>VWZO01010932.1:110389-340503 GCA_013396975.1 Bucco capensis
AGGAAGGATCCTTCTGCACACTTTAGATTGAGTATTTTATATGGGGAGCATTACTTGCTCTTGATAACTAACAATAAATAGATCATATAGATGAATCTAAACCAGCTGAAAACAAACCAGGAAATTAAGGTGTCATCTTCCTGCTGAAAGGATGCAGATATTAGATGCCATCATCATTTCTGTTACAGTGACTTTAGAAGCTGCATCTCCACTGTGTTGAGGCGATTTTTCGGTAAACAAAATCTCCTTACCCAAACGCACTATTGTAATGGGTTTTAGATTGAAGTAGTTAATTTGTAGGTATTAGGTAGAATGTAGGGTATGTAGGCAGAATACAAATGCTTGATTCTCCTCACTAAAACCCTCCTAGGACCCTTCAGGATAAGCCATGACATACATTTCACTTTTCCACTCTTTTTAACTCTCCTAATCCTTGAGAATGGGTTATAGGCAGTGCAAGTGAAGCTGGCTGGTGCATCTATGATCTATCCTTTTTTCTTTTTTCTTCCTCTCTCTTTTTTTTTTTTCCTCTTTCTTGCTTGAGGAATTTTAATCCCAGAATGAATTCCAGCACTTACATGCTCTTAAAAACCTTACTGGCAACCATCACCTCTTAATCTTTTTACATTTCTTGTGATTAGCAATGCTTTCTAATCCTAACACCAGACCCAACAGCAACTGTTAACTGCACTTCTTGTTTTACAGCTAAATCTAATCCTCGTAGCTGTCTGAGGCCAGCATTATATTTATCACTCTGAAATTACTAACTGTAAGATGTTGTGGCAGTTCTTTAGTTGGTTGGGTTTTTTTCTACTTTCCTTGTCATGGATTGATAAATGCAGCGATTAGTATAAAGTTATTTTTTTAATATGTGGTCATTTCCAGAAAACAATGAAAATAGGTGCTTTTTCCTCCTCTTTCTTTCATCTTTTTTTCTTTTTTTTGATTTCTTCTCTTAGTCTAATCAAAGCAATTTACTTTCTACCTGAGTTTATGATTAGTAGCAAGATGCGTAGGTGGAATGTGTTTTAGTGGCTGTTTTTCCCCTCTTCTTTCCCTCCCCCCACACCTATTAATATATCTGTTAGTAAGCTAATGCTATTAGGTTATGCAGACTGTTCAGTGTACAAGGAAAGATAAGACACACATCAAATCCTTGCAGTGCCCCAAAACATCTTTCCGGTCTGCCAAAGGCTCTGTGTATGCTTGTCCATGAGGCAGCAACAGATTTTTACATCCAGTCACTTAGCAAAGGAAGGGTGAAGAAATTGCTGTTAGGTATTTACTGATGTCGGGGGTTTTTTTCTTCACCTGGAAAATTGTGTGGGTGTTTACAGTCTCTACGGGAATTGCTCTCAATTTGCATTAGGGAACGGGAATGCTGAAGAACTAAAAGCCTCTTTTTGTTGCTGCTTGATTTTTATTTTTTTAACTTTTTCCAAGGGAAGGGCAGGAAAGGCTCTATCCAGGAGTATACAATGCCCTAAAGGATCCTATCTGTTTGAATCCTAAAATCATTCTTAAGGTGGATATAAAGAACGGCAAAGAGGAGTGAGGTGCAGAATAAGAAATAGCACCTTTCCATAAGCACAATAGGTAATGGTTAATTGTGTCTGCTTCTGGGATCCTTCCATGGTCTTTTCTCAACTGATTTTCTTTGCCCAACCATAGAGAAGACGAACTGTATTTGTTACTGATAGTCAAAGCCTGAGAAAGCCTTTCAGATTTTAAAGCAAGGTAGGAATCTTCTGTGTGTGTATATATACCTGTGTATTTATGTGTTTGTGTTTAAAGGGCAGTGGTCTTTGCTGTATGACAATCTCATGTCTGCAGATTTTGGTTTCTGAAAGCTCATAAGTTTTCTCTGTCAATGGACTAATAAGAGATGGTACATCTCACTTTGCTCTTTGCCTTGTTATATCCTTGACCATGTTAACTCTGGGAAAAAATGCTGTGTTTGTGTTTAAAACAGGAACAAAAATGCAAAGCGGTATGTAGGTCACAATCAAAACATTAACTGTGTTCTTGCCCTTCTGACCTTATTAAATGTATGGTTACTTAAACCATTTTAATCCATTACTAGCAAGATTGTCTGGTGGTTGAAAGAGAAAAAACAGGCTTTCATCTCTGCCCAGACAGAGCTGCACATCTTTGCTCAGAGGATATGTCAATGCTTGGGCATTTGGACTATCTTCATCTTTCGTTGAACAGCCAGGAAATTTCAGGGAGCTGCATCCTCCCTGCACGTGTCTGCACACCCACACATTCCTTGCCTGCTCTGGCTATTTCTGCTTTCCTGAGGTGTTTTTAGGGCTCCTCATGCTCTTCTAAGAGTTTCCTCTGCCTTTATCATTTCCTCTTTTTTTTTCCTTCTTTTTCTTTCCCTTTGTGCTAGAGTTCACCCAAAGTCCCTGTTGAGTTTGTACAAGCTTGTACAATGTTTTAGCTGTGATTAATTTAGTCTTGACTTTCCAAAGGGAAAAGAGGCCATAATATATGAAGGAGGGCTGCCACCCTTTTTAATTATTTCTCTGCTTCACACCTTTGAGGTCCTTCTTCCAGATAACTTCAGCACTTTGAGGAGTGAGGCAAAAAATCATATGAAGTTCAGAAGTGAAAATTAGGCTTTGTAGTCAAATGGGGGTGGGGGGGAAGCTGGGGTGCTGGAGCTGGGCTTTCCTTGGCAGCCCAGTGGGAGACACTGATCCCCA
This sequence comes from Bucco capensis, assembly GCA_013396975.1. Taxonomy (NCBI): domain Eukaryota; kingdom Metazoa; phylum Chordata; class Aves; order Piciformes; family Bucconidae; genus Bucco; species Bucco capensis. Next base: position 113,101 of record VWZO01010932.1, read on the forward strand.
CTGCTCTTCTGAGCTGCAAATGCTGATAGCTGTGGAAGGAGAGGATGATGAAGTGAGAGCTGATCTGAGAACTGGCAGTATTCATCGTGGGTCTAAAGTTACATTTTGGGAGGCCTTGCTACGAGTGCAGGGCTCATGATGCATGATGCAGCGAGGAGAGGTTGGGGAGGTGTATCCTAAATTTTAGGGTCCTAATGCTTTTACTGCCATCTTGAGTGAGAAAGTGGCTTGATGAGGTTATATTGTGAATTAGGAAACTATGATGATTAAAAATGGGAGTGAACAGTACAGGAGAAGCATGGTGTAAATATACAGTGTGTGGGAGGGGGGAAAGTTGGTACTCTGCATAAAAGATAAAGAGGGCTGAGGTGATACTTGGAGACTTGCTGCAGTGTCACAGACAGCCATGGAGACTTCTGAGCTTGAGTGCTGCAGCTGTTTTACACTGTTTGCCTCCCTTTCTCTGGATGAATTTCCTAGAGAGATTTCCTGAGCCTTGCCTATGTACCTATTCCCTCTGCATTCTGTGCTCCTGTTCCCTGCACAGCATCATACCTACATGCAGTATAGAAAAATCACTCTAGATTGTAAAGACAGAAAAAGGAAAACATTTATCAGGCACCACTCTTTCAGGAAAGTGACACTCTCTGTTCCTTTGGAGCCTTCTGACCTAAAGCCATTCCAAGAGTTGATTAAGGTAAGAAGTTGGATTTTCCACCATCTCTTGCTTTCAGTTCCAGTTTCAAGTTCCAACTACAGAACACTCATGGTGGAAGGCAGACAATCCCATTGCCCAGCTCCTTCTTCAGTGTAGCTGGTGAAAACTTTTTTTTTTTCTCCTGTGTATTGTAAAAATCAATATTCCAGTTGAAGGGAAGGAAGGAGAAATATGCAGGCTGATACCTAGGGATCTGGCATCTGTTAGGCAGGAGATTGCTTTCTCTCTCCAATGATTACAGTCTTGGTCTTTCATCCTGCCTGGAAATTCTGAGTTTATGTACATAAGACATGCACTTTTACATTTTATGGTAGGTTTCAAAGGGACCAAATTGAACAAGGCTGCTCTCATGAAGAGTAGATGTTCACTTCCATAAAAATTGCTGGTATAAGTAAATAGAGTTCTAGCAAGTGACAGTCCTAATCCCTTCCACTGAATTTTATTCATTCTTTTACCTCTGTAAATAAAACTTCTTCAGTAGTTTTTGAAGCTTGGAAACTGATAACCTTCAGGCTACTCTCTACCTTAGAAACATCTTCACCTCCCTCAAAGCAGCATAAGCAGTGAGCAGTGAAGCTGAAAGAAGATAGTGATTAAAAACTAAAAACTTAGTACAAATATGTGGGAAAAAAGAAGCATCTCAAGTTCAGAAGACATTAAGATTCAAGAATAAGAAATTCTAACACTGGTACAGTTCTGAATCCCAACAGGGCAGCAATAATTATAGACATAGCAATATTTATCTGAAAAAAAACTTTCTTTACCAATCCCACTTGTTTATGCCAGCTCAGGTGCTTGACTGCAGGATGGAGATGGCTCTGATGGTCAGTCCTGTGGGCCCTGTGAGTGGGACAGTGAATTGATATGCAAAGCATGTTTTTAACTGCTTGAAACCCAGGAATGCACTGTACCTGACCACAGCCTATTTCAAGGTCTGTCAGCTTTGAGGATTCAGTGAGCTGGCAGCGTCTCTTTTTGAACATGCCCATGAAAATAATTGTGAATGATTAATTTTAATTACTACTGGCTGAGGGCAGATCCTTGGCTGTGTGGATGAGGTTTTATTATGCTGTACTGAAGAGCTGACTGAGCTGGGAAGCTCTCAAACTTCTTGTGATATGAAAGGTGTGCTCAGAAAGAGCGCATCTGCAGGAGGCTCTTTTCCCATTGCCCGTAATCACTTAATGGTAGTGTAGCAGCTACTGCAGCTGCCCATGTTGTGTGTGCATTAGTGCAGAAAGCACTTCAAACTGGGAGAGGGAGAATGGCTGGAGATGAAGACTGTCTTCCACGTGTGTTCTTCTAAACTGGAAATGAGCAGAGAGGATGAATACACAGATCTGAAAGGACTATATTTCTCTTTATTTTAAAATGCATTCCTTCTACCTTACTTGGCTACAGTAGTGCAGTAGTATTTTAATCTCTGTCAGCATTTCAAGTAGTTGTCCTCCGCAAGTCATGTTAGACTTGCTCAAGGTATCTCCTGTAAAACCTCATCCAGGGATTGTGGACTATTTTCTGTGTTTCAGAGGTGTGACTGAGACAGACTGATCAGAGGCTGCCATATGGAAATCTGTTTGGCTACCTAACTTCCCATCATTTCTGTGATGTCTCAAGGGCTCTTGGCAAAGGAATAGGTCAGAGCCTCATCTTGCCTGTAATAGCTAGTTTCCTAGTCATTGAAACATCTTTTCTCTCGGATATTAAACCAAATGTCTTCATTCCATTTTAGGAAGACTTTTTTTATTTCTAAGTTTGGAGTATGCATTTAGATACATAGATACCCAGGAGACAAGAGGTGATCTATCAGGTTAGCTGTTGGCCTCAAACTCTGAAATCCACGGGTGAGATCACATGCTTGACTATACTCCTAGCTTTCCCACTGGCTTGCTTTTTTGACCTTGGTCAAATCATTCGACTTCTTATGTTTTTGCTTTTCTATTAAAAACATACATCTGCTGGGCAGAGACTGAATTTGTTTATTCCTTTTCTTTTTATGTTCTTGCACAATACAAACAGAAGAACTTTTAGTTGAGTGTCTAGATCAGAATCAAAATTGCATGCAAAAATATCTTAAAGCCATTACAAAAAGGCATCCCTAATTTGGAAATGTCTGCTCATGGAAATATTTATTCTCAGCCAGTGAAATTCATTTAGTATTACTAGACTTTGAACTATAAGAGTTTGCAGATCAGCATCACTGATTTATGTCCCTACAGAGCTTTAAGGAATATTCCTAATCCAAGAGTGGTTTTCAGAAAGGTTTCCATAGAAGGCTTGCTGCTTCATTTGACTGGAGCTCTGTAGACAGCTGAACTTCAAGCCCTGAGCTGTTTCTATATGTTCCTTAAAATTGTATCATATTGGGAGTGGAGCCCAGACCACCTGAGCCTCAGACCAGTGTTTGGAGCATAAGTAATGGTGCCTTCACTGCCTGGAGGGAGGATAAATTGTCCTTGTAGCATACCGTGATGGTAAATTTTCCTGCTTTAACTGGTCATGGTCATGTTCTCAGCACTGAATTGATTGGCAAAAGTTGACATACTGAACAACACCTGAGTCTCATAGCAGCCTGTGGAAATGGTTAGAAGATGTCAACTTTTCTGATAATTATCGAAGTAGGCTTCTCTTACCCTGTTGCTTTAGCTGTGTTTTCAGTTAAGAGATAAAATGTAATGACCATGGCAATCTGCCATTATATTGTCTATATAGGGGTATTTTTTGCCAGGATATAATCATCTGGACCCTCTTTTAATTAAATTAGCTCAAACAATGAACCATATGAAAACTGCACTGGGAGTGTAATGCAACTGATGCATTCTTATGGATGGACTCTTACAGTATTGTGTTTGGTTTGGAGACTGATGGGGAGGGGAGTTGTTGGGCTTATAGGCAAGGAGACATTTCTTCATACTTCAGTTTTCTTGGACTGAAGTGTTTAACTTGGCATTTGAACAGGACTACCTCTGGTCTTACTATTTCTCAGAGGAAATAGAACTTGGAAAAAAGTGCTTTCATCTGAAGACTTTTCCTGTATTTCTATATATTAAATGAAGTTGGTTGTAACTGCCATAATTGCTCAGATTGTAACTGGTCAGTAGAAAATCTGCTATTAATTATTGACTTTTTTAGTCATCTTTAATTTTTCTTAGGTCATGTATGGTTTTGTTTGGTCTTTTAATTCATAGGTCAGTACAATTTTTGTCTTTTCCATCCACCAAGAACTACCTATCTGTCCTTGCATTTTGCACAGCAGCCTTTACGTATTTCATGCTTTATTTTCTCCCTTCCTTTTTTGTTTCTGTGCAGTTAAAGATCAAAATATATGCTTACAGAATATGAGATAAAATAGGGAACAAATTGCAGAAGAGGTAAAAGTCACGCATACTGTCTAAGCATATAATTCCTTTTTGCCTTTCTTCAGGCTTTCCTGCTGTAACATGACTTGCTGAATGACCTGTAGTTACACAAACATATTTATGTTTTCTAGTGTTCTGAGTGGACTAAGTAAATGTTCTTTTCTAAAACACATGCAGAAAAGGTGTATTGTAATGTTATTGTACAAGAGGAATATTTGTTCCTGCACCGTTTAAGCAGTATTGCAGGTACCAGGAATACCACCTGAGTCATCAAGAAATTTGTAGACAAAATTTTCCAGCAATCTAACTACCTATTTGTCTGGAGGTGATGGAGAAGATATAGAAGGATCTTCCTTTGTAAGTGGACTATGTTGAACCCTCAGCTGCTGATTTATTTTTGTCCATGTGCATTTTATTATGTAAAGCATAGACACAGAAGCAAAATATGATTTATCTTAGCTGAAGGATTTTGCTGAAGGATTGATATCAGTTACTCCCACTTCAGCCAGATACCAAGAAACAGCAGTGTAATTTCAGTGCAGAAACCAGAAGTCAGAGGATGCTTCTTAATCATGCTTGCATGGCCCAGGTAAGGACAGAACTGTTTCAAAGAAAATATCAGCAAAGTGCGGTGGTTTCCATCCAAAAATACTGCTGTACATACCATCCAGGTGACAGATTGTTCACTGTCATCATGGCAGTGCCTCTTGAAGCCACATGATGGCCTGCAGGCAGTCATTCTTCAGTCATTTAGCCTGAAGAGGAGGAGACTCAGGGGGGACCTTATTGCCCTCTACAACTACCTGAAGGGAAGTTGTAGTCAGGTAGGGGTTGGGCTCTTCTCCATGGCAGCTAGTGACAGGACAAGAGGCCATGGCTTGAAGCTGCAGCAGGGGAGGGTTAGACTGGACATTAGGAAGCACTTCCTCACGCAGAGGGTGATTGGGCTCTGGAATAGGCTGCCCGGGGAGGTGGTGGAGTCACCATCCCTGGAGGTGTTTAAGAAAAGATTGGACGTGGGACTGAGTGGCATGGTTTAGATGTTGTGGTGTATTGGGTTATAGGCTGGATTTGATGATCCTGGGGGTCTTTTCCAGCCTTGGTGATTCTGTGATTCATAGAAAGGAAAAAGTACAAGGGAGCTGGGGGTTTCAGCTATAGGAAGATTCAGCTTAGCTGGAAACAACACACCTTTATTTTAGTGATAGTTGCATGGCAGCAGCAAGGTTGTACATGTTTCACGAATATGGAGAGGACAGCTTGAATTGAAAACATTACCTTTAGAGGTGATGGCAAAGACTTTTTCAAGCTGCAGTGCCATTGCTTTCCTCCCAAGTGAAGTTGGTGTGTGTGTATCATACCCATTGTGCATGGGGTCACTTACAGAACAGGAGCCCAGTGCTGAATAGCAAGAAGGGCAGCTTCACTGTGCTGCTGTCATGCTGGACCTTGACCACACTAGTCAGCTGGTCGATCCTTCCTGGATCTACTTATCGCCCTCTTGGTCTTCCTGAACTGCCTCTGGAGTGGTGCTTGTGATTAAAAGTCATGTGTTTCTTGCAGAAAACCTTGAGTAACCCTCAAGATGATTACATATATATTTTTTTTTTAAGTCTAATTTGATGGAATAGCCTGCCCTGCCCCACACACTGCAGCTATGTTGTTGCTTTGTTGCTTCTGTTTGCAGAATAATCACTGGGGATTTGTCTCCATGCGCACACAGCAGTATCTTCTGCTGCTTTCCTTAATGACAACACTAACTGTAGTGAGAAGAAAATGGAAAAAAACCCAAACAACAAACCCCTAAAACTCAAAAGAAATAGCAAATCCACATTATATTTTTAACAAGTCTCATGATTTTTTTTCAAGGGCTGATTTCTGATCATTTTCTTTCACTATTTTGACTTACTCATCACTTTCGTGTTACTGGAGGATTTTACAAACTTCTATCTTCATATTAACATGCTAGATTCATATTAATAGGAAAAATGTGCAGGTTTTGTATTTTCCCTTCCATCTTTCTTCTGCTATTTTCTTTTAATTAATCTGCAACAGTCCAGCTACGATTTGCCTCTTGTCAGGTCAGGTGAAGGTAGTTTGGTGCAAAAGGCACTTTAACAGCATGTGGAAAAGCTTCTTTGCTAATTGGATTGTAATACATGTGTTACTGCCTACTTTAACTCAACAGAATCATTTCAGTCTGATTCCCTCACTGTTATTTTACACCTAGAATTTGTGATATTCAGTCTCTCTTGCCAGAAATATTTTAATTATCAGAAACTCCTAGAACTGCTGAGATTGGAAGACACCTCATCCAGTCCAACCTGAGGCTGCCCTGATGGCCTGATGATTGGATTGTAGAGTAGTTGGGAAAATCCAGTTGAATCATATCTTAATGGGAGAGCATTACTTATGGTTAAAAAAACCCAACATAACTTAGTTATTCAGTGTGTTTAAATTCTAATTTACACACACTTATCCTCCTGCTGAGATTAATGGAACTATGTGCCCTCTTTTGACCTAGAGCACCATTTAGTCACTGTCTCTGTACACTTGTAAATATTGAGTATCTTGGTTGTAATGCAACTATTTATTTTGATTTTTCTTTTCTTTTCCCATCACTGATGCACTTCTCTACCCTGAAGGGAATTACACTTTCTACCCATGACCTCTGCTGCTGTAACAAGTTGAAAAACAGGATGCTAAAGGCATTTGTTGGTACTTAGTGAGTGTGTCTGTGTTGCAGTCACAGTAGTAATTGCAGAGTCCTGCAAATATAGTCTATCTTCATATATACAAATATACCCAGTCTACCTTAATATATACAAATATACCAAACCAGGTTGTTCACAGGCTGATGATAGCCTTGCCGCAGTCTGATGGGGTTCATAATGAGCTACTGTACCCTGCTGCTGCTTGAGCTAATTTATGCGGCTTATATTTACCTTATAACCATATCTTTTACTCCTGCATGACATGCTTGTAGGTGGGTTGTTTTATATATTCTTTTTCCAAGGAAAAAAGCCATTATTTAATATTTTGCATTTCAAAAGTTCCTCTGAGGAACTTGTTCTTTGGTCAGACAGGAGTAAGGTTAAGCAGTGACTGGTTCACTGGAGAGCACAGCTGCTTCTGGCATGGATCTCATCACTTCCCTCTGCAAGGGTCCTTATGCAGAAAATGACTGTCTGTCAAGACAGCACTGTCCTGGTTTTTAACTTACCTTACTTATGTCAAAAAGACTTACACGCATGGGGCAAGTTGGGGAACACAGAGCCATTTTTTTTTTGAATCATAACCAGAGTACTGCATTGTTGTCATGTGAAGGAAATGAGAAAAATAGATTGGGTTGGAATTACGCAGGAATTTACAGGGATGCTGACTTACATGGTAGGTGGTATTTGGTTTTCTACTTTCAGTGCAAGAATGCACTTCTGGCAGCCCAATAACCCTGCACTGGGGAGATGGTTTCTGTGTTGCCTTATGAAGGAAACAGCAATGCAGAATGCCACGAGAACCAGCTTTTGTCACCTGTAAGCAGTTAATGTTTCTTAAAAACTGCTCAGTGTGCAGGATTTTACAACCTGGCAGACGTGGCAGCATCAGGGCAAACCAGGCTCTTTATGCAATGCAAGACACTCTTCACATGCCAGGCTGTGAGGACTTCTAGCTGTTGTTCTAATTAACGTTCCTGTTGTACATGAATGTACAGCAGCACTTCTCTTTGTCTCCTGCAAAAATCCCAGCTCATGTGTGGTGAATTGTTTTGACAGTTGGTTTTCCATTAGCAGTGGGGAGAATAGCGAAGAGCTACTGTCTAGACCTACTTGCAGAACTATTATGGTGAAAGGAATAATCTTACAGGAGAAGTTCCTATTTCCAGGACCTATTTGTACATTCTGACTCCTCTCCGTATAATAGGATTACACATTTCTTATCGCAACTGCAAACTGGATGTGTGCCAGCCATAAACTGTGCACAGTGTAACAATATGATTGCAGGCAATCTTTATTTTTTTTTTCCCCTTCTTTCCTTTTTCTCTACGTTTCTTCTTGTTCTGGGTTGAGGGGAAAAAAAATTATCGTATTAGTGTAGGATGAATCACAGAGCATCACTACTATAACCTGGTATGTAGAAGGAAAACTGCTTGACCATTGGAAACTAATTACAGACAAGAAGTGTGCCTTAGGAGAAAAAGATATTGATGTTTGAAGTGTTTCCTTAATGCATACATTTGAATCTGGAGGAGAATTAAGGTTCTGTCGCTTTGAGGGAGTCTTCATCTATTCATATGGTAAACGTAGGAGTGACACCTATAGCTGAATGATTATGGACAGGCACTCACTGCATTGCATTACTGCTTTGCTTAACATGTGGGCTTGATTTACATAGTGTTCTGGCAGTAATTCAGTCTGTAGTGTACCAAACTGTAATATATTGAACAGATAAAATAATTTTGGCCTGAGGTAGCTTAGAGCTAAAAAAATGCTGGAGGGGGAAATCTAACCATGTGTTGACTACCTTTAAATAGGTTTAAAAAAGAAAGAGGGAGAGGGGAGAAGCCCACATTCCTTAAAAAATAAATAAAATCATAATACACAGAATCAGAAGTGGAAGTCTTTTATGGTTTATACTGCTAAATGTTGCTTTAGCCATCCGCAGAGAAATGTGCTTTCCTGGAGTCTGGCCAGACTTCAGCATACTTCTGCAAGGAGAAGACGACCCGGATTGCCCTTCCTCAGCGTCCGTACCAAGCACATTCGCTATAGCTATTTTGGGATTTTTAAACTTTGTTCTGGGAAAGTGCAGTACATCTGCTGGGATGAGCTGCAGCAGCCATTTCAAAGGCTCGGCCTCTGTTGAAGATGGGCTGAACTATGAATGAATGTGGCAATGTCAAATGGCATTTGGGATCTGCTCTGCATCTCAAGGCTGCAAAAATAAAAATGTCTGTCACTTGCTAGCCTCTATTTGTGAAATGTGCTCTTGAGAGAAGGGAGTTTGTCATCTTTTTCTTGCTCTTTGGATTAGCTTGCAAATTTGGGGCAGAAGAAAGAATAGTTTTAAATAGTTTTGTTCCTTAGTCCCAGTTTTGAAAGGACAAGGATTTGAAGTTATTTGCTGGGTTATGTCAGCCATGAGGTCTTGTGTTTGTCCTGAATTCCTCTTTCAATGCATCTTTCCCTCCCTGAAGTAAATGTGAACTTAAATGCATGTGTAGGGTTGCTGACTTGAGCTGTGCTGGCAAGGATGCCAACCCAAAGGCAGCCCTGGCTGAGGGAACCATGGTGCTTTCTCTCTGCTTGCTCACGGGGAGTCAGGGTAAAAATGGTTTGTGCTAAGTGCCTTTGTCTTACTGAAGAAAGCCTGCTTACTGAGTTGGTAGAAAAAGGAGTATTTTTAACTGAATTTTCCTGGCCAATTGCAAGAGGATCAAGAAGTTTTAATCAGTGTAGAAGTTCCTTGCTAACTCTATCATACAGAAAGGGGCTCCATTAAGTCAGGTGAAAAAAAATCAAGTGAAAGCTATGGCCACTGAAGGCACCAAGCACTTCTCAACAAGCATAGGTGGCATCTTGGCCCACAGACTTTTAACAACTCGGTTACAACTCCATTTGACAAGTTTTTTCTATATTAGACATGGTTTTGAGGAAGGTTTTTGGAAGGGTGGGGAGGAAGGCTAACACAGCATAAACCAGTTCCCTCTGAGATTAAAGACTTTCAAATTCTGTTCTCCCACCCTAAACCTTAACTATATTGTGCCTTTTTGAACTATCTGAAGTAATTCTGTAGGTTGTTGAAGTTTTAGTTGCACATCTGTAAGGTTTCTTTAAAATTTTCATGTGAAAGGCTCCAGTTACATGTGCGCTTGGATTCTGTACCCTGTATGTGATCATTTCAGTAATTGATTCTAAAGGTATAGGTGTGAGATGGATTGATAGATTTAGTCTGTAAATTGTCTGTAGAAATTGGCAAAAGTCATCTATATTTATTTCAGTATTCAAACACCATTTCATTTGTTTATTTTTAAAGCATGGGAAATGAGTGTTTAAAAAACCCAATCACCAACAGAAGAGACTTAGCGCGAAAGTATATTGGGAATTTAATGTACAAGTTAGGAAATTAAAAGTTCCTGCAATAAACGTGACTCTGTCATATTGCAGGTATACTGCAACATAAATTTCCCAGTCTCTACAACAACATTGAATTCTGAATGTGTGCAAGATGGTTGACGTAGAGTGGTTATGAGAATTACAGCCTTGTTTTTCCTAACTAGTTCATTTAAATTCTTAACCTTAATGTTCTGTTAACTTTTCATTTTCCTGCTAATCTTCTTTAGGAAAATAAACAAAGTATAGATCTTAAGTATCTTGAAACTCCAAGTGATATATACCTGGAGGGAAAGAGAATGTTAGCCTGCAGTAACTTTTTTGTGGTTTCATCAGTGGCCACTGATGTTAGTATTAAAACATTCCTTGTCCTCTCAAAAACTATCAATGGACCTGTTGGATCTGGTCTCCCTGAGACTGGGAAAATAAGGCAGAAAACAGTTACTCATTTGAGGGGTCTGTAAAGCATTTTTCTGTGTCCCACATGGGTGAGCTCAGCCTCTGGGGATGCTTGGAGCAAAGAAATGAGTAGGAGAACCCAGCTGTGTGGGGCAAGGTGGAACGATTGCATCTCTTAAGAGGTAGGAGCCATGGAGGGGACTGCTTTGTCCCACCCAGCATTTAAGGTTATTTCTAAGTCTGCATCCTAGATGCAGGTACATCCCCATCTTGGTGATTAAACATTTGCTGGCGTTGCTATTCAGGTACAGTACTCACACAATGGTGGTGTGCTGCATTTTTATGGTGTGCTATTCACTCAGAACAGGGTATTAATACAGAATTCTGAGGGCTCCTTCCCTGCTTTCCAGAGCTACACACACGAAGTCACACTCCTTTGAATACTGTTGCAGAAAATTCAGTCCATCTTCTCTAGACTCATATGTGCAATTAACATTTACTTCAGTGCATTGTACAATTCCCCACTTGCATAAGAAACTGGTACATGGAACTGATGAGGTTTGGGGTCACTTCTGAATGTACATCACCTTTTGTGTGGTGTCAAGCTGTATGTGGAGCTGGGAAAGCTGAGAGCCAAGAAGAAAGTTTCAGAAGTAGCCTTTACAAACTAGTAGAAGCCTCTGGGAGATGGAAAACTGATTTTGCAAAATAAATCTCTGTTATATGTCATATACAATGCAATATTAGTCCCTTTTCAAAATCTCTTGTGGTTAAACAACTTCTATCATGTCCTCATCACCTGCTGGAAATCCAACACAAAACCAAAAATAACCAAAATCTTAAGTTGTAGCAGCTGAACCTGTTTCAAAAAAATAGCAAAAGCTATTGTTTACAATAAATGTTATCTGATTGCTGGCAGAACCTGTATTTATTGCTTCTGTGTATTACAGTCTCTTGTAATTTGGGCAACTAAAAATTGTATTCCTTTTTCCATTGTGCAGAGAGATTTGTAAGTAGACAGACATCTGTAATTATACTTAGTAGTGGGATTGGAGAGCATATAAAGCATAAAAATGGAATTGCTTGGTTTTAATCTGAAGTAACATCACATCAAATTTTCTACTTTTTTACGTATCTTGTAAAAAATTTTTCCTGTTCTTTGAATAGCACTGGAGAACATTTAAGGATTATCATGAAGATACTCTGTGCAGGCTATTTTCATGTTCTTGCTGTTTTGAAATGTTTGCACTGAAAGTCAAAGACTGGGTGCTTATGGTAGTGGTGGTCATGAAGTAAAGCTATAAAGTACAGTTTGACAGGTGTCAGTGACTATCTGGAGTGAATCTTTTGTTTCAGTACTGTAATTGGGTCTTTTTTCCCACTCTACTTGGAAAAAAACCCCAAACAAACACAAGCCAAGTGCAAATGGATCTTACAGTTAATTTTTTTCTGTGTTATGTCAGTCCCCTTTAGAGGTCATTCCTTCCCCCCTCCCCCCAAAGAACAGGAAGACCCAAATTTATGTATAAAATCCCAAGTTGCAGCTGTAAAGTTGCAGCTCAGATACTTGATCTGTAGACTTTTTGGCTTTCATGTCTTTGTTATTTATTTACAGTTTTTAATATACTAACTTTTTCTCTGGGGATAGAAGAATATGCATATACTATTTACACCTTTTCATTTTGTCAAATAACGTCACACTTTCAAAATGCTCGACAACCCAATCCTCCTAGCAGTCCCAAGAGTCAGGAACAGGCAAGTGTGAACCACCACATGCAGGCTTTAATTTGTTACCTATTCTGATATTGTGAACTGGCCAAGGTTGGGTAGTGGTGGCATTTCTGCTGGCTGCCTCAGTCATCCATGTTCATACCATCCAGACTCAGTGAAGTGAAACCATGAGAATTTGAGATGTTAACTCACGAGAGCTGCCTGCTGTGACCCAGGAGAAATGGTTTTGGTTATCAGTAATGCCTGTGTGTTGCAATTCCCATAATACAAGGAATGAGGTTACTCACCAAAGGAGAGATTTGTTCTGTAATTTTCATCTGTTAAAGTCATATCTGTACTGAGAAGGTCAGGACACCTGTGTTTGACTAGTTAGGAACTAACCTTGGTGTGAGAGCATGCTGGACAGTCACGAGGGCAACACCTTAACCCTCTGTAAAAGCAGGGGAGGGAAGGGGAGGATCGGTTTTGAGAAGATCATTTTGGAAACATACTGGAAGCACTTCTCTGCTTTTGAATCAAAAGCAGTGGAAGACAGGCCTTGTGAAAGAAAATTTTCCTTCTCAGAGTTTCATGACCCAAATTCCTTTCAACCCAGAGTACTTCATACTATAAGCTTTGTACCATTATGTTTGATTATGTTCAATAAAAATACCTCTTTTTATCTGAATGTTCACTGTCTTACAAAATGTGTACATAAGAGCATCTTTGCTACAATTTGAATGGCAGATCAGTAAATTCCGTTTTTCCAGTATTCGTTGCTCAGATCCACAAGTGCCTTGTAGCAACATAAGTTATATTGAATAAATGTGATCATCATGCTGGGCCAAGAAAAACGAACCAGGATGTCCAAGAGCAAAAGGAGCAGGTTTGTTTGGACTTTTAAGAAGGATGACTGGCCTATGTATGTCTTCTAGAATTGCAGCTCTGTCTTTTCCAGGTAAAGCTAATGGTCTAGGATGGATGCATGGCACAATGATGATACCTGCTTAAGTGGAGGGAATTCACTTCTCAGATGCTAGTGTGTCTTGTCATACCATAAAAATGAAATGGTACTTGGTGGGTAGGATTTTAAAAATGACAGACTTCTCAGGTACGTGATAGATATGCTAAGAAGGTCAGGCAGCAGCTGTCTTAACATATGCAAGCCAAAGATGCCCGATGAGTCCACTCTCTGTCCCTTACTCCATAGTACTAGCTATTAAATTTATCCCAATACTCTGGAAGTATATCAAGACTGAAAGCCAAAGTACAGTATTCCCTTGGGAAACAGGAGGAGCCATCATGGGCATTGTCAGGTCTTGAGGATCCTGTAATAGCCAAGAGCTGACCAGAGGCCCTGTGGTAGACATGGGGCTGGATTTGCTGTATGCTGTTTTGTTATTTGCCCTCTAGAGAACTGAAGGCTGCTACCTTGGCTCTTCTCCTTTATTTTCATTTTTAACGACAGACTTTTCCTTCAGTTTTCAGTTTAAATTAGAATTCTTGCATGATTTCAGTCTTCTGTCTGCTTGGAAAGGCTAGATTAGAAAAGCAATTTTAAAACTTCTTAGTTGTATTGGATAAAAATCTCTTCCACTGATTGTTTGCTTCTGGTCTTTTGTATCAATATTTCTGACTCAGATCTGTGCACCTTGACCTGCAAGGTTGGAATTTGTGCATTGTTTTGAGTGTCTCACCATGATGGCATGCTTACTATTGACATCTCTCTCTGTCAACTTGTAGCAGTAGTTTCTCATGCTGTAGATGAGTAAATGTCTGAAAGCAAATACATTTCTAAAGCCCAGTGAAAGAGACATTAATTTCCTCTTTCTGAAAAGGCATCATCAGTCCTGTTTCAAAGATAAGGGAATGCATCCTTAGAAAACAAAACCATCTATTTAATTGTGTTTGTGTCAGGAGTGTTGTTTGGAAATGTTGGCTATTTGTGACATTTTGTAGACTTGTAAGAATCTTTTCGGTGTTGCACAATCCAGTTGGCTCATACTGTGTTATACCTCTCCACTGAGACTACTGGCAGCTGGTGGGTGATGTGTAGGTGGCACGTGGAGGCTGGTCAACCGTCAGTGGGGGCCACTAATTTAATATCTAGACAACAAACAAAATGTACACAAATGGGATCCTAGATGGTCTGTTTGACCTTGAATAAGCCTATTCTTTCAAAATATTTCTTACATCTATGTCTTACAACTACCTTGAAGATAGCAACAAAATAGGTTCACCAAATACCTGAATGCTGTATGTGTAAACGACAAGTGTTTACTATTCTAAAAAAATCATCAGTTATCTTTTTACTGCTGAGACAGCTGAAGTTTGGAGAAGATGGACACATACAAGTTACTGCTAAACTGACCACCAGTTTACATGGCATGCCTGTCCTTGCACAACACGTTGGAGAGATTGAGGCTTCTTGGAATGAGTATGTAGCTGCTTTCCACTGGTTGATGGAAATTATGGCATTAAATATAGCATTAAGGCCACTCTTCCCAACATCTCAAAGCTTCAGGCATTCATGCTTATCTACTCCTAACCCTTATTTTAGAATCTCCTCCAAAAGGCAGGTTTTCTGCTTCTCTGACCAAAAATCTGAAGTTGCATGTGATGTTCTTTTTTTGCATATTGTTGAAAAAGGTTGCCAAAACTTGAAGTGCAAAGGCTGACCGTGGATAAAAGCAGTCAGTTCATTGATACAGGGATTCAGAGGTAAAACTGGGAGTTTAGAAAAGTTCAGTTAAGTGGCTCATGTCTATGTTCCATTAGTGTTGGAGCTGTAGGCTTGAGAGGCTCCTTCCTTATTATTCAAGGCACTGAAGAAACACTGACAGGTCAAGGAGAACTAATGGAAAAGGTGAGATGACTTTGGTGCCCAAGCTGATTTATCAAAGCATATGGAGAGAAACTCTACATGTGGCAGAGCTCCCTGAGGTTCAGGCAAGGCCAGGAGGTCCCCTGAGCCTCGGCAACACTCCTGGTTACACCCTGTGCCGTGCTCCTGGGGTGCTAGAGCAGCCCTTTGGATGTTTATCATGATCTGTAGCAATGTTTTCCCTAGGCCCATATGTTTTCTCTTTTGTATAGGGCTCTGCTTCCTTGCCTGAGGAACAGTTGCAGACATCTATTTCCCTCATCCTTTCTGAGCCCTTTTCTAAGCTTCCTTCCCTCCGCAAGTCTTTGATATATTCCCTTCCCTTCCTGATCTGAAGACTAGTAAGCACAGCAGGTGAGGAGTGTTAGTGCTGCATCTGCTGCTAATTGGGCTCTCAGGCTCATTCAGATAGCACTGGCAAGTGATGTACTGAGTTAATCAGGAGATGGGGTTTGTAGGAGAATGTTCATGTTATGGAGGGTACATAGAGATTTGTATGTCAGCTTTTAAAATTGGAGCTTACCCAAATGAAACTGGCTTCTGCTTTCTGTTGTCAGTCTCCCCGTGGCCCCCATTTACCTGGGGTATCTCAGCACCTTTACACTATTTATCCTCACAGCAGCCCTAGAAAGCAAGTGGTGCTGCCAACCCCAGCTAGGACATAATGCCTGAGAGGACAGGGATTAGGGAGGAGGTTAAACAGCACATTGCATTCCATGGTGGTGCTGGCTTAAGCAAATTTATGGGTATTTTTTCCTCCAAACAGCAGCAGGTGAAGTGCTGGCAGATGTTTCCTTCTGCCACCTCAGCTAGAAGGGCAGTCATTCCTGCAAAGGGCCCTGGAGAGATGGAGGGGGAGCTTCATCCATCTGAAACACGAGTAGCTAACACTGTCTGAGTGTGTCTGGCAGCACTGAGGAGGTTCTTCCACCTGGCTTAGACAGCACATTGGCTTTGCAGCCTTCCTCCTGCTTGCTTATTCCGGCCCATGACACCATGGGCTGGGTTTCCCCAGCCTCCTCTCTTTGGCAGTTTTGCTGCTGTAGCTGATTGATTTTTGGATTCTTTAAGCAGTCCAATGCAAAATTACCTCCATCCTTCCAAAATGTGTCAGAAAAATATGCTTTTAACTTCTTTCTGTTCAGTAATTTGGTTTACAGGGTAGTGCCTGTGGGCTCTTGGGGCAGCACAAGTGTGGAGGCAGCAAATGGCAGGCAGGGGGAAGGCAAGAACTTCTTAGGCTGACTTTGCCTTTGATGCCAAGCTATCCAGTAACTGCAGCTTCAGTGTTTTTGCCTAAGGTCATGCAAGAAGGCTTGGCAGAGCAAAGAACTGAAGTGGTTCTCGGCAGATCCAGGTTACCACTCTAACCCCAGGACCGTTTTTCTTCCAGCACTTGAAAATGGTCTGAACCTCCCATGAGGTACTTTGTGAGAGTTTTTTAGGCAAAGATTTTGCTCTAAAAAAGCGCGACTGTTTGCTTTGTAAGGGAAAGCTCTTGTTCCTGTATCCTTTCTGATGTATCCCTTCTGTTCTTGGCTTGCTAACTTGATGATATCACTCCCCATGCGCTGGGCAAAAGCTGTTTTCCCTCTATTCAAAGAGCCAGGAGGAGCAGCTGCTGTACTGCCTCTAATCTCTAGTTCTTCCTGCACTCCTGTGGCATGCCAATGGGAGCTAGGACCAAGGAGGTGCATGGAGAACACAGACGACAAAGGGAATTTGCTGTGTCACCCTTGAGTCTCACAAGCCAACAAAGAAGTGGTTTGCTGATGTTTGTTCAGGAGGGATCCAGAGTTTGTGTAATGTGTCCAGGGAATTGTTAATAACTGGATGTGGTGCATTCCCAGGCCCTTTGTCAGAAAACACCTGTGTCAAAGAAGGTGGAATTCCTCATCACCTGGTGACTTTCCTGCAATGCAGTATGGGAAATGAGTTCCTGGTGTGTTCCGCCTCCTGCCACAGGGTGCCCATATTGTAGGTATGGGTATAACAACATCTTTCTGGTTGCCAGCATGCAGTGGAAAAACCGTATGAGCAATTCATTTCCCTTCCTTTACAGACAGCTTCCTTCAGTCAGGTACTCTGACCCCCTGTTCTTCCAGAGGGCTCTGCTGAATTTATGTATATGGAAACACTTAAATTTGCTCCTTGTTTTTATGTCCTTTCCAACGGTGATATCTTGTTCTTTTTAAAAACAGAGCAATTGCTTCAGCGCTATCCACAACTCATTGTGCAGGTGCCTGGATAAATTATCCCATGCATGCACGTAGTGTTCATTCCAGCAGCCTTCCATAATTGACAATTAATTTGTGAATCTTTTTCCATGCCGTTCTTTCACCTTGAGTGCTGGGCGTACTGGATCTCTGCCACCTCATATTTCTTGGATAAAGACACTATGGCTTCTTGTCATACAATGTCTGACTCTAAGCCGGTGCAACTTGTTGAAAAAACATGCTGTGCATTGGAAGATTCATTTAAAAAGGAAAAATAGTCACTGGAGAACAGTCTCTGTAAAACAAAGAGAAAGTCAAAAATCCTGATCTACCCAGAGAAATTTCAAGGGAAGATGTTTACCTTATAATGTAAATTTACCTTATAATGCATTGCCATCCTGTCATGTAAGAAAAGCAGCTTTTCATCTTGCATGCAGTAAGCTTCAACAGAAAGTCTGACATCCAGAACAAGTGGTGGATCAATTTAGCTGAAAAAACTCAATTATGTGCAGATATGGGTGATTATAGAGGATTTTATGAGGCCTTGAAAACAGCATATGGGCCTACTTACCAGGTTCAAAGCCCTTTATTTAGCACAGATGGTCAAACGCTTCTGACAGATAAAACCTCTATTTTGAATCGTTGGTCAGAACACTTTCAGACTCTTTTCAGTACTAGTTGTGTAGTTCAAGATTCAGCAATTCAGTTTATCTTACAGCAACCAGTGAAGAATGAATTGGATATTGTCCCTACTTTGGAAGAAACTCTTACGGCCATACAGCAGGTGAAAATTGGCAAGGCAGCTGGGGTTGATGGAATTCCGCCTAAAGTTTGGAAATATGGGGGTCATGCACTCCGTACTAAATTCCATGAGTTTGTGGTGCGCTGTTGGGAATTAGGCGAATTACCATCAGACCTTCATGATGCAGTCATCATNACCAACTCTATTCACACTCTTTTTTAGCATGATGCTCCAAAGGGCCATGGCAGAATTTGATGACCAGGATGGTATCTACATTAGATATCGTACTGACAGTAGCCTGTTTAAGGCGATTGAAGGCCCATACTAAGACCATAAACCATCTTGTCCGGGAGCTGCTTTATGCTGATGACGCTGCCCTTGTTGCCCATACAGAAGTAGCTCTGCAGCGTTTAACGTCCTGCTTTGCAGTGGCTGCTGAGCTTTTTGGGCTGGAAGTTTGCTTAAAAAAGACAGAAGTTTTATTTCAACCTGCACCTCAGGAAGTTTCTCATCATCCTCATATCATCATTGGTGATTCAGAGCTTAAATTAGTCCAGCAGTTTAATTACCTAGGCAGCCTCATCTCCTCGGATGGTAAGATTGACGGAGAGATAGACAATAGGCTAGCAAAGGCATATAGTGCTTTCAGAAAACTCTATAAAAGAGTTTGGCAAAAAAAACCCACTTGAAGTACAAAGATCAGTGTTTATAGAGCCATTGTGCTATCTACTCTTTTATATGGTTCCGAATCATGGGTCATCTATTGCCACCACCTGCGACTCTTAGAACGCTTCCATCAACGCTGTCTTCATGCAATCCTAAACATCCATTGGTCAGATTGTGTGACTAATACGTCTGTCCTAGAACAAGCAGCAATTCCAAGTATTGAGGCCATGCTGCTGAGAACGCAGCTGCGCTGGGCAGGATGAAGAACTACCACCTTCCTAAAATTATTCTTTATGGTGAACTTGCCGCTGGCTATAGCAAGAGAGGAGCCCCGAAGAGGAGATACAAGGACTCCCTGAAACAACATCTCGGCCTTGGCCATATTGATCAACTTAACTGATCTACTCTGGCCTCCAATCGGGAGGTCTGGAGACACACTAATTTTAATGCCGTGGATGTTTTTGAGAAGGCATGCAGGATCACTCTTGAGAAGAAAAGAAAGTGTAGAAAGAATCATGTCTTGCAGATTATACCTCCTAAGGAGTCCTTCTGCTGTGCCTTTTGCAACCAATCTTGTCTATCTCATATCAGCCTTTTCAGCCATCAGCGCGCTTGTGAAAAGCGTGGGTAGAGCCCTCCCTCGATCTTCGCTGGCGAAGCCTAGCCATGAATTAGTTAATGCCTTTGTCATAACTGCTGCATTCTTCATTCTTTCTCTGTGTGAAGAGGGGATGATACAAACATTTCCTCAGATTCTCTCTGTCCATCCCATTCAAATGTATGAAATTCCACTGTGGTGGTGCTTTGATTTCTAACCTTTAAAAGTTATGAGCTGTGACAGAGAAAATTGTAAACTCCCATTTGTTTTGTGTGCTTGTGTGGAGAAACTGTCTCAGCCAAGCACTATGAAGCCTACAGTGCCTTAAACTGATTTATGAAGCCTTTTCCTTGATATGCTTGCAGCTGGTATGTGTAAGTCCAAATTCAGTTACCACATCTGCAATAAATCAGGAATATGTAAATGTTTCCTAACTTGGGACAAAATCCATTAGTGGTGCAATTAAACCCTTTAGAAGACTCTTATTTCCTGAGTGTTAGGCTACTACAACTTTCATGTGTGATTTTAATACGTTCTGAAGTGTTAGGCAAACTGCAAAGAGCCACCAAGTACCTAGGTGACAGTTAATGTATTTTAAGGTTTGCTTCCACTAGAAAGGGCTCTGTCATGTAAATGTTGATGTATCAGCTCTAATGAGTGGCTTATAAAACACTCAGAAGTTGGTGACTTGGTAGGTTTTGTTGTTTTCTTAAGGTAAGAGATGATCTCTGCCTTTGTAATACCATTTAAGTTTCACAGAATCACAGAATCATTTGGGTTGGAAGGGACCTCTGGAGGTCATCTAGTCCAACCCCCCTGCAGTGGGCAGGGACATCCCCAACTAGATCAGGTTGCCCAGAGCCCTGTCAAGCCTCACCTTGAATGCATCCAGGGATGGGGCCTCAACCACCTCCCTGGGCAACCTCTTCCGGTGTTCCACCACCCTCGTGGTGAGGAACTTCTTTCTAATATCCAGTTTAAATCTACTTCTCCAATTTAAAACCATTGCCCCTTGTCCTTTCACTCCAGGCCTTTGTAAATAGGTCATCTCCAGCCTTCTTGTAAGTTCCTTTTAGGTACTGGAAAGTCACTATTAGGTCCTCCCGGAGCCTTCTCCAGGCTGAACAATCCCAACTCCCTCAGCCTGTCTTCATAAGAGAGGTGTTCCAGCCCCCTGATCATTTTCGTGGCCCTTCTCTGGACCCGGTCCATCAGCTCCATGTCCTTTCTGTATTGAGGGCTCCAGAACTGGACACAGTATTCCAGATGAGGTCTCACCAGAGCAGAGTAAAGTGGCANATCCATAGCTGTCTAACTTGGCCAGTAGAATGTTGTGGGGGACCATGTCAAAGGCCTTGCAGAAGTCCAGATAGATCACATTCACAGGTTGTCCCTTGTCCACTGAGGTAGTCACACTATCGTGCTGACTGTCTCTGATCACCTCCCTTTCCTCCATGTGCCTTATCAGACCTTCTAGGAGAATCTGCTCCATGATTTTCCCCAGGCACAGAGGTGAGGCTAACAGGTTGGTAGTTCCCAGGGTCCTCCTTTACAGCCTTTTTGAAAAAGGGGCATTGAAAAAGCTTTAGAGAATGAGAGCAGAAGTAAGCCCGTATTTGCTAATAGACCTTCCCCTCCTCCATCTTCTCTATCTCCTTCTTCACTTTGCAGTCACAGGAATCTGAGCTGGAGTGGAGGGTGACCCAGAGCCTCCCTCTGTATCCCCAGCCACAAAGGATGAGTATGACACTGTGGAAGACCAAGCCTTAGATATATTACCGAATAGCTTGAGTACATCCCATCTTGGCAGGAGGAGGTAAGGCCCTAAGGATGGAGTTGGGTGGGTTGTTGTGGTGGTAAATGGGGCCAGGCACATGTTGCTCCATTAGATCTGCCATCTAAGCTGCTCATTTGAGCATTTCCACTTTGTTAAAATGAGCCAGAGCTTAAACAGTCCAAACACAGTAAGAGCATCCTTCCATTCCCACCTGCCTGAAGTGATGCTGTTACGCAACAGAAGACATCTAAGGTCATCAGGCTCCTTGGGTAACCCATTTAATTTTGCTGGCATGCTGTTGGCCATATGGATGTTGCTTGCACAAACCACTGGGCAGTGACAAAGTTTGGAGGCCTGTCTTACAATTTTATATTCTTTCTACTCCTCTAATTCCTTCTTTCCTTCCTTCTTGCACCTCCCAAAATATGTTTCAGTCAATGTATCTGAACAGGTACAGAGAAGTAAACAAGTTGCATCACCACACTAAATTGCTTTCTCCCCCCTTTCCTCCTCAAAAGCACAGAAGGGAATAGAAAAGGAAGATTAGTTGTGTCAGAGCTCCATCCTGGTGCTGTTGCTGTGCCTTGGATTGCTCAGAGCTGAGCATGTACTCTTTGTCTGGGATAAATAACAGTGAAACTCTGTCTCAATTTTCTCTGCAGTTTCTCCCACTTGCATTCATTTTAGAATTTCATTCCTCACTCTCATTATTGTGAGGCCTGCTGTTCTGTGCCCAGGGGAGTCAGGTAAAACATTTTTATTTACTTTTGGTTTGGTTCCACTTTCAACTTCTCTTCAGATTTTTTTGTGTTTTGTTTCGTTTTGCAGTGACTCTGGGAGGAAGGGGGGGCTGCAAGGAAGGAGTGACATTTATAGCATGTGTGAGATGCCTTCAAATGTAAATCCATCTCCTTCAGGGCTAGACTGCTGGCTAATTCTTTCCCTATAAGGTCATCTCCATTTGTGTGTAGTGTTTCTACCACTGGTTTTAGTCTTGATCTTAAAAGCATCTACATGGAATGAATAACACCAGGAGTTGTGGGAATTCTGGAATTCTGGATTGGATTGTTTAGATTATTATTTTATAATGGATTATTTGGCAGTTTAGGGGTACCAGTTAAGCTATGATTTTGCAGTCCAAAAGCCTCAACAGAAGCAGTAGTTTAAAGACTTCACCCTTCTTCTGTATATTCCCTGCAGCCTTTTCAGGCTGTCTGTTCACTTGTGCTGATCCTGTAGTTTGAGTGACATGCCATGAAACAGATTATCAGCTAGTCTGGACAAAAGATAATCCTTCAGCATAGGGAGGACAGGAGGAGTGGTGGGGTTCTCAGTTCACTGCTTTGCAGAATGATCTCACAGATGGTTGTAACAGCTCAAACTGAGGGAGAACATGCTGAAGTCAAGGACAGGAATGAAACACTAGAGGTTGGGGAGAGGTAGAAACTCTGTAAACCAACTTTCTCCCAGGTATTTTGGGTTCCCACGGCCGAGTTTTGATGCACCTTACTGCAAAGGTTTTCAGATGTTTTCACAATGTATCTCTATAATAAATTTCTGCTTTTGGAGCAGCTACTGTATTGGTATCTCAATGCCAGTGCTCTATAGTTGGTAAGTTATTTCAAGCCCACCTTTGTTAGCAGTTGCTGAGACAGAGACACATCCCATTTGGCCACTGTTGATCTGAGAACTGTAACCTTTGCAGCAGGCCAGAGCAATAACATGTTAAACCACAGCCACTAAATCTGTGACAGCATGTCTGTCAAAGCACCCCTTCTGCAGCATTACTCAAAAGGGACATCCACTGATACAGAATTTACACAGCAGTTTCCGATTCAGTGACTAAATGGCTTCTGGGATGAGGATGTTGAGTGTTTCCTTATCTACATGACAGGTGTGTGAGGATGAGGAGTTGTTTGTGGAAGAGGCTCAGGAGACCAAGATGGCTCTCTGCCTGTTCGTAGTGGAAGAACCATGGGCATACCCATGTGGGTTAGCAGACCACTAGACTGTCTAAACACTCTTAAGGGGCAAAGTTCAATCAGCTTTCACTCCAAAGAGCATTATCAGTGTATAACACTAATCCTATGTAACGGTACTCAAGCCTGACACAGGTACTGTGAAGTAGATTTTGGTGACATAGCTTGCCCATACCAGTTTAGCAAAATCATTAAGATGTTGTCAAAGTCAACAAGTCAAAATACTTCCTTAAATTATACTGCTTTTCTGATTGATGGCAACAAGTCTTTGCCCTGAGTGGTTTTCAATAGTTAACATGCTGCAAACTATGTAATATTAAAATTACTACTTAGTTATTTTTTATCTTACCAACTTATTTAGTATTTGGTTGTAGCATTAGTTTTATTTTTGTTAGGGATTATTTTTTAACTTTAGCTGTGACCATGGTGCCTTGAACTTAGAAGTGCTCTGCTCCGTCAGTCAAGTGCTTGTGTCCTTGTGTATGCTGTGCCAGACTGGCTCTAGAGGATGATGTAGTCTGCACTCAGATAGCACTGGGTTGGATTTCAGCTCTTCCAGCATCTGCAGTATCATTTTGGTTTTAATTTTAAAGCACATGGTAGAGGCAGGAGGGAAGTCATCTTAAAATATTCGCAGATACTTAGATACACAGGAGGGCTGTAGTGGAGATTTCCTGATCTTTCACTTTTCAAGGAAAGAAACAGGAAAAAAAAGCCTGCAGGTCACTCAAATCCTCATGCAGAAAACAGGAGATTTATTGAGGCTGGAGACATCCTGCTGTTAGGGTTGTTGGGAAGAAGAGGGCCCAAGATTCCTATTCATGCATGATAATCCTGTTTTTCCCCATTTCTTTCTTTTATTTTCCCGACCTCTTTATATTAGATTACCATGCTTTTGCCCCCAGTCCTCCCCACCACTGTGGGCCTCTCCACCTCTGCATAATGTGTTGCTTTTCCCCTGCTGTGCAACTCCTGTGTGCAGTGGCAGCAGCAAAGTAAAATCAACTGAAATGCTGATCTCCAAAGCGCTGACACACAGTGCTTTAGAGATTAGGATTTTAGTGCATTATACTCAGCTGCTAGCAGAGCAGAGCAGTGTGACAAGGAAACACAGTGCTGGAGCCAGGGGTTCTGCCTCAGAGCTGTAGCCCCAGTCCCTCTGGGCAAAGCACTTTGCACTTCTCCTGCTGCAAAACATTTTGGTGAGCATATGCATGGAGGGAATTGAGTTTATTCAGTAGATGAAGAGGAATATCCAGAGGCAGGTTGAGAGCCTTTTCATCTAAATCACATCAAATCTTACTAACAAAACAAAAAAAAGTTTTATGGCAAGATTTTTCTAACCAATTCTTCTATCTGCATTTCATACTTTCTTTTCTTTTGCTGTATTTAGCTGTTTTATTTTCCCAGAAGCTAAGGAAGATAGATGTATTTTCCTCTTATTCCCATAGACGTGCGAACTAATCTTGCGGCTGTACCAATTTGCTCCAGATCCTGGTCTCTTCTTCAAGGTTCTTGGACGATACAGACATTTGGGGAAATGCAGTCTAGTATGAGGACTAAAAGTAGGCTTGCTGCTTGGCCAGTTTCCAACAAACCTGGCTGAGCTTTTCTGCACACTTGCCAATTGCCACGAGAGCTGCTGCCTGTGCGTGGGTTAGTCTGTAAGTACCCACAGCCAGTTCTGGAAGGTGGGCCACAGGATTTTTTTATACTTCAAAGAAGGCCATGCTAATTAATGCCCTCAGCTAGTGTCTACTCTTCATTGATTTTGAAAGAATCATTATTTAATGACATAAAGTAATTTTAAAAACTTGGTAGCCTCTAATATCTTTATCCAGTAACAACAGATAATCACACATTTTCGGTGTATGGTTTTTCCATTGGCTTAAGGCCATTTAGTTATATAAATATTAACACTCTCTACTGCTGGGTTTAAATCCTATTTAAAAGTGCTTCTATTCTGTATTCAGAAGGGAAGGAAATAATATCAGGTACCATAAGAAATTCTCTGTTCTGGAACAAAGAAATACTTCTCTGGCACTGGCTGAGGTTTATGCTGTGTGCAGATGTCAGTAAGCATCTGCCTTTCTCTAGGTCTTGGTCTGTTCAGAAGCTCATACTGCTGCTTGCTTTTGGCATCCCATTTCTCCTCCTCCTCAGCACCACACTTAGTTCCTCTTCCCTCTCATTTCTTGTAACTTTGTCTGTTGGCACCGCTTTTCCTCACAGCTTTCTGCTGACTTTCACTATGCTGTGTCTTCCCTGGTGTCGTCTCTTTTTCCTCTTCGACCTTGACCTGGCGTTCAAACCTGAATGAGTTTTGTTGTCTTTGAAAATGGACGCTTCTTGGACTTGGGTGTTTTAGCGCTCTCTCTTTTCTGATCTCCTTCTCTGTTCTATTCCATGCTGTAGGTTTCATTCCTATTCTTTCATATTCCGTGGCTTAAAAATCCCAGTGTTTTTCTCCTTTTTACTTTGTTACTTACCCTTCGCAGTCATCGTTAACCTGGATTTTTCCCTTTTTCCTCTCCTACTACCCCGTTGCCATGAAGCCATTAGGCACAAACTGCAGATATCCCACTGATTTCCTGCTTTTCACGTTCTTGGTAGCAACTTTTAACAGTAAATTCACCTTCTCATCACATGCAGTCCTGCACTTTCAGCAGTCTCCAGGAACTTCTCTGAAGTTCATGGTCTTGCCCACTGTGCTCACAGAGAGTATGTCACCCGGTTGAAGTTCATGCTCTGCTCTCTGCCACCTTCTCCCATTTTTTTTTAATTCTTTTTCTTTCACTGCTCTTGTTTGCTATTATTTTCCATAGGAAAGAAGGGTCTGGTAGCTTTGTAGCATCCCATAAGTGGCCATTTGTATTTCTGTTGTCTCTTTTTCCCTTGTAAACATGAGAAGTTGGTGCTCACCTTGCCGAGGTTAGGCACAGTGGGACATAAAAAATGAGAGTCTTTGAGCTCCAGTCTCCCTTAGCATAAGTTGAACACACACCTGGCTGCTGTGCACGTGGACTGGGAATTGCATACACATGAGCCATCCCATACCCCACCTGTGTGGCTACAAACATCCCCTCTCTCATCATCTGAAAGTACTGAGCCCACATTTCAGCTGTGGTCTGATCAATGTCCCCTCTGGTCCCTCTGGATTCTGGCTCTGTTCATCTTCTCTCTTTGAGAAGATGCTGAAAAAGCAGCCCTAGGAAGGGAAGCAAAATAAGGCAGAGGAAAATATCAGAGGCAATCAAGTGGCAGAAAGGTCAAGAAAAGTAGGGATGAATTACAGCCTTTCAGCCATATCCAGGGAAAAGTACACCAGAGGCTGTGATGGGTGTTTCTCCAGAGGGAGGACATAGGCCAGAGAGTTTCTAGCACATGCTATACCTTGTAAATAAATAAACAAATAAATAAGTAATGTGCATATGGCAGAATTGTGAATGTAATAGAATTGTAAAATAGAAAATACCTGAACTTTTCTGCAAATGGGAGTGTTGTACCAGCAGAAATCCAATTATAGGACAGTACTTTTCACCAGAAGTGGCGGATTGTCACTGTCGGGGTTGTTCCCCTGAGTGACAATCTGCAGTTTGCTGCCAACACACATGTGGCTTAGATGCTTAGACAGCAGTAAGCTATCCTGGGCATGAACTATTTTGTAGGATTTAGTAACATTTCCTAGCTTTCACATACAGTCCCTGTCCTGGAAGCAGCTTGACACCATGTTCACCATCCCTTGTGTGCTATGTTTTCCATGTGAAGGAGCAGGGACCCTGAGGGTGGATGGATGCCTGTTGGGGACCTGCAGCGGCATGGTTGTGCTGCGCCATGCTCCAGAGGCAACTGTAGCAACTGAGGATGTATTAGAGGCAGGTGAAAATGAAGATTTACATTGGAACTTTGCTTCGTTAAATAAAGGGTAGGAAAAGTCTTGCAATTGAGAAGATTTTTACACTTGATTAACCCTCATCAGAGATAGTTGTTTTTTTTGCATGTGCTATCCCATATAACATACTCATCTGGCCCATAGCACTGCATCAGATCCAGGGCAGGAGCATTGCTATGAGAAAAGCATTCACTCTCAGGTGGGACAGGGCTTTGTGCATCCTGACGGAGTGAAAGATGTCCCTGCCTATGGCAGAGGGATTGGATTAGATGATCCTTAAGGTCCCTTACAACCCAGACCAGTCTGTAATTCTATGAAAACCATCATTCCAAGTCAGGCATATTTTAGGAGGGGCTAATACATAACAGGAAACATGTTAGTTTTGTCCTGTGTCACTGGGAAAGAATATATAAAAAGGGTCCTAGGTTTTTTTCTTTTTCTTGTGCCTCAATAAAGCTATTAAGAAGGTAGAGTCAAACTCAACAGCCCACGCACAAGCAGCAAACCTCCAACACATGCACTAAAATCAAGTGTATTTGAATTATTGTGCAGCAAATCTGTCTTCA
Source organism: Bucco capensis (assembly GCA_013396975.1). Lineage (NCBI taxonomy): Eukaryota > Metazoa > Chordata > Aves > Piciformes > Bucconidae > Bucco > Bucco capensis. The sequence goes on from VWZO01010932.1 coordinate 140,717, forward strand.
GCAGATATATGTGACCAAAAAGTGATGCATTTCCCTAAATACATCTATACTGTGTTTTCTCTGAGCAGCCTAATGCCATTCATTTAGGGCTGCTCTGTGAGCAGTGCTGGTCCCCAACCTAGAGCTTCTTTTCATACAGGAGAGAGGGAGAAAGGAAGGAATGAGAATTCCATTAATTTATGTGTATGCTTTCAAAAAGGCTGGAGGAATGTTTGGGCCAGGATTTGACTGCTCAGCACTGGGTCTGTTTTGGTACTCACTCCTGGCTACCCTAGAGTGATTTTTTGGATTTTGCCCTTAGTCTCTTAGTTTAGATTATGCTTTGGGAATACCCTATACTAGGTGTGGTGCAGAGATGGTGCTTGCTCTGTACTGGTTGCTGCCTGATGCTGGGATGGCTGGGAAGATGATCTGCTCTCTGACCTCAAGCCAGCTCAGGAGCAACTTAGTAATGCCAGACATAGCATGGTCTAGTGGTCTAAAATCCTGCGAGTCAGGGAATAATCTGCAGCATGATGCTGATTCTGTCAGTGCCCATCAGGTCCTGCTGTTTGTTCTGTGGTAGGGACTGGTTGCCACATGGCTGCAGCACAGCTGTATGGCCTTTAGGCTCATTGCTGTTTGTCTGTGTCCAGGGTTTGATTTTACAGGGCCCTTGCTGTGTGGGAATGAAGGGAAGCCCCAGGACTTGACGGTGCAAACTGGACCTCTTCTTGCTCTCAGCAGAGAGGATGATGTTGATGGGCTTATTGCTGCAGAGGAGGTGTGGGTGCTGTGGGGCAGCTGAAGCCTTTATGGTTTGGAGTGACCCATTGCTGTTCCCACTGTTATTTACCTGGTGGTTGCTGGGATGATTGCCGTTCCTCCCTGTCTGTTCTTGCTCTGCCAGATTTGCTTAAGAGAAGGGCTAGAGGGATTGCACAAATTGAGCAGAGCCAACAGGTCTACCCTGTGCACCACCCCATGTATGTCTGTAAAACCAAGTTATTTGTGCCCCCTTTCTTGGGCACAGTGTGAGTTGGTAGGCTGTCAAACCTTGAGTTCCTGTCTCTATCTATAAGCTCTGGGAAGGGCAGGATGAAAACAAACCAAGGAAAAAGTATTCCAAACATAAGCAGTGGTTTGCATGAATGGGTGGGAAGATGATGCCAGCCTATTCCAGAAGCTGATGTCTCTAAAAGCAAAAGTCAGGGTATCATTGCTTCTTGAACTGCTGGGGAGCAGTTCAGAGAGGTTAGAGCTGCCTGGGCAGATGTTGCACTGTGCTGTTGTGCTGCTTTCTCATGAGGTTTTTCCTGGTGCCAAGCTTTCTATAAGCGCTCTGCCTCCTGCCAAACCACTTGTATGGCAGCCTCAAACTAGTGGGATGGGATGGGCAGGGCACGCAATGGGTTGGTCTGAGCCTCCAGGAAGCCTTTCCAATATTCTGCAAGATTTCACATCTTGAAGACTTCCGAACTATATGACCTTGATTCACATACTATTTAGTCACATGCAAAGTATCTGTTTGCTCAGGATCTTACATATAGATGCTCTCCTGTCATAAAGCACTGTGATTTGATGCAGGGAATCTGCTTCCAGAGGAGAACCTGTGATGGGCTCGGGTGATGGCAAATTGCTGGATCAGATTTCCCTGAGCTGTTTGAGGATCTGAGAGCTGGTCAGACTCACACCGCTGCTTCTCACAGAAGTGGCAATGCAGTCACAGAAAGGAGGTTTCTGCTTTTTAATAACTGATCCAAGCTGTACAAGTAACTATCTTTATTTAGTTTTATTTGGGTCATATACACACACATACACATAAAAAACCAACTTTACCAAGAAAATTAGTCTCCAATGGTAATATTTCTCCTGCATCTGAAAACAAGTGCTTCAAGCTGCAGGTCGTTTTTAGAAATCCCCATGAGCATCAACATCAGAATAAGGCATCCCATATTTATTAAGCCACTATCTTCACATGCTTTAGCTATATGCACAGCAGTGATGGCAGCCACCAGTCTCACTACTTGTTTACTCGCATATTTGAGCTTCAGATATTCATTACAGGGTTGATTTTTCTCACTTTTGATAGGCATAGTGCTTCTAGAAGGGACTGTATCACTGCTGTTGGGGCCCTACTGCACCGGGCTGTAGTGGAGGGTCAACACAAACCTAGTAAATAATGAAACGTGAGATTCCCTATCAGATAACATTGTGCTGCTAATTCGAGTGTGAGGGAGATGGTGAAGTCTTGAGCATGGGTTATAAGGAGATGGCAGTAAGCAGGGAGGGAAGGGTCAGCAGCAGCAGTTTAATTCTTGTACAGAATATGCAGGCAAACCCATGTATTTTTGTGAGTGCTTTAAAAAAACAGAACAACTGCAAGGCAGAAAACTGTCTAGCAGAAAGCCTTTAAATATAGAGGGAGTTAAATCTAGGTGACATGGATGGGGTCAGATCTGCTCTCAATGGCATTTTCACTTTGTAATTCCTGGGAGTTGGACTTTTTTAAAAAAATTTTTTTTAAATGTTTCTGTGTAGACAATATATTACATTGGCATTGATTCACTGAGTTTATTTGTCAGCAGTAAAATGAATGAAATTCTGGAGGTACAATTTCAGCCAGCTGCTGTTGTTTACTAGTGAGACTACCAGTGACCCTTAGCATCTATAAATACTTCACTGTGAATTAAAAGCAGTGAGCTATCCACTAGTTTTCCTCTTACTTATGTTTCCTAGATATTTCTTTTTTGCTTTGCCTTTTTTTAATTATTATTATTATTTTCAGTCTCATCTCCACTGCTTCAAGAAAAGACACACAGTAAAAGGAAGATTAATTTCTAGAGAACAGTAGGCATGGTTATTCATTAAAAGACTCATCAAATTGGTAGACCATGTGAAGATTTTTCTCCAGTCTGTGTGGTGCTGACTTTTGGTAATGGACTTTTAAAGTGAAAATTCAGATTTAAAATATTTGAGCGTTATTTTTAGCTCTTCTGAGCTTGTCATTCTTATTAAGGAGAAAGTTGGTTGCAGTCATTGATTAGTTACAATTGTAACTTCCAGATAGCTTTAGGCAATATTGCAGAAGGATTGTAGTTTCTAATCCTCTTTTCAGTTTTTTTTTCCTTTTTTTAATTTTTTTTTCCTTTTCACTAATTTTGGAGGTTTGACATGGACCGGTAGGTCTTTTATTTTATCACAAGACGTGAAAACAAACACTGTGCTCAAGCCTAGCTCAGCCTTACAAGCCGCAATGAAAGGATTTGCTCTTCAGTACTCCAGCCTCTTGCCAAGTAAAATTCACCTAGTCCCTCCTTGACACTGAGCATCTCAGTCTGCAAGATTATTGCTTCCCTTTAGACAAAAACTTAGACAACAGCGCCAGCCCCACATCAGAGTTTCTACAGGCCTTATTAGCTTTTGTTAGAGTTTTTGTGTTTGTTGAATGTTCAGCTTTTCCACCTGCTGTGAGGATATGCTGAGCTCACGTTTCTGTGTTCTTGCTGCAGGGAGGGAGGTTACAAATTTGACTTTCATGCTGCAGAGCAAGCTGATGCCTCCTTACCTGGCCTTACACCTGTAGAAATTGGTGTGGATACTGCGGACACCGCTGGGTTGAGCAAAATCTCTGCCAAAAAGGCAGTTTTAGTGCCATTCATTAGAAAAACAAACAGCCAGGTGGAGGTGGTTGCTCCATGTGGGTCTGTGATGAGATGTGAAGAGAGATCGCACACCTTGTAGCAGAGCACTGTGGGCAGCAGACAGCCTCTGTCAATCTCTGCTGGGAAAGCTATTACACTTTCTGCTTTTATAGGGTCAGAGTGAATCAGAGAACTTCACTGCCTCAACATTAGGGCTGTCAGTGTCACTGGCTGTTATTGCACCTTTGTACAGAATGGAGATGCTTCCAAAACAGAAAACTGAGAAGGAACCACCCAGGAAAGGGTGAGAGTTATCCAGGAGCATCTCTGTTACTACTAAAACTGAGTCCAAACCAAATGTTTTCTCAAAAAATCCCAACAGATACATTTCTCACCTTATATTTTATGTTTTATTTTGGTCAGCCACCAATTTGTTTCTTGCCCAATTATTCATACAGCCCCCAACTGCTACAGGATTTGAAGTTAATAAACTCCTAAGGACAGGCAGTGCAAAATTTGTACTGGATCAAAATGACATACAGCGACACAGTGGGAATATGTAAACCAAAGAAGCAACCATGTTTGGGGTTCAGCTGCTTTTTGAGCCAAGGCAATGGAGATTTTTCTCCAGTGATCTACATTTCTCATTTTCCAGTCAACTGTTGTTAGTCTTGTCTTTGAACCTTCCTGCAGGGAATTTTTTTCCAGCTACATCTTTTCTTTCACTGATGAGAGCATTTTTTGCTATCTAGAAAATTTATGACAGGGTAGCTGAAGTCATATGAGGACTTAGTCTTGCAGTCTGCTCTCATGAGCAACCATACAACTTGATGAAGTGGCTGAATTTGGAGATATGATTTACAACTGTCCTCCTTAATTTCCTACATTAAAAAGTACAAAAACTGCTTCCAAACTTCTCCTGATGAGACATTCTCCTTAATTCTACCACTTATGTCCTAAGTACAATGAGAAGCATTTGCTATCTCTGATGATCTTTTCAGTATCACAACAAGGACAAAGAGATGTTAGTCTCTGCAAACTTTTGCAGGAAAGCTTATTACTATTTGGTCATGTTTTAAAATACGAAATTAATTCTAAGCTCTTTTGCCTAAATGGCTGAGCTTTGTCTTTTTACCTGCAATTAAAAAAAAAAAAAATCAACATTTGTTGAAAGGAAGGATACTATATAGTAAAGTTGTTGCTCTTCTTTTAAAGACAAGGAAAATTCTAGAAGAACAGATGTGAATCTGCAGACCTGTAGTAGTTAAGAATAACTGCTGTACCCAATATAAGCTAGTATTTTTTTTCCTCTGTAATTTCAATATGGCTTGTCTTGTGTGTTTCCAGGATGGGAGTGCTTTTTCATAGGCTAGTCCATGTTTCCTGAGCTCAAGTAATCCTTTTTTTGGAAGTGGCGTGTTTTTATTCCCCGTGTTGTTATCGCAGCAGGAGGAGGGGGAAATGTGCGCTGATAGAAGAATTTTAATGTTTTTGTATGCCACACATGAAGTTAGGGATCCCATGAGATTTGTTTGTGTTCTTGTATATGTGTGGATGAACATCTGTAGAATGACAGCTTAACAACTTCCTTCTGACATTATAAAGCGGCCATAATGGTACTATATATTTTTTTTTTTGAGTTGACTATTTTTGTGTTAACTCTTTCTATGCTAATTTCAAGCTTTGCTTGCTTCATGAATCAATAAGGAGGTTACACTGCCTGGGAATCAAGTAGACCTCAAATTCAAAATCAGTAATGTCACAATATTAAGCTTAGATCTTCAGGTAACAAGGGTCTAAATTTGGCCTCCTTCCCTATTATTTCCTGTATTAACTTGCTTGCTTGAAACATGATCTTTTTCCATCTCTTCTAATCACCTCCTCCATGGTCTGAGTGCTGTTCTGCAGGTAGTCTAATTATTAATTATACCCCAACAACCTGAAGATGCAGAAATGAATACACCTCACTGCTTTTTGTCTGATAGAGTAGACATACTTTTAAGACAGATGCTGAAATTCTCCATGAGGTTTTCAGGCTGTAATGCCTGGGAATGCTGGGCTGGGAAGGGCTTTCAGGTTGCTATGTTCAGTCACTGCTGGCGGGTATCCATCCTTCAATAAACCATTCAAATTCCACCTTATAGCCTGACTTGCTTTGTCTCTTTTATCTTAGCTATTTTTCCACTGTCTGAATTAAGTTTGTGCTAGTAATACACAAATGAGTATAAATGTATCATGAGTAAAGTTCAGACTGGAAATGAGATATAGGATTTGAAAGCAACGTTTTAGCAAGTTTCTGCATTAACTTCCCAATAGGAATAATAAAGACAAAACCAAAAACCAACCCCAAAACCCCAATAACAACAAAATGCCTCACAATCTATTTTTGAGGGCCTGATCCAAATCCCAAAGCACAAACCTAATCAACTTGCTAATGATTAGAAAGTCTAATGTACTTTCCTAGTAATCTCTGCCTCAAACCCTTAATTTCTATCTGAGATATAGCAGATCTTTTAGGACATTAACTTGTCTGGTTTACAAATTCTGAGCGATCAAAAAACCCACACCATCCTTATGGGTTTTTTTTCCCAGTGATTAATTACCACATGAAACCAAGAAGTGTTTAATGTGTATTAACCATTTCTGTTTTGATTTTAATTTGTTTCATCTTCCAATTATATCATCTTCCAACAGATTAAAGACTTGTCTTTAGAGAAGGCGATCAGCTCCCCTGTTAACCTCCTTCTCAATAAATTAGATTGCATTTAAGTCTGTCATTTATACGGCAATTTTATTTAGTGAATACTTTTAAATTTCATTTCTCTGTTTTAAAACAGAGAAAGTAGTACTGGTTTTACAAATTCTCTATGTTTTTCCTATATACTCAACCTCATAAGTGCAACATTGCATGGAAATCTAATGCTCAGTTGGTAATTTATGATAACTCCTTGTTAGCTTAGTATATTGATTTCCATAGCCTTGTCTAAGGGAAGAAAGGGTAGCTTGAATATTAGAATTCTCCTACCACAATAGCTGTTTAATATTAATTATCATAACCACATAAACTCTTGAGGTCTATTGATAGAAAGTTGCTAGAAACTTTGAACACCATATAATAGCTTCTAAGTAAATAGTAGAATACCCAAAACTGATACTTCTTGGATTAGGCAATTTATCTCCTGCATGTGAGAAGTATGTTTATGCTAAAAAACCTGCCATAATTTTCTACTTGGGGAATTAAGATTTGCTTATGAAGTTTAATATGGAAAGCTTAAAATCTACATTTAAAAGCCCTTTTTATGCAAAGACAGAAAAAATTAGCAATTTTTAGTAAGTGAATATATAAGAAAAATTTGCGCAAACTATATAAATTTGTATAGGTGGCAATCATTTGGCTCAGCAGCATTGCATGGCAGACTTGGAGCTCCCATGGAGGAGCAGTGTGGCAGTCCCTGGAGCAGAATCCAGCAACCCTGCATGGCTCTGTAGGGCAGGCACTGCAGAAACACCACCTTTAATTGAAACTCTGTGAGAAACGAAGGTGGGCAGAAGGCTATCATCAGAAGTGAAATTTGGCCAAGATAGCTGGGGTGAGTGCTGCTGCTCCTGGGATAATTGCCATCAGCCTGACCATAACATTCGGAATCTCTTCTCAACAGCTCATCTGAAAAAGAGTCATAAAAACTGATTCAGCTGTAAGCACACAACAGCAGCCACCTGAGATAAATAGCTTCACTTTAATGGCATCTATTTTTCTTTGTAAATGGCCTTACTGTCTGATGTGCTATATAAAGGCTTTCTGATATTCATTATTAAAATTGTATGTAATGTATTTTAACTGAATCTAATTTGAGAAGTGAAATGCATGAGAACATGCAACCCAAGGACAGCTTCTAAGTCTCCATGCCCTGGCTAAGAGATATGGCCATATTGTAGACTTAACCATGTTCCCTTGTGGAAGTTTTTAGCTTAAAACTGCTGTTGGAAAGCTATTCCCCTCCTCTCCTGTCTTGTGGTTAGAAGTAATTTTCTGATTTCTAACCCAGTTCTATTCAGAGTAAGTTTGTACCATGATTTGTCAATGTTATTTTTCTGTCCCTCTTGTACACTACAGTGAGTTACCTCAATCCTAGATTATTTTCATCAGCTATGAAAGAAAATACTGTTTTATGTCTGATAATCCTTTCCAGATTTATGCCTGCAATGAGTGTTTCAAATAGAGTCTGTAACACCAAGTACTTGGTTTGAAATGAAAAACTTCAATTTTTGTTGGAGTAGAAGCTACTACAGTTTCCAGTAATAGTTTGCTATCCTAGCATGTTTGTTCTGACTCTTCTCATCTCTGAAAACCAGCATGCAGAAGCCACGTACAATTCGACTCTTTAAGGCAGAATGTCTGCTTGATGGAGTTCTGAATTTTCAGATGTTGCTTTGTGGCTCTGATGGTGACATTTCACACTGAGATTTATTGTAAGGCTTTACCCAAACATTTTATTTGAAAGCAAACTCTGTTTATATTACGAGGAGTTTTCTTTGTGGGTCTTATGGGTGAAAGGTGCTTTGGCCAATCTTGTCTTGCTACACAGTCTAGGTTGCAACCCTACTATTTATTTCCTGAAATTCAGAGCTGAGCAGAGCTGAGCAGGATCACTGCAATAACATGTATTAATTTGACCCTGTAATACCATTAAATAAATCAAGTGTTTGGATTTTAATCCTGAAAATATGTGCATCAGAGTATTAAGACCATGGAATCAATAGCCATCTTTTCTGTGCTTAACAAAAACGTTGACATCCCACATTTAAGGTTGGATTCAGCCTTGAAATTTGGTGATAGGTTGTCTAGGTTTGATAAGACAATTTTTAGGAAAGACCCAGATAAAGAGCCTCCCCCTCCCAGGTCAAAGGAAGAAATGTAGAATAAAAACACATGCATACCCGAGGCAAAAGTGATAAAGAATAACTTTTACAAATAAATATATATATAACAGTAACAATACAGAAATAGGTAGGAAATCTTCCCGGTCCCTCCCCTCTCACCCCCAATATAACCTGCAAGAAATATAGTCTGTTTGGAGTGGGAAGAAAGATGACGTGAGCTGAGATGCTGGATGGAGTAATCAGGGTAGTGGGTGGAGTTGGATGATTGAAGAGGAGAAGCTCCAGGTCCAGATGGAAAAGGGCAGGACAGTGCGTGGTAGTCAAAATGGAGGAGGGCCACATGACAGCGTCCCTATCAGCCCTCTTCAGTGCTTGCAGGGTGAGATGCAGAGAGAAAGAGAGAAATGGTGTCTCCTGTATTATCTTAAATAGGGGGTGAAGTGCCCCTAGCCAGCATCAGAGCAGTTTGGAAACAAAACAAACAGATTTAGGGGAAGGAGGAGGAAAGGTAGACACAAAGAATTTCCTGTTTCATGGACCTGGTTACACAGGTGAAGTTTCACTTCCCCCCCTGGAATTTTAGGGTTTTTTTGCAGAAGTTTTAGTATGCAGTTGCACTAGGAGGTCATTTAAGAGTACTTCTGTTTTCAACTGCTTTCCTTAGCAAATAATTTTGTGTGCTTCGTGTTGCTCTAGCAATTTCCATAGCCTCTCCGATAAAATACTAAATAAAATACCCCTCCCCATAACATTTAGCCTATTTCTCTATAGCAAAATATTGCGTTTTACATGCCAAGCCTTAAAACCTTCTTTCTAAAAATGGTAACTGTATTTAATAACTAATTACTCTAATGATCCTACAGAAGTGCTTGAGACCTGTTTTAGTAGTGGTGTCAATTACAACCATCTGCACGATGAATAAAGGAACCGTGGCCCAGCTGTAGAGTTGAAACATGTTGGCATTTTCCTACGGGCGGCCATATGGTACTTAACGAAAGCGAATTGTTCACACTGCAAACAGCTCTGCTCCTGATGAATGATAGCGTTTTGTTCTGGAAAATGGTTCCACAAACACGGGGAGTATTTTTAAATGCTGGAAGTGTGTCTGTAAGTGACAGGCTATAAATGGGAAGGTCTTTGGAAAGAAGAGAGGGGGATGAGAGAGGAATTGTTTCATTTGCCTAGGGGTGTTCTAGCACAGCCTTCCTGTCTCTTAATAGCAGTATCTTTTTTGAGCATACATGGCCCTGAATCTGTACATTTTATTTATTTTAGTAAGGAAGAAGATAATTAGAAATGTAACTCTGATTTGCCATTAGCATGCCCAAGCTTGAAGCTGGTGTGAGCTTTAAAATAGTGAAGCTGAGGCTGTGAAGAATTAATAACTCTTTGCCTCACAAATGTGCAGACATTTTCTTACACTTGGAAAAGGAGTCTCAGTGTTGTAACCACATTAAGTATGTGAGCACACAGGTTAGAAACAGGTCCTGGCTTCCCAGTACATGGCGTTAGTCAGGGGGAAAAAAACAGATAACAAATAAGCTGTAGAAAATGTCTTCTATGTTTTTTTATTAGAAACAGAAATAGGGATGGGTTTTTTCCCCACACACACAACTGTCAAAGAATGGCTCAATGAACTCACTGTGAGATTGATAACTCTTTACCCCCAAATCATTAGCTCCAGATCTGAACTGAATCAACAATAGGCTGTTGCCATTTCATGGTTGATGGGCAACCATTTGGGTAATGAGTTTGGTCTCAGTTGAGTTCCTAGTATCTGTCTTAAAGAAGGAACTACTGCTAACGACCTGAATTGATCATTTTATTAATCTCGGAAATTGATTTTTTCCTTGTGGCTTATTGCTTCTACACATGAGATGTAATCAGAAATCTCACATCATCTGAATTCCTGTTTGGTTGATTAATAAATACCTGATCTGGGGATTTTTGTTTTGTCCTGCATGTTCTGTGAAGATGGAGATTGATGTTTGTTACTGAGGGTTTGTGCACAGATTTCACTGAGGTGGTACAGTGTTCCTTATGGTGAGGTACTTTCTGCTTTTTGCCAAGAGAGGACTGTTTCTGTGTGCCAGCACTCCTCTGTGTTTGCAGGCATTGGAGCTGCTTAAAACCTCTTGATAGATCTTGCAATGTTTTTGCAGAAGCAACATAGTAAAAAATCTCCCCAGCGTGTGCCATGTGAGTTCTCTTTACCTGTGTACAGAGCTATTTGCAAATTCAGAGCAGCAGTAGTGCTACAACTGCAAGGCCCTGTGCTTTTGGACTGGGAGCATCTGTCACTTGAGTGCAAAGCAAATCTTAGCTCTCTGCAGCACACAGTGGATGCTGCTGCTGTGAGAAACCCCAGGTAATGAAACCATGGGCCTCACTGCTAAAGCCTTCTAACACAAAGTGCTAAGAGTTAACACAAGGACAAAAAAAGCTCCAGTATCAGCTGGGTTATGTTTTCTTGCAGCCTCCTTGTTAAGATTGTGCTTTTATCTGACTCCTCTTCATAAATTCTGATATTATGCTATAGGTAGAGCTGAAATGCAGGCAAGGAACCAAATCACAGTGGAGTGCAAACTCACCATGATGCCTATGACACATATAGAGCTGTGATCTAAGAGGTATTAAGTAGCTAATTGCAGCACGTTGTGCTCTGTATCCTCTTGCTATTTGATCTGCTACAGCAGTGCTGTCTGATGCAATAAATCTTCCTCACTTTTAATTAATAGTTGTTCATCTGTACTGCAATAATTTCGAGTAATGTTTACATTAAAAAGAAAGCATAGGGGGAAGGGAAAAATATCTCCAGGCAGGAACACAGTGGAAAAAAAGGTCTTTTCATCCAGCTGAGAAACAAATACTATAATTTGGAAGCAATGCTTTTGGTGTGTGTTTTACAGAGGAAGGCATAGCCCTTCGATAAAAAGACTGCTTTCTAAATCAAACTCATGTGAGATACGTCTCTAACTAAGCCCTACAGCATTAAGGTGTAATTCTGCATTGCATTTCTCAAGGGCAGTGCCAGTTTCAGAGGTTCCTGCAGCTTCTGTGTTGCAGTTTACAGCCTATCCACCTTCCTCCTCTGCCCTCTCACCTTTCCTGTGCAACTTCTCCTTTTTTACACAACCATATTATCCATACATCAGAGAAATTATTTTGGGTGGGTTTTTTTTTTGAAAACCAAAAGAAAGGTAGACCTGTGATTTCTAAATGTGGAGATAGGTATTACCTTGAAGGCAAGGTCATGAAGCTTATAAATAATAGTTTTCTGACATGTAGCACATTATTATCATGTTGCAGGTTTCCATGATATTTGCTCCTGAAGGGAATGAGTGAAAAAATCATGTCACAGATAGTTACAGTGTGGCTGCTAGACCTGCCTGTATCCTACAGGTCTTGCTTAAAGGGTGGTATGCAGAAGGGAAACATTCTAATTCTGATTTCAGGTCCACATTACTGGCAGCTTGCTCATGGCCATTGAAATGTTAATTCTGGATGATTTCCACTGGGAGGTATAGCAGAGCCATGTCTGCCCTTTGGGAACTACATCTGTACAGTAGAGTGAACAACACCAGGACCCAGGCTTACACAAGGGCCTACAACCACCTGTGTGTTGCTACAGTTCTTGGCATGTTGGGGCATCCTCAAAGACTGGCTGATGAAGTACAGGTAGATAAATGGACAGTGTGGTGAACTGAAAACTAGGCCATTTGCTTCTAGGGTGTCCCAGTGGGACGATAATCCCAAACACCCACACAGGATGGGGCTGATCATCTGGAAAGCAGCTCTGCAGAAAAGGACCTAGGGGTCGTTATGGACAACAAGGTGATGATGTGCCAGCAGTATGCCTTTGTGGCACTGGGAACAGCAATGCTGGCAGGTTGGGGGAGATGATCCTTCCCCTCTAATGAGCCCTGGTGAGACTCAGCTGAGGTGCTGGGTCCAGTTCTCTGTTCCTCAGTACAAGGGAGATGTGGACTTCCTGGAATGAGTCCAGCAAAAGGCAACAGAAGTGGGTAAGGGACTGGAGCATTTCTTGTATGAGGAGAGACTTGAGAGAGCTGGAACTGTTTGGCCTGGAGAAGGCTCAGGAGGGATGGATCTTGGTAATGTGGGCAAATAGCAAATGGGGGGAGTAAGGAGAATGGAATCAAATTTCTCTCTGTTATGCTCCGTGACAGGACAGGAGCCAATGGGCACAAAATGAAATGTGAGAAATTCCATTTAAACATAGAAGAAAACTTTCGTGCTGTGCAGAGGGTCTAATGTTGGAACAGGTTACCCAGAGCAGTTGTGGAGTCTCCGTCCTTGGAAAACCTGCAGTCCACAGATTGTGGAGTCTCCATCCAAACTTGACTGAACATCGCCCTGAGCAACCTGCTGTAGGTGGCCTGGCTCTGAGTAGCAGGGTTGAACTAAACTATCTGTAGAGATGCCTTCCAGTCTCAGCACTTCTGCATTGTGTGTATTTCTGTGATTCATAAGCCTTAGTCAAATGAAGGATTTGGAGTGTAACAGCTCCTGCCATGTGTCAAAGGTCACTCAGATGATGTGGCAGCAGTTCAGGCTTTTCTACATCCAGACATATGGAGTTGAATTCCTGCAAAAGGTGCTGTGATCTTTGGTGCAGTTCCCTCCCAGCGTCTACAGAATGCATCAGGAATTGCAGTGTTCCTTCTCTTCTTTACAAATCATGTGATTGGAGAAACTTACTTTCCTCACTCCATAGCAATGCCTTCAGATGTAATCCAGCAGAGGTTTCCTTCCTTAAATGGAGGAGACAAACAAATGTGAATGCTGGAGTACTGGAACAGCATTGTTCAGTACTTTCGCCTCCAAATCTAGGTTTAATCACTGAAAGTTGCTCTTGCAACTCATGCTTTAAAAACAAATTTTTACTAAAATGGAAAAATTGAGCCAATGGAAGATGCTTTGTTTGGACTTCAACAGTTTTTCCACATACCAAAGAAGTGTCTTCTATGATTGAGGGAAAGCTCTCCTCCAGTTTCCTTCAGGAAAATATTTACAGTTGTTTCAGCTTGGAAATCTTTTCCATATTATGGCACTTCAGCTACATTAAATATTAAAAATATTAATGACTGTAGAGCTGTGCCATTGCATAAAAGGCAGAAAGTGAAACCATTTATGAATAGAATTGGAGCAGTGTATTTCCAAGAAGAGTGAAATGCAGAAATGAACCAGGTAATCAATAGTTATCCTAGAACCATGCTTACTTTTAATAATCTGTGTGTACATATCCCAGAGTATTTCAAAGAGAACTTCTTAACGTGTTTAGTAAACCTGAGCTTGTTTTGGATGCCACCGTAGAGTACTGACACAGACAAGCTTCCATTCGCTTCGAGTTTCTACTCCACTTTTTAAAATTCAGCACTTAAGAGTGCCGTAAGTTATTTCTGATTTGCAGTTATTCACCTTGAAGCAGGACACCAAATAAGCTGTAGGAAGCCTCAGAAGTGATGGGAGTTTGGTTCTGCTTTGGAGCATATTGCTAAGGAGTTGCTTTCATACAAGAGAAACCCAAATATAACAGAACTGAATTATCACATAGCAGGTAGTCATTGTACTTTGGAATATTTTGTAGGTTTAGTCTTTATTCTCCTTTGCTTTAGGCTGGCATGCTGAAGGCAGGATGATGGTGGCCTAACAGCTGCTCTGTGCTGTAGTATAGATAGGCTTGCAGCTGTTCTTCCTTGTGACATGGTTTGTTTAATCATCAAAAGTCAAGCCCTCAATGTTTTTTGAATAAAACTACAGAGTAGGTGAATTTGCTGCCATTGGGTGGGTGAATAGAGATGAATACATACTCACATGTTTACAACAAGCTAGAAGTCACTTTTTGTTGAAGAAAACGGCAGTTGTCGTTGTCTTTGAGTTTTGGTTCTGATAAGAATTTTGGTTCTGATAAGAGCTGCTGGCACTAAGACTGAGTACCACATTAGCTCTTCATCTTCTTATCCAAAGCTCAGCCTACCCTTCTGAGATGTATGCTGTCACATCCCAAATGTCTTACCTTGCTGTGTAATGCCAAGGAGATCTGTGATGGGAGGCACTGTGGTCCACTAACTCCTGAGCTCTCCAGCTCCTCTTTGTTTTCTCTTTTCAAGGGAGATATCAGCACATTTTGGAAACTCTGTAGATGAGTCTCTCCATCCACAAGAGATACACAGGGTCTGCTGAGGTAGAATGAGACACTGTTTAATGTCGTGATGCAGCACAAAGGTAAATTTAGGTGAGCAGCAGAGAGTGCTGTATTCACTCAGCTGCTGATGGAATTGGAGTAGCCAAAACTCCAACTGCCAGAATGGATGCTGGTAGTGATGTTGTGCAAAAGAGTCAGAGAAAGGTGTCACTTGCTCTCTTTAAACATTTTTTCATTAATAGTAAATTACTAATGGACTACATTTTTTCTTCACTTAATCCTGCAGAGAATCCCTCAAGCCAGGGCCTGAGATCTCCTTATGTTAGGTGGTGTGTGTACAGAGAGTAAACCCAGCATTCGGACTCACTCCAAGTATCCTGCATGCAGAGTTCTAATGCAGGAAGGGCAGGCTGGGCTGTGGGAAAGGGTGCCAGTGGAGATGAAACACAGCAAGGCACTTATTCAGAAGGATAAGCAGGAGTCAGAGTACACCCTGTCAGATGGTCACATCTTCTATGCATGGCACCAAATGTTTTGAAAGGAAGGAGAGACTTGCTTTGTTCTGCATCTTACAAGCTGTTCTGTGAATATTTACGGGGACTGTCAGCTACAGATGAGTGTTGTTGGAGTGTTGTGCTGAGATGGTGAGGGCTGATGTTGCTGATCAAAGGTGGGAGTCAGCACGCCATGAGTGCAGAAGGGATGACAGTCCAAAAGGGCACAGAGAGCAAAGAAGCACATGCTGATGCAATGGAGAAGGGAGAGAGCAAACAGTTCAGCCAAATAATCCCTGTAGCAGCCATTTGAAGAAGTCATCAGGCTCCCTCCTTGCAGCACTTGACCTTGATCAGGTTTGAGATTTCCAGTGAGACAGCCCAAGTGACACTGCTGTTATCTGTGGTGGGGAAGGAGACTTTGTGGGATGCTGTGACTTCCCTAAATGAGCCAGGCTGCATGCGTTTTCATCCCAGGAACATAAAAAAGCTATTTAAAAATTGATGTGCATACATTAGACCTGTTCCTCAGCCTTTCTCTCCCATCCTAGGTTTCACAAATACCAGCTGAGAAATCAGTATAGAATTACTTTGAAGAGAAGAAACTAAAAACTCTTTCAGCAGATCAGAAATAGCAGTATCACTTTTACAACATTTGGACAAAATACATATAATTGACACAGCACAGTAGTAGCTTGAGGACTCATTTTTAATGCATTTAGGGAAGGAACTGTGAGATACACTGATATGATACAGAAAGAGTAGTGAACTTGTTATAGCCAAAGCTGCATGCAGGTTTGACATACCAAATCTAACCCTTATCTTCCACAACCTCCTATAGCTTTTACTAGGAAAAAAAAGAATAAACCCTGACAGGCTCAGTTTGAAAAATTACTAGAATTTTTCCTTGGATTTCAAAGAAAATTAATCAAATTGGGTTTTATACTCCATTTGTCCATTGAAACTTGCAAGGAGGATAAAGTGGGATATGTATTGTACTGTTGTGTCTTTATTTGCTTTACTGTTTAGCTTTCAGTCTCATATAAATGTCAACTAGAGTGGCCATCCAAAGCTCTGGGTGCCCCTGATGTATGTTGTAATATATGGGAATGTCACAGATACAAAGTAAAACTGGATAGTTTAATGATCCTGTGAAAAGGCATGTAAGAATCGTTTGAGGGAAGGTTGCATTTTTGTTTAAAGCAGGTATTTTTAGTGTCTTTCCATGGCAGAAAGTGATAGCTAACCCATACTAGAAATTCTAACTGGATGCTAGTTGTAAATGAAAATTACTTAGAGAGCTTTTTAAAAGCTAAATTTTTCATTTTTAATTAATTATAAGAACTAAAAGCTGATATGCAAGTATTGTCACCAGAGTAATTAAACCGGACTTCAAAAAATGAGTTTAATTATTGTTATGCAAGTTGGTGTGCAGATGGCTTTAATTTCAGAGTAAATATAGCCTATACTGAGATAGCAAAAAACTACTTTCCAAACAAACAAACAAAAAAATTGTGACCAATTTGATTTTGAAATCTGAATGTCCAAATAAGTTTGTACGGCAGTAATAAGGGTGAGAGGTTATTTCCTCCTTTTTTTTTTTTCCTCTACTGGTTCTAATGTATTAACTGAAAAATCTGTCCCAAAGATTTGCAGTTTTACTCCCTCTAGTAAGTTGTTAGAAGAACACAGAAACACTTTTGGACCTCCTTGTCATTTTTCTGAGATTGTCACAAGAAAAGAGGAAAAAGCAAAGGCAGGAAATTATTAAAAATTAGAGAATAAATTACTTGAATGTATTGCATATCTTGTTTTGATGGAATCTCAAACTCTTGCTTGGTGAAATTAAAGCAGCCAGTATAAAATGTCTGCTTACTCTGCACTTGTGCAAGTCTCCCATTTTTCCAGACCCCACAGCACTTTCCCCACAGCCTCTGGTTTGGGAAAGTTCTGCCTATAGTTGATAATGTTAAGGAGAACTTCATAAAATGTGAATGCAGTTGATTTGATTTTATCTTCTTTTTCTCCATGGAGGTCTTGAGCAGCCTCCACTCACCATGAACCTCCTGAAATCTCCGAAAATGAAGTTCCTTCTTTTGTCCAGCTCCATCCTAGTTTATGGCAGTGTTTGCCCAGAGCCATCCCAAGATGCCTGTGAAAAGTGACCTCTGGTTTAAAGCACATTGTTTGCTTTAGCCATCTCTGGTTTGAGGGGTTTGTTTGTTTATGTTCTTAAAAATATCTTAAAAATGTATTAGCTGGACTGGCTGATGGGGACAGCCCACACTGGGGGATAGTTCAGCTCCAACTCCCTGGCCAAGCTGCTAGGAAAGTTTTCAACAAGTGTCTTGGAAAGTTCCCTTTTTTTGGCACCTCAGAAATCCCCAGAGATGTAATTCTCCTGCAGAGCAAGAATTAAAGCAAGGAGCTCTTCATCTTCTCAGTGAAGTCTTTCTTATCTTGCAAGACTTTAACATATAAATATTGACCACTTCAGATGGCAGATAGGATAGTGTGGAAGTAAAAGTAATTCCTCAGATGGTGACATGGCAGACACTGTGAAGTCCAAAGAATATAGAAAACAATGAAATTATTAGTACCAAAGGGAAATTTCTACTTCTTCTCCATGGCAGCTAGTGACAGGACAAGAGGCCATGGCTTGAAGTTGCAGCAGGGAAGAGTTAGACTGGACATTAGGAAGCACTTCCTCACGCAGAGGGTGATTGGGCTCTGGAATGGGCTGCCCAGGGAGGTGGTGGAGTCACCGTCCCTGGAGGTGTTTAAAAAAAGATTGGATGTGGCACTGAGTGGCATGGTTTAGATGTTGGGTGTATAGGGTCATAGGCTGGACTTGATGATCCTGGGGGTCTTTTCCAGTCTTCGTGATTCTGTGATTGTGTAGCTAAAACTATCACCCTTGCTGCTGCCAGGACATAGAGTGAGAAGCAGTTGTGGTTCTGCTTAGTCCTTAATGCTTGCACCCTCCAAACCATTTCATTAAATCGACCTCCAATGGTGGGTGGACAGCAAAGAGAAATGTTAGCTTTGTAGCATGTGTAAGAAAGCAAGAAGGAGAATTGAAGACCCTGGCTTTCACTGTGCCTTTTTAATCGTCGAGCTGGAGAAATCAAAAGGGAGGTTTCTACAGAAATCCAGGGTCGTTGAAGCCCTTGTTGAAATAGCAAGGATCTGCAAGTTTTAAATACCTCTTCAAGCCTGGCCCAGCAATACAACTCCTGCCTTCTGTGTTTCTCATGGAGAAAAAAAACCGTACATATATTTATAAATCCTTCAGTGCTATTTTAACACTTTTATTCTCAGTACTTTAGTATATGCTGCTTAAAGTGGACATGTGTGCAGCTGCATTATCCACTGCCTGAATGACAAATGGTTTATCAAGCACTGACAGAGCACCCAGCTTCATGCTGAATGGAGGAAGGCAGCGGCAAGGACTCTGCCTTCAGAGAGATTAACTTCCAGATAGGCAAATAATAATAAACAACAGCTCATAAGCAAAGGACCAGAAAAAAGGAATTGAGACCATAAAATGGAATCACAATGATCCAAGCAGACAAAGGGAAGCAGATTTGTATATCTGAGCCTGAAATATGATAAATGAGCGGCAGATTAATGTTGCTAGGCTCCATGATTGCAGAGATTTGAACGAGGGAAACGTGGAGAAGGGCAGTGCAGGAGAGCAGGGAGGACAACAGCAGCTGGCAAGAAGGGAAGGAAGTTGGAAGACTGAGGTAAGGACTCAGGTCCTCCAGGGTGAGACTGGGGAGCTACCATCCTGTGGAGGGTTTGCTGTTCTGAGCTTTGAGGTGTATGGCATATATGTTAGTGGGGGTTTTAAGGCTGGAAGAAAGGCAGTAAATAGTTTAGGCACTCAGGATCTTAAAGAGGTGTGTTTAGAAGCTATCTGGGAGTTGATTCTTTCAAACTCAGTGGCATTCACATTGCTATCAATATGTCTTGATCCAGTTTTTCTCCCTGATGGTGGAAAATACTTTCGAATGATTTGAAGTAAGTCTTATGGCATACAGTACTGTTTGATTTACTCCTTACCAATACTGGACTTCTCTGTTACACTGGAAGGCACAGTCTGAAAATCACTTGGGATCTNTACACTGGAAAGTTAGATAGGCAATGGAAAGTTACTGCCCCCCCTGCTTAAGCTAAAGAATTGCTCCCAAACTGCTCCCCTGTGCTTAGACTCCCATATCGGTAGGGATGACTTGTAGTTAGGATATAGCAAGAGCTGAGCATCAGTGGTAAGTCCCAAGGGGGTGGATGGGTGTCATGTGTAATCTCTACTCTGTGCTCTGATACTGGATATCTCACCCTGTGGCATGGGAGAAAATCAGTTCATAGAGAACCACTGAAATACTGAAAGTTTGGATAATAATGTCACGTATCACCTGTTAACCTGCATGTATGAGGTCACCCTATTACAGTTAAGATCTTCTTGTTAGTTCATTGTGCTAATGCATTAATTAGAAGTAGTTAATGGAAATAAGGCTCATACTGTCTAAAAGCCATCTTTAAGAGCTGGAAGAAGAAGTGTAACCCAGTGGCTGGACCACGGATCTGCATCAGCAACTCAGACCTTTCCTGTCACTCTGTTCATGACATAGTTTGTGACTTTGAGTAGGTCACTCCCTGC
The DNA here is from genome assembly GCA_013396975.1 of Bucco capensis. Taxonomy (NCBI): domain Eukaryota; kingdom Metazoa; phylum Chordata; class Aves; order Piciformes; family Bucconidae; genus Bucco; species Bucco capensis. The sequence continues at coordinate 160,550 of VWZO01010932.1, forward strand.
CTCAGTTCCTCTATCTAGCCAAGATTATCGTTTACTCTACTTTTATGTTATATTCTGTGCTTTAGAACTGAAAGTTTTGCATCCTTACTATATTTGGAAGAAGAATGAAGTGCTAGTGGAGCAACTGTATTTATTTTCAAGGAATTTGATAAAGAACTACAATTCAGATACTTTAGAGTGAAAGTGCCCTGGGTTTTGCACCTCTTCTGTGAGATGGCATTGCTCTTGGAGAAATGTTTGTATGATAAAATACTGCGAAATGACACTATTGCCAAATGAGATTGTGATGGATCGAGCATTTATAGTATTAAATCCTTGGGTACTTTACATTGTTATGACAATAATAGTTTGCATTGTTGTAATAAGTTACATTTCTTCTTCTTTTAAAAAATAAATTTAGTTAGACCTTAATGCATCTTGGAAAACATACCCTTTGCTGAAATAAGATGTGCATCTCTTGGAATAAAATTACTTTAAAAATATATAAAGGTACATTGTATGGCATATCATAGGCAATTGTGAAATAAATGATGTTTATCAGTCTGCCTTATGTAAAAAGATTGCAAATACATGGTCCTTTTTACACTTCAGGTTTGACATAATCATTGCCATAACTCTTCTACTTTTAATAAACAAAATTGCATTGCAGCTGACACTTGGAACTTTCTATTAGAAACAGCCAGGGACAAAGCCCTGCAGTGAGGGGGTGGGGGGTTAAACATAGCATTTAGAGATTTTATTTCCCTTTCCCTAATTATAAATAAGAGGGGCCATGCTTACAACTCAGCTTCAGAGATCCTTAAAGGATTTTGTGATCCTGCAGCTTGTTGAAAACCTTCCATTTTCATAATGGGAGCTGGGATGAGACTATTTCTAAACTGGCAGGAAAAAAGTGCTTTGACTTAACAGGTGCCATCCATGTTAAAAGGATAAATTTGAAGATTATTCGCTGGTATGACTAAGATTTATGATGCAATCTGCTTTTTTTCTCTTCTTTAGTACAGATAAGGGGGAGGGGGGTGATTATTGTTAGTAGGAATACCTATTAAAATAAACCCCATGAAGCTGTTTCAAGGATTTGATAAAAATTGGTATAAAGTTGAAGCTCCCAGCTTATCTTTAACTCAGGTGATTTTCATGGGTTTATAATTCTTCTGGCATGGGATAAGGGAGCAGGAGTATGATTTTTTATCCTCACTCTACAATGGAGGGGAAAACCAAATTTTGTATTCCATTCAATAGCATATTGCTGGTCAGGTTTGTGTCTGCATGGGAGAGTTAACAGAGATTGCATATAGGTAGGAGTGAATTGGGAATTTGCATGGGTGACTCATTTTCAGGTTTCAGTCAGTGGTGTTTAAATACCAAGTTCTACAAGTAGTTTTAGGGAGAGTCTTTCCTACCAAAGATGTACTGAGAAGAGCTGGAGAAGCCTAAAGGCTTTGAAGAAGCTTCAAAGAACTCCCTCCATGATGCCTTTTGCCATCAAACATCAGGATCTCAGGCTTCGAGTTCTGCCTGCTGAGTCACCTCCTCCCTCTCTCCTACTTTTTGCTATCCTTTTACATCTTAAGACTGCCATGACTTGATCTGTTGATCAAGAAGTCATCATTGGCAGCATCAGCTGGAATTTTTGACAATACAGTGAGTTTTTATGTCTGTCTTGGCAAGTGCTTATGTGTCCATCCCAGGCAGAATGGAAGAGGGCGATGCTGAACTTGCACAAGAACAGTAAGATACGGTATTTATTTCTTCTTTATTACCTGTTTTTATATTTTTGGAGGGCTTCTAATTCTAGATTTCAAAGGCAAACAAGTCACTTTGCTTGTTTCTTTTGCACTTGTTTTTTGGGGGGTGTTCACTTTGCTGTGGCTGAATTACTTTTACTCACAACCTTGTATTCTGAAATGATTTTTTTCGACAGCACATAGCATGACCAGATTATGAGTTAGGTTTAACTAAAAGTTAAACATTTTAGATTTCCTTTTTTAATTAAAGAAAAGGTACTAGTGATTCAGAAAACTTTTTCTAAGTATCATTGCTAAATATTAAAGGAGTCATTCGTAATTTCTATGTTTAAGGTTTTTTTTCTCTAATTAGTATCTGCATTTATTTTTTTAAATGAAATCTTTTAAATTTGAGGGTCTTTCTGGGGATTTGGGGGATATTTGTGGAATGTTGTTCTTTCTTTCTTTTTTAAATATATATAACATTTGTGCCATCAAGACTTTAAATGCTATTGACTTGGACATCTACAATAGTTTGGTGTCTTCACGTCTTTGCTGAGTAAGATGAGTTTGCAGGTTGTACAGCTGAGCATGGCCTTGTTTCCCCAACAATGCTGGGGAATGCTGCATTCATAAAATAGTATTTTGGCTTTTGACTTGTTGTACTCTGAAAATTTAATCTGAAGTCTAGTGACTTTGGTTTGACCAATATTGCTTTTACTTGGAAGTATTTTTTATTTTTTTTATTTAGTAGGAGATTTTGTCTCGGTTTCTGAGCCTTTGGCATGTTGCTGTTCAAGATTTGTGAAAAAGAAACAAGTTGTGTTCCCAAGGAACAAACAGGTTTACACTTGTAGAATTGTATGGAGCTCATTCTTCAGTGTTCAAATGCTGGTTAAGCAAGAAGGAATCATTACTAAAACGGTTTGAATTTTCCACCAGTCTCGTGGTAAGGTGCACTGGTCCCTCCATGAGGAAGTTCTCTGACACAAGGATTCCCATCCTAGTGGAGCTCTGGGATCTTCTTGTAAGTGAAGCATCAAGACCTGGCTCTGCTGCTTTCTCAAAAGCCTTTTTGTGTCTCAGCCAGGTGATGGGATGTCTTGGATTGCATTTCCAGTTGTTTGGTTGAAAACTTAAGTGCTGAGTATCATCCAGTGATTTCCTGGAAGCTGTGTGCAGTTTTGCATTCTCCCTGTAGTTTGTGTGGGGAGGTGTATGTGACATACCTCAAGCAGGCCACTTTTAAGTAGCTGAATGCTGAGACTTCCATTCTCCCTTCTTCATGTTTATTAAAAATGACTAGAAAGAAGTTCAGAACTTTTGTATCTGATATGTGTTATATCTGTTATGGTGTCAGACAACTAAGAAGAAAGTCACTGGCTAATGAGTCTTAATTGTAACAAAACATCAAATCATTGTCACTTCTGCTACAGTAAATGGCATCATTAAATTAATCCACTCCATTACAGAAGTATTTTGCAGTGAATACCATGACCCTACTGCTTTTGTAACAGTAATAAGCTAAACGTATCACTGTGGCACTATTAGATATATTGGAAAGCAGTTTGAAGCATGGCTGCATGACCTGAAGCAACATCAGCAGGTCTCAGGTAGCATGTTTGAAAAAATAAACTACCTTAATTAGAGACAAGACTAAAGCAGACCCTAGATGTGAACATTTCTGTAGCTTAGCACTGCAGGAAATAAAAAGCTGGATAAGGAACCATTTTGGCTCTATTTGTAGAGCAGCACAAGCCAAAACAAAGCTTTGACCTTCAACTGGGAATGGGGAATTTTAAAATTTGGATATTGCTCATTTTTCTTCACTCTTACGATCCCCCTTTAACTTCAGATCTAAACACTATGCTGTCTCTCTGCTCTTTCCCCCCCAGTATTGGAAAACAGAGAAGTGCATCGTGCCCCAACACTCTTTTTACAACGTTGCCATCAAAAATTTCTGGCAGGAGTTGCTTTGACTTTTAACAGCGTTCTATTTCATACCATATGTGTACATACACCAACCGATGATATACCGTGTTTGTAGCTAGGGAATGGCCTGCTTTATTAAACATCCCCCTTGCCAACAGTAAAAATGAACAGCCACAGTAAACACAGACACAGGGAGGGAGGAACAGTCCGAGCTGTGTCGTAGCATATTGTACCTAAGGATGAAAACGTCAGCCTCTAATTGGCTCTGAGTGCAGCCCACCTACTTAGCAAAATAAGCTGCCAAAAGCAAATTGCCCCAGTGCTCCATGTGCTGTGCTGCCTTTCCATTGAATTCACTCAAATGGGAGGCTTTTGCCTTATTTTCCAAACTCTCCATGAGTTGGCAAAAAGCTGTCTCAGGCAGAGCCTCACTGTCTAGAATAAAAAACTCCTGCAGATGTGTTCCCTCCTTTGCCTTCTCCAAGGGTGGTGCCACTCCAATTCTTGAAATTTGAAGATGACTGCATGGGGAAGAGAAGATCTAGTTTTGGGAGGAAGGAGGGACTTATTCATGTTTTCTGGGAAAACACATTTTGGCCCAGGAAGAATGAGCAAAATGAAGTCTGTCTCAGAGCTCTTAAGCTACTAAGCACAACATTCAGTGCTTCTATGTTGTCGCATTGCCAGCAGAGGCAATTCAGAAAAGAAAAACTTGTGTGCAATGTCCTTAAAACAATTCTATAGAGAGACAATACTTCATTTTTACTTACAAAATTGTAATTGCCGCTTTTGTCCAAACTTTTGCACCCAAGCACTGAGATGTGGTAGGGATACTTCTGGAATGAACTGCACAAATTGGGATTTAACTCCATGAATTCCATTGCAAATAGAAATGATTGGTCAATTGGCAAGTTTTCCTCCTGGCTGCTGGAATTTTTCCTCCAAAGCTAATAAAACGAATTGTCCAAAACTAAAGTCTCCTGTGAGGTGCCAGCAGTAGATAGTTGAATTGGGAGAGAAAGGGGTTGTTGGTTCCCTTAAAGATTTCTGCTAAATACCCTATTTAGGACGGACTTCTTTTTCACCCTGGTTTTTGGATGAAACTATGCTTAGAAGCTTAATAAATTATAAGCTTGTCACTTCCATTTAATCACCATTAAATTTCTACCTGCTTCTTCACCTCTATTTTCTCTTCTCTACATCTAAGAATAGGATACAAGTCATTTCTTTCTTTCTAATGGTGTCAGCTTGCCAAACTCTTGGTACATCAGGTCACTCTTGCTCACCTCATGATTTCATTTAGGGGTTTTTAGATAGAAAAAGCAAGGTTGAAAAGGTAAGAGTAGCCAAGTAAAGAAACAAAATTTTGCAAACCTCCTGTATAAGTCAGTCTTTTTGGGGGGCAGGAGAAGGTCTTGGATGAATTCTTACTTTGACATGAAGCAATGAGTGAAAGGCACCTGAACAGGGGCACGTGGTGGAAGGGGAAATGGTCAGCAGAAATATGAAATAAAATGGAGATATGGTAAGGATAGAGGAAAAAAGTTGATCAACGCTGAAGGATAAAACTGGGAAAGGCTGCAAGGGTGCTTCATGCTGCAGAGCCCCAGCTTTAAGTAGCATCTGAAAGTGGTCTGTTGTTGCTCCTTCTCCCTCCCCCCTCTCCTCCAAGCTAACTTGAGACCTCCTTCACTGAGCTTCTCTTGAGCCTTTACCATCTCCCTGAGACCCCACTGCTGTCAGGGCAAGGAGCCCCGAGCTGCCCCTGAGTTGTGATATTAGGAAGGTGTAAGGATGAGCAGTGTACTGTCAAAATGTCTTGTATGGCAAATGAGTAAGATAGTCAAGTTTTCTTGATGGCTTCAGAGTACCAGTGATTCAAGATGTAAAAACAGACAGTAGCAGCAAGCTGTGTTTTGTACATTCCTGAAAAGGATTTTAATTCAGTGTTGTTTGGTATTTCCATAGTTGTAACAACCGCATAGTTCCCCAAGGTTTTTAATCTTGGCTGTTTTGCTAAGTGTATTAAAATCCATGAAGAAATTGTTTTTTCCTTTTTCCTTCCATATGCACATTACTGACACAACATGACCTGTGTAGACTTTACTGCAACCTGTACTTTAGCTGGTCAACGAAATTTATAACAGAAAAGCTACATGTTATAATGACATAGCTTTCATAATACATGTACGTTGCCTCTGCTCTGCTCTTTTGTGGCAGTACTACAAAATATTTTGCCAACATTCATGTAAATCCTATAATCTTAAAAAGGAAATGAAAACAAAACAACAACAAAACACAAAAAACCCCTCAAACAAATAAAAAAAAAACAACCCTCCAGATAAACAAAAACCTTCCATCTGACCAGGAAGGCAGAAGCATGTACTTTGTGCAGTAGCTGAGCACGAGTGCCTGAGGAAGATAATGGCATTCTTGCTAAATTGCAGTGGCTTCAGTCCCAAAGAGTGGTGGCAACAGAAACACCAGTGTCCTCCCTCATGGGCTTTGGCCAAGATGTGGGGCTTGGCTAAGTCTGCCCAAAAGCTCTGTTAGCAGAGTAGTGGGGCCATGGTGCTGATTTGCCATGTCCTTAGTTCTTTTTCTTATCTCTCTCCAGTGAGCTCCAGCACTATGTTGAGCTGAGCCTGGAGTCACATAGGACATCTCAAGAGAGCAGAGGATTATACCCATTACTTGCCTTCAGTCCAAAGCTGGAGGTAAAAGACAGACAATACCACCTAAAAGACATCTCCAGCCCCAGTGTTGTGCTGAGCATAGCCATACTGGGTGCATCAGCATCTAGTTCCTGGCATGGAAACCTTTGAGCCTCACATATTTCTTTAATGTCCCATGCTTGGATTATATAGGAGGCCAAAGCTGGAAACCATATCCCTCAGCAGGAGAAGTCACACTGTATTGCCTCCCATCAGGGAGCATCCATGTGTTTTGGATAGGCTCACGACATGATGAAGTGGGATTTCGGCAGTGGTTGCCTCATTTGGGAATTTTGAATGTTCCTGGAGTGATAAATGCCCACATGATGTTTCCTTTGGCTTATACAGCAGCAGGACTTCTGGTACCTTAGTAGCTTTATTAGCAAAAATGTGGTTTCCTGCAGACTCTGAGGTACCTAAGCCTTGAGGGCTTCTGTACATGTTTAAATTCATATAGTGTTTGGGCTCTGCTCTTCCTACCTGAGGGCTTCTTCTAGCATTGTTCTGTATTCTCTCCATCCTCAGTTCATCATCTTTGAGAGAAGGGACAACAGATCTTGATCTCGGAAGATTTTGTCAGTGTTAAACAAGTGTCAAGGGTGTTTGGATGTGGTAGCACTGTAGTAGTGTAAGCAGTAAGAACCCAGTGACACAGAGGAGGAAATTGTGCAGTATGGAGATACATTTTTTGTTTATCTTTGGCTCCTACCCGTACCATGTTTCTCTTAAACTCTTAAGTGTGTTTTAGTACTGTTGATCTTGTGTGTGTACATACATTTCCCAAGAGGAATCTTAAACAGCCCCAAGTGTAACACCAGGAGCACATCTCTTATGTGAGCAGTACTGCAGGCTCCAGTGCTGCTTCCCACGTGCTGTAGCAAGGGATGCTCCAGTGTTGCCTGTCAGTGGATATGGCACTCACTGTCACGGTGTCTATGACTGGATTTGGTTTTCTATTCAGCCAACAGATGAGGTTTCCAAAAAGAAACTTCTACAAAACAGGGAGTCTCTGGGAGATAATTAGGTGGTTGTATAAATAATGAGTGAGGGCCAGATATTATCTTCTAATTCTATAGTCACATCCATGGAGAGAAGAGACAAGCTTTCTTCAGGGGCAGGAGTTCTCTCAGCTCAATTAAATGGACATATAGTACCAGCCTGACACTGAGCATTTGTTCCCATAGAAGCCTGTTAAAGGGAAATATAGTTAATGTTGCATACAGCCTCTGTTTAGACCTCATGTTTAGATTATAAAAAACGTTAAAGCTGAAAAAAACCCTTGCTTTTTCTTGAGTTTAGAAACCTCCCTGGCTCCTGAAGGCTCTCTGCAGCAGGGCACCCCTGCTCTACTGGCTGATTAGCTTCTTGTTATCTTGTTGCAAATGCCTGGCTTCACTATTCCTGGACTTTATTTTAAAAGGCTTTTGCTGTGTGCAATTGAATATACTGTAATCTTCTTATCAAATACTAAAGCTCTTTAGTGATGCCATTTTGAAACGTACTTCAGTTTTTAAATTGCAAATCCTTCTCTGGCTGAAAGGTCTCTATTCTCAGTTTAGGTAGTGGTTGAGAATGTGTGTATTTGTATATAAATGCTTGAAAACATACTGTCCCCTTTTCTGATAATGTACACTTGTGGGTTTTCCTCCAAAGCACTGGAAAGGGAGAATTGAACCATAGAAACATAGAAAGGTTAGAGTTTGAAGGGACCTTTAGCGGTCATCTAGTCCAACCCTCCTGCTGTGAACAGGGATACCTCTAACTAGATCAGGTTGCTCCAAGCCCTGTTCAACCTGTCCTTGAATGTTTCCAGGGACAGGGCATGCACCATCTCTCTCAGCAACCTGTTCCAGTGCCTCACCCACCCATATTGTGAACAATTTCTTCCTTATATCCAGTCTAAATCTCCCCTCCTTTAGTTTAAAGTCATTACCCCTTATCCCGTTGCAACAGGCCTTGCTAAAAAAGGCTGTCTCCATCTTTCTTATAGGCTCCTGTAAGTACTGATAGGCTGCAATAAGGTCTCCCCAGAGCCTTCTCTTCTCCAGGCTGAATAACCCCAACTCTCTCAGCCTTTCCTCATAGGAGAGGTGCTCCAGTCCTCTGTTTTGTGGCCGTCCTCTGGACCAACAGGTTCATGTAATGTGGATTACAAAGCTGGTATCTGCCCTCCTGGTTCATTTCATTTCAGGGTGCTTTTTCAGTGGATTTTTTTTTTTTTGCTTAATTTTAGAACCAGGAGAGAATCAGATAAATCCTCCCTGAACAAGAGCAAGTTTTTTTATTATTATTTGTATTAAGTAAAAGAACCAGGCTGGTCTAGTTTTGAGTATGGAACTGAAAATCTGAGCTCATAAATTCTGATCTCACATAGTCAGTAACTTGTGATGTGACTTGAAACAAAATCACTTAACCTGTAAGCCTGTTTCCCTACCTCTAAAATGGGGTTGAGAGTAAGAAGAATGCCATGAGCATTAAATATTTAATGTTTTTAAAGTGCTTTGAAGACAATGAGTGCCACATAAATGCTTATGATTGTATTAAAATACAAGGAACTGGATAACCTTGTGTAGGAAAATTTTACAAGAAACTGTAAAATTCATTCACTGGGAATGAAGACCAAAGTAGGACAAGAAAGGACATTTTGCAAAATTGTATATTGAGAATTTTGAATGAAATGCACTGGAGATTCTGTCTCTAAAGAATTAGCAGAGACAGTCTTTGGGACCATTGAAAATAACCTTTGGGAAATCATGGAATTCTATGAATAGACAAAGTTGGACTATTCTCCTAATAAAGAAAAAAAAAAGGAAAACTTCTAAACAAATTATTCTGTTTATCCTGGCCACAGTAATCAAGCATGTAATGGGACCATTATGGTAGTGATGGGAAATAAGACATTTAGTTACAGACAGGCATTATTACAAAGTGTATGCCTAAGCCATCCTCAGTGGATGTTATTACTTACCTAGAACATCAAGGAAATAGAGAGGGCATACTTTATTTGGGAAAGTGATTTGTAGAGCACTCCATCTGTGAAGATCATTCCAAGCAGCCCATACCCTTAGAATCATAGAATGGTTTGGGTTGGAAGGGTCCTTAAAGATCATCCGATTCCAACCCCTCTGCCATGGGCAGGGGCACATTCCACTGGACCAGGTTGCTCAAAGCCCCATTCAACTTAGCCTTGTACTTAGAAATTATTTACAAGTGGATAGGCAAAATGATACAATGCATGGAACAATTTTTTTGTTAAGAAACTGGGAATAAAGCACGTCTTCAAAGCAAGCATTAAAGCAAAACCCCAACCTTCGTAATAATATAGGAGATGTTCCCCATGGTATCTTTCATAAATACAGTGAGATACTGCAGATAGAGAAATAGTCCATTCTTTCTGTCCCTTCTTCCTACTACTACAGAGAATGAGTGTGTGAACTTTGTTGGGAGAAAAAAACAAATTAGGTTTTTTATGCTGCAGGACTTTTCTCATTGTGGTGGCCAGTGTCCTAGCCTCAGTCTAAATCCCTCTCCTCAATAGGATAGGGAGAGAAAATGAGATGAAAATGTCCCTGGGTCAAGACAAGGACAGAGAGATCTTGTAGCAAGTACTGTCATGGGCAAAACAGACTCAACGAAAATTGGTTTATTGCCAATTAAGAGAGTTGAATGGTGAGAAACAAAATGCAAAGTTAAACCACCTTTCTCTGTCTTCCCAGGCTCAACTTCACTCCCTCATTCCCAGCTCCTTCACCCTCCTATCACCAATGGGAGGATAGGGGATGGGGGTTGCAGTCAGTCCATGGCAGCTCCTATCTGCTGCTTCTTGCCTGCTCCATCATGTATCCCAGGGGATAGAGTCCTTCATGAACCACGCCAAGGGTCCCTCCCTCAGGCTGCAGTTTTTCAGGACAAGCCTGTTCTAGTGTGGGTCCTCCACAGGTCGCAGCTCCTGCCAGGAGTCTGCTCCAGCATAGGATCCTCTCCATGAGGTCCTTCATGGGCTGCAATGTGGGTATCTGCCTCCTCTGTAGTCCCCTCCACAGGCTGCAGGATAATCCCTGCCCTGGTGCCTGGGACACCTTCTTCCTCTTCTCGCTCTCTGACCTTGGTGTTGGCTGGGCTGTTTCTCACACTTTTCTCCTCATTCCACACTCCCTGTGCAGTGTTTTTGCCCTTTCATAGAAATGTTCCAGAAAGACACCAACCAGTTTGGGTGATGGGCTCAGCTGTGCCCTTCGGTGGGGCATCATGGAACCAACTGGAACCAGCTGTGAGCAGCACGGGGCAGCCCCTGGCTGCCTCCTGCAGACACTACCCCTGTGACCTCCTCAGTGCAGATAAACTACAAGGAAAAAAGATGTTGATGAGAGAGGTATGTTAGTTCATTGCCATAAACAATAATTTTACTCTTTCTCTTTTTGTAAATTTTTTTTAGAGAGGCAAATCTTGAGATGTTTTTGGGCAAGCTTAGACATAGGTTATAGTTTTAGATGTGACTTACCTAGTCCCCATTTCTCTCAGACAAAGCAGGTTGCTGGATGAGGAGGGAGGGCTTTTGCTGTTCACAGAGAGCAGAGTGATTGTCACAGTCTCCTGTGCTTTTTGGCCTTAAAAATCTATAAAATCGTAAGACTAACAAGAATGGTGCAGTGACTCATCCACACAGCAATCAAGGTGTCACAGTAAATCAAAAGTTTCCACTGCCTCTTTGAGATGGAGATTCAGAGAAAATGTTGACGGTAATTAAAAGAATTGCTCAAACAAGGCTGTGAAACTCCAGTGTGTCTCACAAGATATGTGTTTTATCTCCAAACTATTTATGACTCCGTCTTGGGTAGTATGTGCCTGCACCTAGAGCTGTGGAGCAGGATGTGGCTGCCCAAACCAGGGTGTGTTGGTGGTGCCTTGCATTGCATGGGGCTGGAGTTTGCATTCAGTACCTTTCCCCAGTGTTTAGAGCTGTCACTTTATTCTCTCACATGACATCATCTGCTAGAATTGTTTACTGGGAGTGCACTGCCTTTGCCTGATCTTCCCATGCCCATTTCTCTTGATGCTTAAGAATTCTTAAATGATGGTAGTTCACGTTCTCAGCTTCTGAACACTCTTTCTCCTTCCTCAAACAGCCTGAATTTGTGATGAGATAAGCTGCAGCTGCATCGCTGCTGTTATGTAAGATGTATGCTTAAGAGCTCTAAGGTTTAGATGTGAGGAGTAACTCTGCTCAAAGTGATGTTTCTGTAATATATTCATTTACATGTCCTTGCCATGTTTTAGATCTCTGTGAAAACAAACTCCTTAGTAAGTTTTGTAGCAGTAATAAAATAATTTGCTTCAATGTCTTGCTATTAGATGTCACAACATACTTTTGTTTTTACTCCTCATGTTTATGAGGAAATGGCACTATGAGGAAAGATTAATCAATCAGGAAAATGATCTGTTCTTTCCTTTCTCTTTTTATCTATCCAGAAAAAACTGATGGGCTGTGATGCAAAGTGTCTTAAGCAATGAATATAATGTATACGATTACTGCATGCTCAGCAGCCAAATGCAAACATTGCAGAGTAGAAACACAAGGTTTATCTAAAAATAAACAAAAAGGAAACAGAAATCTGTACTTCACATTCTACACACAAGCTGTTCAAACAGTCAGATCTTAATAGTAGATTTTTAAAGTGTCAACACCAGTGGCCCTTTTTTTTTTTTTGTATGGTAAAGCAAATTCAGTCTTTTGAGTGATAATAACACTAAAAGGCTTACAACAGACTGTCCTTGGTGTATTGCAAAAAAGAAAAAAACCTTAGAGGAACAACAAGTATCTGTTGACCTGGGGTCAGCATGGGAATCTCAGGTCAGTGTTGTAGGTTGAGAAGCTTCTTCAGGAAAGAGCAAAATCCATTAAATCATTGCATTGCTTAACCATGCAGTGAAAGGTCAGAAGGGAGCAGACCTCTTCAGATTATATTTCGTAACTATGAAGATTTTGCTTGTAGTAGTTGCTTTGCACTACATAGTATTTTGTGCACCCTATTCCTCTTAAAAATTCCCTATGATATAACCTGGAAGTAATCACATACCCATGAGCAATTTGTCCATTTTTTTAGCAAACTAGACAAAATTATTATGTAAAAAACAAATTGTTTTGCTCTACATATATTTATTGACAGATTGGCCAGGTCAGATGCTTTCTGAAAGATGCAGGGCTGGGACTGTAGCAAATAAGTATGCTCTGCTGCCAAATAGTAAGCTATCCTCTGATGCACTTCTGTAAATTGAAGTGACTATTGCTGCTGTTTTGGTTGGCTTTACGCATATTTTTTGCTGGTGTTGACATCTACTGGATAAATTTGCTACTGGCAGGAGGAATCCACGCTGTTTTAAAGAACAGGAGAGTGCTTTTCCCCTCGCTTGGGAAGCTGGCACTGCACAGCTCTGTCTTGCAGAGTCATATACCCTAACTTCCTTTTTTTGCTGTTTTCTTTCTGTTGTATTGTTTCCAAAATTGTCCTGTGAACAAAAATTGAATTTAAAGATAGTAAATTGCAAGCACGTTTGGGCATCAAACTGATGAAACAGCTGCAATCTTTCTTTCATAGACTTGATTTTTTTCTGTTTTGCCCTAGGCAGTGAAGGGAAATTAGTTTATTAGTTTCAGTTTGGTCACTGGTGAATATCATCCCCCCTCACAAAAATAACACTTTAATTCTGTGTGATTTGAAATAATTGACCGATCAGGAATGAGGCATGTGAAGGGAGCTACCAGGACTGAATTACACCATAGGCCTGGAAGATCAATTGTTTGGGAGGAGAGCTGAGACACTGCAGCCTTGTATTACACCTGGCTGTTTATTACAGTTGGCCTGAGGGGTAGGCAATGCAGCATTCTGATCTGTTGCCTCAGAGAAGTATGGATGTAAAATGAATGCAAAATAAGGGAAGAACAAGTTATATTTTTTTATGTTAATACATTTTACATTGATGTTGAAGACATTTGAGTAAACTGAGCTTCTGGTTTATAGAAGAGCATATGTGTTTTCCTTTCTTTCCATGCCAGTATCCTTTGCTAAATGCAGTCTAATTTTATTGTATTTTTTAGCTTCTCAATAATACTTGTAGTGATTTACTGGTAGCAGTAGCACAAATACTTAGTAAAATTAGTCCCACTGGAAGATTACTCAGATCCTACAGCTCTTCTTACTCCTCCTTCCACTGTCCTTTCTGCCTGTTTTAATGATTTCATTTTAAGAAAAATGACCTGAGGCACAGCAGAGAGGAAACAAAAAAAAATAAAAGCCACAAATAAAAAACAACTGATGGGCTTGCACTTTGGCAAATCCATGGAACAGAAGTGAAGCCAGATGTTTGTGATACAGGCATTTGGCATGTATGTAAGAATCTCACTACAGGACTGCGTATAGGGTTTTTGACAGCTTTGGTTGAACAAAAATGAATGATTTCTATTCAAGATAAAATGCAAGTATTTTGGCCAGTGCTTGTAAATCTAGGAGTTTTAAAGTTATACTCCGTACTAGATCCTTGGTATTCCTAAATCCATATTTAAGTAGGTGCCTACTGTACATGATTTGATTTCTCTGTAATTTTTAAATCTTGAGAGGTATACAGTGAGTGGTGCATGCTTTTGAGAAATAAGCTGATTCTTATTTGATCATGTTATTTCTAAAACAGCTAATTAAATCTTTCGACCTCTGGCCTATAAGGTAGGTTGTTGATTTACTGCATTCAGCAAACAGTCTTCATCCAACAGCTGAAAAGATATGAATTGCTAGTGTCAACTTAAGTGAGAATCAAGAAAGGATGGTTGAAGAAGGCTTAACAGGAGTAGTTTTTAAGAGGCAGAGGAGCAAGCTGAGAAGCAGTTAACTTTGATACTGGATGTGGTATTAATTCATTAGGATGGTGGCATTGTCCCTCTAATTCTTGAAGCATTGCCTTTCAAAACAAAACAAAAATAGCAAGTGGATGAAAGTGATACTTTATTGAACGAACTGAAAATAAAATCAATCAATCCACTCTATGAAACATGGTTAGGCCACAAGAGGTGATGAAATGTGACTGCAGATGGACAGATAAAGTGGGCTCTGGCCAACTTCAGTGACATGAAGCAGGAAGGAAGCATTTAGATTTGAAAGCTGGAAGTGTCTGCCAGGTGAGCTAGAAGTTCAGTATTTCCAGCCAGGAAAAGGGGTACCTGGTACTGGTGGTACTTACTGGTACTAATGGTAGTAATGCCATGAAGCAAGCAAATGTCTTGTGGAAATACGCAAAGAAACTCCTGTGTGTAGCCCTTCATGACCTCCAAAATGCAGCAACTATATATATATGGCTCTTTAAAAGAAGAGCGAGGTAGCTTTTGAGGATTTGTGAGTGGAGGTTAGTGACAGCCCCAGATGTAGGGCAACAGAACCTGGAAAAACTGCAGTTATTCCCCTTGGTGTAGGGATCTTACATAGCCTCTGGCAATTCAGTTTCTTGTTGTATGATTGAGATAACTGAGCTTCCTACCTCAGTGTAAGGTGAATCATGCTAAAGCCTCAAAGGTTCTTGGATGCATGTTTGTATGGACTGTGCTAGTCTAATATTTAGTAGATTTAATGTTTCTTGTTTGTTTGGTTTTTTTTCTGAGGCATTTTGCATCTAATGAGCTTTTTTTATATGCAAGATGCTTAGTGACTCTTTCATGCTTTAAGCATGTATGTAGTCTTGATTTGGGGGAGTGATATATGTCTGCTTCTAACAAAATCTGTGTCAGAAAACTCTGTGTGGTCAGAGAGCATCAGTCCTGGAAGAGAAAATTTACTGCTTCCCCTCATGCTAGTTGAAGCTTTTAAAATGTGAACAATGACAGGTGTGGGATGACCCAAAAATATCCTCTAAGAGGGAAGTTTTAAGTACAGTTTCTTGATGATGCAGTTTTGCAGTAGTATGGGTGATCAAGAGAACTTACTCTGTAAAATAGGCTGCATTTAACCCTTTCCTTAGCAGAGAACTTTCTCTTCTAGTAGTTTTGACTGATTGATCGGTCTTCTCCAAGGACTGTAAAATTGAGAATAGCAGTAAATCAAAGGAAATTTCTCCTGCCTTGTCCACATGTAATTTGAAGACTTAGTCCCCTCCTTCTCCCCCAACAAGAGACCAGCCCCAAAAGAGCCAAAATCCTGTTAATTAAATTTTGTGAGATTTAATTTGAGACATTTGGCAACACCGACAGTAGCTTATTCTACATTTCTGCCTTATTAACTATGAAGTCTTAGGCAAGATTAGGTATGTCAGGTGTTGGCAACCACTTAATGCATTTTGAGAAAATGGCCTGTTTCCCCAGAAGAAATTTAGTTGTGTCCCTGTCTTCCCTTGTCTACTTCTCCCCAGTGGGCACCTTTGGACCCTGACCACCAAGTGATGTTCACCCAGTCCCTGTGTCAGAAGTTGGGGTGCTGACCACCACCTCTGCCGTGTGAGTCTGAAATGCACAAACCCTCCATGAACTGGCCTCTAACATAGCGGCTTTTGGCATTTGGTTTTCTTTTGTTTGCTTTTCATGCTAATGAGATAATTTAATTAGGGAAGTCAATGTTTTGGGCAGTGTTTTACAAGCAGGAGTGTTACAGAGGAAAATATCGTAGAAGGAAACCCCTGTGCCTGATGTAAACCCCCATAACTTTATGTGTATCCAGATCTGGCATGCAGCAGGATTCAGGATGGGACTGGTCTTCATCTTCTGTTCCAACAGTGTAAACAGCAAGACCACAGATGCCTCTGTGCCTCTCTGATTTTTTCTCACTCTACCAATGCTTATGATCAGTGGATTACAGGACGTGTTATTCACTCCAGTCAGGTTGTAAAGGAATTAGCATTTGAAAGCAAATGATGAAATATAGGAAATGATCACATTGAAGATAAATTTCCAAGAAGCTTAGTAACAAAATGTAAACATACAGATATTTTAGCAGCCCCTTATTTAGGAAGATCATATTCTTCCAACTTTTGAGAGAAAGAAATCAGACTGTTAAGGTATGGTTTCACTCTCATTGTGGGTGTTTTGTTGTGTTTTGGGGTTTATTTTTTTTTCCTGATTGGATAGTCTATTTTACCTTTTTTACTTATCTAAAGAGAAGATTTTGATAACCGTCTTAAGTACTCAGGAATAATAATTGTAAACACTTTTCTACAATATTTCAAAACAGAGAAGCAAAATTCTTATTTGTTATTCTTGCATAGTGAACTCTATCCTGAGAAGACACTGAGAGCATTGCTGCTGATTTTATTTTTTTATATATATCCCTAAGCATTGCCTCCTCAAGCATATATTTGGAAAATTAAATCCTGTATAATCTCTTAAATCTACTGCTCCTTTATCACTTACAGGGTTAGGATTTGGGGGTTTTTTTGTTTTTTATTTTTAAAATCTGATTGTAGCAAAGAAGCTCAAGTCTCTCTGCCTTGTCTTGGATTTTACAACTGTTTACAAGACTAAATCAGGGGTTTACAAAAGTAGACCTTGCTTGGTAATAAAGTTGTTTCCTTGCCCCTCAAATATTTCTGGGTCTTATCTTTCTACGCAGCTGCTTGTAGTTGAGCTTTGCAGAATCTCTTGATTGGATTCCTACTGCCTTTGTCTAACAAAGAAGTCTTTCAATGAAGTCACCCAAATGGAAAAAAAGAAGTCAAGTAAAAATTGTGAAAATGGATTAGTCAGATCCATGTAGGCTTATAATAGTGATTCCATATGTGTCTAAGAAAGTCTTTGTAGGTTATAAATAATTTTGAGCTCAACTAAAACATCTTGTTTGTCATACTTGTGAAGTGAAGAGTAGCTACTGAAGCTGTTGGGTCTACTGATACCCTATTTTATTTGTAAGAGTTTCTTGAAGGCACATTTACGTGTGTGTAACGTGTGTGCATATATGACCTCACTATTGAGCTGTATACAGAATTTATGGCAACATTTATGTATTTCATTGTGATTTTGGTACCATATGCATAAGTTGAGTCTTCAGTCCTGTGCCTCAGGAAGAGATTGTTGTGTTAGTATGGTCTGATAAAATGGCATCCCACAATGTTTTCCCTGCAGCATATATCTGAAATAATTTATACTTAGACATCTTCTTCCTTATCTGTTAGGGTTGTACATGCTAGATCTGATTACAGAAAATCACTCTATTCTTCCTCATCCTTTTTTTGGTGGATCTTCTACAATACTTAGGCTTTATATGCACTAAACTGCTTTTGAAGCTGTCTAATAAGCTATTTTATCTGTTCTGCTCTTCATCCTGTCTGAAAACAGGTAAAGCTATTTAGCTGCTTACTTTAATGTTTCAGATTCTTTCTTCCACTTCCCTAATGACTGTGTATCTACTTCCATTGCTCTGTCTCCCAATCTCCCTTGCCTATCATATTTCTCTAATGTTGTTATTTAAAAGGTAAATTTAGAAACAAATGCTTACCCAGGAAAAATTTAAATTAAAAGGTTGACCTTTATTTTTGAAGTCACTTAATGAAGTTGACTAATAGTCTAAGAAATCTGATTCTCTAGCTTCAGACTGGCTGAAAGCCTGTTTTTCCTTATATTTATATCTGTGAGGACAAGCATTTAAAGGAGACCTTGACTAGACATGTGTGGGGAGCAGGGTAAAACTGCTCTAAGGCTTGAGCTGGACTGTTGTTTAGAAGAACAGGAATAGGAAACATTTTTTCTGCAGAACAGTGAGTGCTTTGGGCTTGGGGGAAGAAGGGCTGTGTTTAAATGTACCAAGCATAAAATGAAATGTTAAATCACTTAAGTTTAATAAATCTGCAGCAATGATCTGTCTGAACCTGGTAAGAGGCCTGTAGTTAGCACATTGCTATCTCGAATGCCTCTGGTCTTTTTCTTGCCTCTGTGTATGTGTGTGGAAGCTGTGGAAACAAGGAACAAAGGAGCTTGCATAAGAGATGTGATGAAAAAATGAGTACCAGGAGGAAGGTGGTTTTAAACTAAGAGGGTAGGAGGATTTCCAAATGGCCAAAATGTTTTGGGTAGATTTGGAGGCTGGATGTATTCATCAGCGTAGGTGCCCCACATTTTAGTCTAAAAGGCACTAACGTTTTGCAGAAAAACTTTCTCAAATTTTATTTTTGAGCAAACTATCTATACAAAACATTTCTAGAACTCCTGGTCGTAGAAAAAGTTATTTTCTCTAGCAGGGATACTCTCACATTTTACTTTAACTTTCCCTCAAGAGTGATAGATTTAAATAATTTCTTGTTACGGTCTTTCTCACCTGCTGTGTTAAGTATTTGGGCCTTAGAGGGCTCGGGGAGATGCCTGTCACATTCCTTAGAAGGGCTTTCAGTAGTTTTTCATCACTCTCTTACTTTTCCCTGTTCTACCCTCCCAAACTGTCTTGCTGTTGAAGTAAATTACGGAGGAAAGGGTTGGGTGCTTTTGTAATCCTCATGCCTAGTTCCAGTGCTTTGTATAGCCCTTCTCTGAAACAGAGAAGGCTGTCTTATGTTTTGGAATGATTTCTGCAACACGTACTCAGAGATGCACTCTTTGGGGACTGAGACAGGCATTTTGTTTGCTTTGTCATATCACTAAATCTCATTCCAGATTTGTCATGGGATTTTTATTTTCCTCTGGTTGCTCGATCTCTTTTCTTTAGCTTACAGCCTTTTCCACGGCTCTCTGTTAGTACCAATTTGATCTCCTTTTTGCTTTGAATTTATCAGTTCATCCAGTAACAACTATAGGTTCTCCTCCCCTCTGGGATTTTTTCCTTTTTTTTTCCCTTTTGGCTGTACAATAAAATCCTTTGATTCTATGTGACAAACAGGAACACACATTTCAATTCTAGTTGAGATTAAAGACGCCCAGCTACTCCAGTGATTACGTCTTGAGCAGAGAGTGGGAGAAGACCTGTCTCATTGACTTTACCACCTTCACAGATAGTATGTCAGCTGAATTAGCTGTGCAGAGTGATCTTCAGCAGTAACAGCATGCAGTATGCCTCCTCATGGACTTCTATTCTGAGATACACAAATCATATGTTCCTTCTGTTGCTGGCTATGTCGACATTGTGGTTTTATGGCTCTGATGTAGAGTAGAAGTATCTGAGATAGCTTTAAGTTTATCTGTTTGAGAACTGACTTCTAGACATGGCAGCAAGGAGTTTCTTGCTAGCTGAATAATCAGCCCCAAAACTGAGGTTAATAAACCTGTTATTTAGTTAGCCAAGGGTTAGCTGGGATGGTGACTTCCTCAAGTCTGCAAAACAAGGTAAAAACCTTCTTTCTCTTCCCTAGTGTTGTTTAAAAGGACGTAAAGCTATTGAGAAGAAAAATGTGTGCATATGAATGTTGAGGAAAATATCTCTTAGGGAAAACATATGAATTAATCATAACTATTGATATTGGTATTTGTAAGTATTAGGTATTGGTCTTTGTCCTTCTCCGTGTTCCCCAACAGAAAGGGAGGTGGTTTTCTTTATTCTTAAAAAAATAAAAAATAAATCTGTATCTTGAAAATTTAAGCCAAAAATTAGGTATTTTGGAATCAGTAATGAGTGGATTAGGATGAAAATGCTCACACATCTTTGATTACAGTGGCTGCTGTCCTTGCCGTTTGTGTGTGGCTTCCGCTGGCCTCTGTCATTGCTGTTTCTCAGGATGGTTTATGCTGCCCTGTGTCAAGTTCTGTGCAGAGAAATGTGATGATTATACTTGGCTCAGGACACAGTTTGCTGGAGAAGTTTTTCTTATGAGTGCAGAATATGCTTTAAGGATTATTATTATGATTATGATCCTTGACAAAAATAGTCTAGACAAAGCATAAACTCTGGATCCAAAAATAAATTCAAAAATTAGCTAGCCTGTTCACAAACCATTTCTTACCTCACCCAGCAGCTATTTATGAGAACATCTTATATTGCTTCTAATTTTGAACAATTAATAGCACACACTAGCGGTTGAATATTTGTATATTGGATAGCTATCCCCTCTGGTTTTCCTGCACATCTTGTTGCTGTCAAATCTCTTTGTAACTAGCCAAAAATGACATGTTGAAGCAAGCAGTGCATATTTAATGGAATGCATAGGAAAAGCATGACATTCAGCACTGGCTTTTATTTTCTGTTGGAAGTATGATGAATTATGGTAGCCGGACAAAGAAGTGAATGTGCTTGTGAAGAGGTTGGTGGGTTTTAAGTAAACTTCTTAATGCCTGGCTTAGTCACAGGCTTTTTTCCTGCTTGTTATTGATGTAATTGCCTGTCAATCTCATCTGATAGTAGAATTGCTGGGGGCATGGTGTCTTGGATCGTGTGGCAAAAACTGCTAGCTATTGACTTACATGCATGTGTGCCTCTGCTCTCCGCTGAATTAAATGTCAGATATACTCAAGTGTGTGGGTGGGTGGGGGATATGTGATTTGGTTCTCTCTAGTTGCCTTGTCAAGAAGTACACTAATACAGCTAACGGAGAACCTCGAGCTCAGAAGGAGAAGGGCATTCACTTGACAGCCACCATCCAAATAGTCAAAAAAGATACCTTCATACAGTGGTGGAGATCGTGGAGATTTATAAAGAAACTTTTCCAAGGGCAAGGAATAATAAAGGGTATTTTGAAACTACATCTTGCAGTTTACAGTTTCCCTCCCTTTTTGCCTGGTTTTGCAAAAGGTTAATAAAAGAAAAGGAAGGGGGTTTATACCTATGGAATTTCTGACCTTTAAAGATACTCTCTTTAGGTACTGATTTTATTCTGATGTAGTTGCCACTAGGGGAAAAACTTGCTTTCTTCACCTCTACTAAAACAGAAGTTTCTGTTTTCACTACAGCATCTTTCACAGCACTTGTGTTTCTGGTACTTGCTGTGTTCTGTGTATTGCTGTCGTTTCCACATGGTCCTCTGAGCTTTCTGAATTAAAGTATCAGATGGTGAGTTTGGTTCCAGCCCCTTCCTTAGCCATTATAAGCAGATATTTTTACTGTCCATTTTTGTATGTAAGAAATTGTGAAACACAATTTCTTCAGCTGACCTGATGTTATTATTACGAGGAACTTACTGGATCCTGTGATGCAAATAAAATAAATCAAATGCTGCAGTGACCTAGATACTCATTATTTATTTATAGGAGTAAATATATTTAGCAGTTATTTATGCTGTTCTTCAATTCAAAATGCTTTAAACTTTCACTTACTCTGAATACTCTGGGAAAATAGCATTATTGCCACCATTCTGCAGGTTAGGAGACCTTGGCAGGAAGACTTAAGTAACTGCTTTAGGCTACATAACATATCAGAAGTAAGATTAGATGTTGGGAGTCTCAGCATTGTGTTCAGACATCTGGCTCCTGGCAGATAAAATCTATGGATAACAAGACTGAGGAGGTAAGTAATGATAAGAACAGGATGATCACATAAAGCAATTTGGTCATTTGATCATCTTGGATATATTAAGTGTTTTAAGTCCAACCAGAAGCACAGGAGGAGACAGAACATGCTGGCCTGTCCTGGAGAGCAGCCAGAGACCTCAGGCATCACAGGATGAAGCATTCCTGTAGGAGCTTCCAGTGAGGAGGTCTAGCAAAAACGAGGGGAGAGGGGCTGCATAAAGCAATGTTTGGCTTTGAAAATAGAGAAGGAACATAGATTTAGTAGGTAGATTTTTATCCCTCTCATCTTTAGGATTAATATTTGGTCACACATCAGGTGTGGAAAATAGCTACAGACATGATCTGCAGACTACCAAGAAAACTGCAAGATGGAGCTGTGGGAAACACATTTCCCTGCTATTTGAACGATTATTTTCTTGTAACTCAACTTTTCATGATTAGTGTGCTGTTGCTTGTTATTCTGCTGGAGAGTTTGGGTAGATAGAGTTTCCTTGGGTCTGAGGGACTGGTCTCTGCGCCGCATGTTTGGATTTGTCCAAACTCTCTTGTTTGTGTTCTAGATTAACATTTACTACAACCCCCCTCTCTTCCTCCTGACATTTAGCTGGGAAAAGGGGAGAAGCAGTGCTCTCCTAAAGCAGAGGAGGCATGGCAGGGTCTTGCCCTGGTGATTATAGAGTACAATTGCTATGTTGGGACCTCATTCCTAACACCTCTTTGGTTTTAATCTTTCAGGCAAGCTCTCAAATTCCCTTTGAGAAGAAGCTGCCCTCTATCGAGATGTCACGGCACCACAGCCGGTTTGAAAGAGATTATCGGGCCGGGTGGGATCGCAGGGATTGGAACTCCAATGGCAATCACATCAGTAACACCAACTGCAGCAGTGCTGTGAGCACCAACAGCAACAACCGCCCAGGGCTGCTGCCCCTGCCCATCGTCCCCTCTCGGCTCCCCACCCCGGCCACTGCTGCCTGCACCACCGTCAACAGCGATGTAATCACAAGCCTGGTGGCCAACTCGTCTCCGGCTTCAACTACCAAAGTAAGAATTCAGCTGTTTTTTCTGGGATTGATGTCTTGAAGGGATGTTAGAGATAGAGCTTCACCTGGCCCTTTGCAAAACCTTTGTTGATGGTACAGCCAAGAGGAGGAAACGAAATTTGCACAGACAGTCTGTCTTTTTTATTCTTTTGTATGTTGTGCATACACTAGAGTAAGTCTGTCTTGTTCCAAGACAGAGGGTTCCCGTGCTCTTACACGGCCCAAGCAAACCAAATGCTTCTTTTCTTTCAGCACTGCCTACATTTGGGCTTTCTGCTGCTTTCTCTGGAACGTGTGATTCCCACTTTTGCTTTTGGGAATGCTCTTCTTGTCTGTTGACCAAGGCAGAGCTGTGGTTGACAAGAAGTGGCTGTGCTTTTCATCCAGAAAGAGTAGAAAGAGACTAAAGGGCATAATTTTGGCTGAATGGTGTTTCTTCTTGTCTGTAGTTGGTACTTTCCTGTAAGGTTCTCAAAGCTTCGTTCCTAGTGCAGATTGGAGTGTAACAGTGGGACTGCTAATAACCAGGCTCTCTCATTTGTGCAGAAATGCACACTAAGGAGTAAGAAAATGTTAAGCAGCAAAGAATTGAAATCACTAGTAAACCATTGGGCTTTTTTATTCTAATATATAATTAGAGGGAAGAAGGTGAATTTTCCTTTTTTTTTTTTTTTTGAACATTCAGCTCTTTTATATCTGCACAGTACAAATTGTTATTCCAGTAGAAAGTTGGGGTTTCTTTCTGCATGCAGATTCAGGTAGAACAGCTGGGGAATAGAAAATCCTGGCAAATTGTAAAGGTGACCACAGCATTAGCAAAGTGAGCCAGAAGCACTGCTGGTTTTCTTTTTATGATATTTAACATTTTCTTTCAACTTGGTTTCATTTTAATAACTGCATGTGCCAAATACAGCAGACATAGACAGAGGAAAAGGAGACAATAAAGTTATTTAAAGTAAGCCAAGAGTAAGCTGAAATTTTACTGCAGTACCTTTATTATATTCGGGATTTTTTCACACTGTAGAAAAACAAGGTCAGCACTGCAGAAGGAAACATTAGGCCAAAGTTTATAGTGTGATTGATTTTATTTTTTTTTCCATGGCGTCTTCAAATTATTTTCATTTGAAAGAAGCCAATCAGATTCTGATCAAACATATTTAGAGCTCTCCAGATGCTATCCACAGATAGATGCATTTCAGTCATGCTTTGTCTGGAGAAGATTGAGGCAATTTTGGAGCCAAAGCAGTCATTTCATTTATCAGGACCTTTGTTCCTGGGTCTGTTTGGAGTCCAATGATTGTCTGGAGCTGATCAGCCTTTCTCCCAGATGTTCAAAACCATTTTGAAGTGTAGCAGTGCCAGTAAGCCATGTGTTTATTGGGGGAGAGGAGGCAGGAACAGCAAGTTAAATGCCTTTTGATCATATGCTCCATGTGAACTGTCTTCTAAATTACCTTATTAGACCATTTTCTGATGGCTTTCATTAGTAAGAATGTTTTGGCATGAATAGATCAAAAGCAATAAATAGACAAGAATGGAGGTAACATGGGACACTTTTTATTCTGAGAACTGTTAATCAGCTGTGTAATCTCCCATAAAATAAATGTGTAAAAATGCATAGAGCCTCTGTCCTAGCCTCTTCTGCTAAGAATCAGCCAAACAGCTCTAAAAATTCAAACCTGCATGTAATAAAGAGGAAAAAACTTTGAAAAAGAAGTAATGTAGGTAGAATGAATGGAGATGTAACAAAATGGTGCCTAGCAAGCTTCCAGCTAATGATGTGAAACAGAAAAAAGCATCAGGTACTCAGTCATACGTACTCATGTTCATCCTGCCTGACTCTGTCTCTCTCCTTCACACACATCAGCTTTACACTTGTGGTTAGCAATATAACTAGGCAGTGCCTTTCCCTTGTAGAATTCACCTAATGGTTAGGCATAAAAAATTAAGTCTGTATAATGAGGAAATCACAAGTCAGAAGGATATTGCAGTTGCTTGGTTTATTTTAAAAAACAGGAGTGTGTGCAGAGTTGCCATGAGCTGTGGAGAGTTCACAGTCTACCCTCTGCAGCCTTTTTGTGAGCATGTTTATGGGGTACCACCTCATAAGGGACAGGTGTTATCTTAAGCTGAATTTCTTAGTTCTGTTTTGTAGTTTGGACTGAGGTATTTGATTGGTTAGATGCCCTTCTGCAGTCTGAACCTTCCTCAACATTATGGCAGATGTCATTTAACTCAGTAGCGAGGGGATGCCCCACACAAGAGGTATCATGGTGAATAAAGAAAGTATCATGGTGTTATGGAACAAGAAAATTGTAAACCTAATCCCATTGTCCAAGGATATGGTACAGCTAGTAATGTTCCTCCAGGATGAAGACAGAAAGGACTCTCTATTTCGTCACGTTAGCAGTTTTGACTTCAGCATATCTTTCTGAGCTAGTTTGAAGATCTCAAAGTGAAGAGGCCAACCATCCATCTCCTTTCATTTTGTGTTCTTACTAATTAATTGTCTTCAAACTTTTTGTCCTTGTTTCCTCTTTTCTCTTTTCCTGCTCTTTACTAGTTTTTGTAGCCTCCAAATTACTGTATATCTTTTGCATTCCCTCCATTCTCCATTTGCCTTTGAACACATAGATACCAAAACCATATGTATCCTTTCAGCATGAGACTCATCCTGCCCTTGCATAGTGACAAAACTGCTCCCTTCCTCTGTTCCCATGTCTGCACAGCTGCTAATTGCTCCAGACTTCTTCACCAAAGTGCTAAGTCAATAGTTACTAAAAATATATATTCATGACATCGTCCTCCATTACATGTTATCAGAGTCATAATCTTGTAAAAGAGTGAAATGAAATCTGTTTGACAAGATCTATCTTCTAGATACCTATGTTGACAGACATTGGTCATATTCCTGTCTTTCAGCTCCCAATTAACTGAATCCGAAAGTGACAAATTCAGAGTGGAGGAAAAAACTTCTTTTCTCTCTGACTTGTAACTGGGCTGTGAAACTTGCTGTGTTGGTGATAGAATTCATCAGGGAATTCATAGATAAATGATTTTAAGGACCACTAGACTACCTAATCTGGCTGAACCATTTGGTCTTTAAATTATTATGTAAATGTATGTAAGATTAAAGACTTCACCCTGAGTTATGTGATATGAATGGAAAAAGCATTGAATGGGAGAGAAAAATTGATCAAATTAACTGTTGGAGAGAGGTGAAACCATCTTCAGAGGGAAACTTAGGATATATAACAGTGACTGTGAGGGGGTTGGGTTTGGTCTCTATTTATGCTTCTGGAAGAGCCTTTTACATCTTTCTGTGGAGGCTTTAGAAGGATTTTATTACTAATTATTAATGTGTAGGAGAATTTTAGAACTAATTATACTTTGCAGACCTTTTGAAATTTATTCTCAAAGCATACCTGTAACCTTCTTACCACAGGTGCTTTGGTACAAATCACACTTAGTGGATCTGTCACATTTAAGTGGTTACGGATGTTTGGTCTGAGTTATTTAAACAAAAAAGCTGTACTTTCCTGAGTGTTATTTTTTGCTGAACAAAATGATGATGATCTTTTGCACTGCTGTAATCCATTTCAGCAGAGAAGATTGAAAGCATCAGAAAAACTATTTAAATATCAACAACTTATAAGAAATAGTTTAGTGTTGCATTTCCAGTATACCTCCAGGGAAGCTGAGGCACTTGGCAGTAGTGATTATTGTTTTTTCTGCTTATTCTGTTCCACTGTGAGCAAAGTTCCATTTCTTTTACTCAGTTTGGCTTTCCTACTGTGGTGCAGTATCCATAGCATTGGCCCATGCACCAGCACCCAGAGTCAGAACAGTTTGAAGGCATGAGACCTTCACTGGAGGTACTTGCTCAACCCCTTGAATATCTGACATAGTTGAAGGGAGAGTGCAATTCCTGCCATTAAACTGCTGTGTTGGGATCAATTTGTCACACTCTGAGCCCAGTCATGTATGATGATTGAGCTCAGGTTTGAGTTTGTCTGTGTGCAGTGGGATTTTGGTTTTTTTTCCCTGAAGTGAGGTTATTTGTTGGTAGAAGGAAGCTATCAAAGAAATCCATACAAGACTGCACTACTGCTTAAGCTATTGGCAACAAAACAGTCTAAAATTCATTTAAGGATTCTGCACACTATTCCAGCTATGTTTTCTGTTCATCTCAGCAGCACCTTCATTCTTTGTTGCTTTTCCGAACTACTTTAAGAGTTACTTGTACAATTTTCTCCATCAAAGCTCCTGTATCACAGCTTCAATTTAGGAGTGTTGTCATGGGCTGTAATTTGAAATTTTATTACCAAGAGATTTTTTCGTTATAGAACATTTACTTTTATCATCTCTGTATTATTTTTAAATGCCTGAAAAGATTGATACATCAACGGAATCTGTGCAACACCAGACAAGATCTATTTTTTTTTTTAACCTTAATTTTAAAACGCCTTTGCTTGGAACATAAATTGATTCTTAAGCCTCCACACACTTAATGATTTGTTTTTCTCAAGGTTAAACCTATGACAAATTTTATAAAAGTGCCAGTCTTCAGTTTTGATAAGATTTTCTCTAGTTGAGCTCAGATAACTGTATAGTTTTATGTCTTTAAATAGCATAACTGAGATGTGATCCTGGCCTCCTGTATTTACAGTACTCCCATAGCATTTAAAACTTGCCTGTTACTGCTACTGTAGTTTTTATCCCACTGTGGTTAGCCACAGTTATGATGTGGGAGAGAAGACAGAGCTAGTAAAGCATTTGTTAACCTCTCTGGAAAGTCAAGCAAGGATTGCAGGGGAAAAAAAAAATCACCCCCACTGTCTTTGTCTCTGTGCATCACTGCAACTAAATAGTATTAAAAAAATGCATGAGGAGGGAAGAAAATTCTTATGCTAAAGGAGAACCAAGTCAGTATGGCTGAGGAGTGCATGATAAAAAGGAATAAAGTGGAACGGCATAAAAAAAAATGTTATATGCTTCTTTTCTTTACAGTCCAAAAAAATATACTTTCCTCAACAGCAGTTTGTCATATGCAGATGTTTTGCTGTACATTGCAGAATTTGTGTTCTCTGTTCTCTTTCTCTTGCTTTGGAGGTGATGACTTGCTAAGCTGATGTATGGCTTCCACAAATATTTAAAATATTGATTAAGCAGAGGAAAAATAAACAGGAATTGTTTTTCAAGTTACGCCTTATGTTGTACATGACTAATTACATACAACAATTTGCTCTGCAACGGTAACTGAAATATATGTACTCTTTTTATTATAAAACATAAGAGGCTTGCATAAAGAGAGAGATTATAAATATTGGAATACAAAGTTGCTAGAAAACAGTCAAAACATGCAGTGATAAAATAGGATTTGCTCTTCCATCTTCTCTGTGCAACCCTTATGTTCCACTCCCCTGAGGGTTTGTATTGATAGTTGGCATATTTTTGTCACCATTTCAGATAGTAACCTGTCAATTCTTTGATCTGCACACGATGTAGCAGTCCAGCCCATGTGCAGCAGTTGCAAAAGCTGTGTTAAAGATCCTCCTGGTTCTTTTGGCAAATACTGTGATGGTAAGTGAGGCTTCAGTTGCTGGACATCAAACAGTGCAACTGATTTTTATCCAGGAACATATTTTTACCTGTGGATAAATGTTTAATGTCCTGTTTCACTGGTAAATGAAATACAAGCCCATTCCTTTCTATTCAAAGACTTCTGGTGCATATTAAGCTCTAATTATGGCAAACTATTACAGGAATGTATAGGAAATCAGAGCAATGCCCAGAGTATGTATCAATCAATGGCTTGGAAGACAGGGATAGGTTTTCCTTGGCACCCAAATCTCATTCTCCTGGTTCTCTAGATTTGAACGTTCAGTAAGCTTTGCACAGTTTACCTTTTGGGGTGACACACCATTTAACTGGAGTCCAGCTTCCAGACTGTGCCTTTTGTGAAGAGTCTGCAAGCAGGGAAAGATAGCCAAGGTGTATGACATGGGCAGTGCTATGCCATCACACCACCCCAGCTAGGGTGAAACCAGCAGAGTGCACCCCAAAGAAAATTCATTATAATATCTTCCTGGAATCCTCAAATAATTTTGAGTTGCTTTTGAGGAACGGACAGAGCTTGTACCACGAATGAGAAGAGGAAACACAGAGATTTGATTGTTCACTCCGAGGAGACTTTTATTCTTTTTGCTAATTACAAATCAACCAAAAATCTCTGTAAACTGAAGTCAGCAATGACTTCTGCTGAAGTAGTCATATCAAGCTACTATGGCAAAGTTATAACTTGTAGAAGGTAATTGTGCCACCAAGGGACAAGAGAGCAAAGTGAGATCAAGTGGTGAGTTCCAGTACTGTCGACTTGAAGGCCTTGAAGTACAGGAACCAATTCTTACCTTTGAACAAACTCAAGAGATGCCTTAGGCTTTTTTTCAGGCTCCTCTGTAGAAGGCTATTCTTAATGATCTGTGGCCCTAGAGAGGGCTTAAGTTGTGCTGATGATCTGTCAGTTCCTCTTACCATCTTATTTTAGTGTTTTTTCCAAGACATATTTTTAATAGTGTAGAAGTTGGAACATAGAAAATGTGGGTTTAGTTTGTCAACTTTTGCAGATACTTTGTTGGAGTGAAATTGGTCTGAAAGCCCTGGCATGATAATTAATCTGTAAAGTCATAAAAGGCTGCTTGGATTTTTTGACTCACAATGTGTTTATCGTCTGTTGAAAGAGCTAAGAGGTCTGGCCAGTTTCTAGGCCTAGTTCCATTTGAAGATAAAAGGCAGCATTTTTGATGTACTAATTGACATAGCCAAGTACTTGCAAGGTCACAAACATGACAGCTTTGGATAAAGAAAAAGGAGTATTTCTAGGCTTTGGCACTTTGATCAAAATAGTATCTTGACTTCCAAAAGGGGTAAATATCAATAATAAGAGTAACCTAAACAAAATGTGTTTTGGCCAGGATTTAAGTGCTTGATTCTTTGAAATAATTCAGAGTTCTTTTTATTTCCTTATTCCTTTCTCATCGTTACTTCACTTTCTTGTGTATTAGTTGCAGATTATCCATTAAAATGCATCAGAGTATATCCTTCTGCTATACAGGACCCATGAGTTTTTCATTGGAAAATATATCCCAGCCTCCTATCAGGCAAAAAAAAAAGCCTAAGAGCTTCCTTGCCTATGATTTGATGTTGGTTACTAGAGGGTTTATTTTCAAGGAGCAGTAATTCTAAAGGGGAGGGGAGGTCATTTGAGTTGTAGCTGCATAAAATCCTGAGGTTGGTTGCTGTCATTTAGGGAATGTGTTGCTGTTGTCACCATCAAACATAGCTACAGAGAGTTTTATGAAGAATCACTTGGTGATTTCCTATTATTTTTGCTGTCAATGCTTAACTTTGCCAGATAGGCCCTGGAAATTATTTTCAAGAGAGCTGGTGCTTTCTCAGATAGGTAATTTCTGATTTTGGCATTGCATGAAGAGGGTAATGTCAAAGAAGTCACTGAAGGAGAGGATAAGTGGATTTAGCTATATGTTGAGAACAGAGGAGCCGGATGCAGTTTGTAGAAGGCTGCAGAAGTGGTTGGGTAGGATATCTCCATACCATAATTTTTTGTACAAGTGACAGGAAAAGAATGGCTATTTAAAAAACAACAACAACAAAACCACACACACACACAAAAAACCAAACCCCAAACCATTTCAGTGTGTATCAGAAGGAAAATAAAGTGTTTGCCACTTTTCTTGATGGCATTGGTTTCCTCAAATTGCTGATTGATTTGCAGCTTTCAATTCAGAAGTTGCTTGCAAAACAAATGAAGCAAATGAATAAAAAGGAAGAAAGAAATAGAAGTGATCCAGGCTTCACCTCTCCCTGTGATTTCTGTGGGCCTTGAGTACCTGCTTGATACGGCAGTTGTCTATGAAGCTTATGGACATTAAAATAAATGTGGCTCTGGGAGTGATAAACAGTATCTGCTGCACCTGCAAACGCTGGGCACAAGCTGATGCGCACTGGGCATGCCAAGAAGCTCTGATCAGCTAGAGCTGACACTCCAAATTGACATTAAAGAAGCACCACCACCCTGTCTACAGTCCTGAAAATTCTCTTGAAAAAGTGCCCAGACCTTCAAGAGGAGCACAAGGATCTTGTGACTTGATGGCATGAAACGTAAGCAGCCCATGCTGTTTAGATGGAGAATTGCTCTGTCAATGCCACATAAGTAATGCCAAGAGTCGCATTACATCAGCAATCCTGGTCTGCACTCCATCCCCTCTGAACAATGCACACAAGGTGCAGGTATCTTCTGCATAAATGGAGATCCAGTGACTTACTCTCTTTCAAGTGGGCAAAACACATGCTTATTGTCAGTGCCTGCAAAGAGTACTGTAGGGGAGACCATGAAAGGAATTCCTCACACTTTTTCCCATCTCCAGTTTCACTCTCTAGAAGTAGCTCTAATGAAGATTTTTAATCAACCATTGCTTTTCAAAGTAGCATGTGCAAAAGAGTAAACTTGCAGGTACCCAAGTTATTTTGGTGAGTCTCTTCTTGGAATTTGAAGCGTTACTAAATGTCCAAGTATTGGTTAACTGCTCTAACACTGTTTTGGGATGAAATAGGCACTTTTCAGCAAACAAAATGCACATTTTACCTTGGTTTGGAGGAACTGACTGTTCTGAATTCTCCCAGAAGTTGGTCTACCTCTTCCATTTTCCATTATTCTCTGCTCCTATCAAGCTGAAACATACGAGGTTGTTACCCACTACAATTTAGCATCACCAAACTGGTTCACTTTAGGAAAAAAAGCTTGTAGAAGTTCTGCAGAGAAATATATGCTGTCTGTAAAGTGGTGTTTGTGTATAAAGCAATATTCACCCACTATATAAATAATGAATAATAACTAATAATAAATTCTTCATATCATAGAATTATTTCTTACTGTTTATGATCCCAGATCTTTTATCTAATCTGGGAACAAAGCACTGAGAAGTATATGAATAATATTTACTACTGCTGAGTTGCTGCACAAATATGTCAAGAAAGGGAAGCATTTTTGGCTGTTTAATTTGAATGTTTAAGACTATATACTGCTTATATTATAATATTATATATAATTAAAGTTACCCTTTTATCTCAAAGAATCATAAAGTGTTACACAAAGCCTATGCATTCAAAACCTCTGAAGTAATGCATCAAGAGTATTTGTCACCCAGCAAGTGGAACACTCCCAAAGAGCAATGCTGGGCATAATTTGATCTTATGTTCATCTGCAAATCCATATTCTTTTTCAGAAGTGCCAGTCTCTGTAAGAGGAGCTGTGTTGTACAAGATCCTGCAGAAGGATCCAGTAGTTCATCAGTGACAACCTCCTGATGGCACAGGAATTGCTCAGCCAGTGTGCAAAAGCCAAGCAGACATGGCTGGAGGCCATCCTGCCTGACCATGGAAATCCTGAGCAAGCTTAAAATACTCCCTAACATACAAGGCTACTCTAGCACCTTTCCTTCGTGACCTAGTCCTTCAGCAGACTTTGTATCCATCCATTGCAGCACTCTAGTTGTGCAATTCACCCCCTCCTGTTTCCCTGATGGCAACTACGTCATTGTTTTCCAAGTGCATAGTGGCTTCCAGCTCCTCCTTTATATTGCCTGTGCTGCATGCATTGGTGTAGATGCACTTCACTTGGGCTGTTAATACTGCTACCTTTTCAGAGGGAACCTCCCATGTTTCAGACTCTGTTCCTTACCCTTGCCCTTTTGCCTCTGGACACCACTGAAAACAGCCTGGCTCCATCTTCTTTGCAGCCTCCTTGCAGATAGATCCCTCTGAACCTTCTCTTCTTTAGGCTGAACAGTCCCAGCTCTCTCAGACTTTTCTCACAGGAGAGAGGAGAGGCTATGCAGGTAGCATTTAGAAACACTGCTTTGTTGTGTAAGTTTAAAATTAGGAAAGCCAAAGATCAGCTGGGGCTAAAACTGGTGAGGGACATGAAGGGCGCTAGGAAGGATGCCTCTAAATACCCTGGCAGCAAAAGGAAAACATGGGCACCTGCTCAGTGCGTAAACGGACATAGTTCCAAATGGACATAGGAGAAGTAGAGTTACTCATGCCTCCTTTGCCTTGATATTTACTGGCAAGATCTGCTTTACTTAGCAGAGGAATCTGTGGGAGTGAAGTATGGCCTATGGTGGAGGACAGGCATGAGGACAGGGATGGAGGATCAGCAATAGACTTACAGACCAATTAAGGGAAATGGACGTATATAAATTCATGAGACCAGGCATGATGCATCAAGGAATACTGAGGGAGACAGATGAGCTGAGGCCGCTTTGAAGTCTTTTCTATCAACTTTGTAAAACCACGGTGATCAGGAACATTCCTGATGATAAGAGAAGACAATGGTCATAAACATCTTACAAGAGGGCAAGAAGAAGGATTCAGGGAACTAAGAGCTGGCTAGCCTGTATTTCCAGGTACACAAAGGACCAGAAGGTGACTGGAGCAGCCAAGGATAAATCATATCTGACCAACCTGATGGCCTTTTGTGATGAGACGACTGGATTGACAGACAAGGGGTGCCCTGGGGCTTTTATTTACTTAACTTTAGATGGTTTTGACAGTCTTCCACTGTATCCTTTTAGCTAATGTGGAGGGATATGTCCTTCATGGATTCACTACAAGATAGGTGGAAAACTGGCAGGACTACTAGGCTCAGAAAGAGTAGATGGCAATAGTTCCAAGTCCCACTGGAAGTGGGATGAGAAGTCAATATTGGGCCTGATAGCATTGAATATCTTTATGAATAGCCTGGACATTGAAAGGAATACGTAAATAACAAACTGAGAGGAGCAATTAACATGCTAGAAGACAGTGCTAGCATCTAAAAGGACCAAGATGAGCTGGAAAATGGCCTGATAGTAACCTGAAGAAGCTCACAAAAGGCAAATGCAAGGCCTTACACGTGAGATAAAAGAATCTCATGCAACAGCACAGACTGAGCATCAAATGGGTAGAACAGCTTTACAGAAGAGGACCTGAAGGTCCTGCTGGAGATCAAGTTGAAAATGAGTCAGTCAAATTCTTGCATGTATTAGCAAAAAATTAGCAAACAGTTCAAGCAAAGGGCCCTGTCTGCTACTGCTGTGACTACATCTTGAGTATCATGTCCAGTTTTGGGCTCCCAAGCATAGGACAGACACTGACCTGCTGGAGCAAGTGCAGTGGAAAGCAACCAAGGTGATTTGGAGACTGGAACGCAAGGAGAAGCTAAGAGCTCGGTCTGTTGAACATGGGGAAGGGAAGACTCAGGATGAGTTTGCTGCTTTTTTATGCCTGTTTATTTGGGACAGTGTAGAGAAGAGAGCCAGATTCTTCTCAGAAGTGCCCTATGAAAGGAAAAAAAGAACAATGAGCACAAATTGTAGCTAAAGAAATTCTGATAAAGAATGAAAAGGAAATCTTGATGCAGTGTCCAAAACTGGAGCAAAGGCCCAAAACAGCTGCAGTCTCCATCAGAAACACTGAAAGCTCAGCTGGATAGGACCAAGAGTACACTGATCTTACATCGAAGTTTGCCTTTTTTTGAGAAGGATGCACCCAAGTGATCTGCAGAGTTCCCTTCCAACCAAAAGCATTCTATGATACAATATGCTAATCAAAGCAGAGATGTTGTCAGTTTGATTTTAAACAATACCCCAAATCCTAATCAACAAATAAATACTAGAACTTTGGATTTATTTTAGGTCTTCTGAACTTAACTCCTATCTTGGCATAGACATCACAGTTTTGTTTTTGAACAGCTTGTTTCTTTGAGAATTTCTGCCTCATGCTGGGATGGAGTAAGACTGAATAATTTATCTTCCTTTTCCTCAAAAGCTGAGCAGCAGTTATACCCCACATGGATTTGAGACATTTATTATCTTTCTAAGCTTCCATTAATTATCTTTATCATCCTTGCTTTTAAAGGTCTAACATTTAACTTTGCAAGGTTCTTCAAGGTGGATTATAGAGGAAAATTTGAGTGTGTTAATTCCATTCTTACTCATGAAGTTTTAAATTCCATTTCATAAACATTTTTTCCACTACTTGCAATAATTCTTCCGGTAGTTTTCCTGTGACCAAAGCGTCTGATGTGTAGAATTGATGGTGTTTAAGGTCATCATGCACATGCATAAATATCTCAGATGTGCTGCTTTGATTAAGACATACACATGTATATAGTTTTTGAAACTATGGGTCACAGATACTTTTTTTGTCACATAAAGCTGCCATTCACAGTTTTTTCTCAGCCTACTTAGAAATATGAACTACTTTACAATAGCATTTTGCTCTGGAGCACTGCAGGATAATGCTACATCAGGTCTTTTTAGATGTCACCTGAACTTTGTCAAGTCTTTCAACAGATCTTTCTTCATTTCCATCTTAGTGTTATGTGTATAATTCCCAAATTTTCCTGTAAGTTACCATTGTTTCCATCACTGGTTGCTTTGTAAATGGACAGGGCAGCAAAAGTTCGGTGTCAGTGGTCTGTAAAGACTGGAGCATGCTCTTCAGTGCAGTGAACTGAGTGGAATGAGGGAGGACCCTTTTAAAATAACCAGAAAGTAAAAGAGTAGAGCAAGACACATTCATCTAGACAGTGAAGTGGTCAGTGAAGCTGACCACTTCACTTTGTATTCCTCCTCTGTTCCTTGTGGGCCACGTTACTGCTCAGGTTGTGCTGGGTGGTTGTCCCGTATAGTAGCACAGCAAAGCCCATGGTGGAGGAGAGCCTGAGGGCTGGGTTTGCTCAGCCTGGAGAAGAGAAGGCTGAGAGGGATGTGATTGCCCTCTTCAGCTTTCTAGTGGGTGCTTATGGAGAAGACACTGACAGAGTCTTCTCAGGGGTGAACAATGGAAAGACAAAGGGCAATGCACACAAAAGTCAGCAAAGGAAATCCTAGTTAGAAAGAAAGAAAAAATTCTCACACCCAGATTAGGCAGACGCTGGCACAGGTGCCCAGAAATACTGTTGCATACCCTGAAGTTATTCAAAACTGGAGTGGGCAAAGTCCCAATCACTTCCTTGTAGGATTTAGCCTGCTTAAAGCAGGAGATATACCTGATGGCTTTCAAGAGCCCTTCCAAAGAAACCAGTCTGGTTATTTTCTGATAGTGAAAGCCTACAAACATTGGTGGAGAGGAGTCTTAGTGAAAAGTCAGTCTAGACTCTCTTAAAAGTTTTTCTTCGGAGAACAGAGAGGTGACACCTGCCACACAAAGATAGTTAAGGAATTTGCCTTGACCTCAGCAGTAAGTCTGGGAAGCCTATCTTACCTACCTAGCCTTGTGACCCATTGGCAAGGAAGCAGATTTCTTCTGCAGCAAAGACGTTTGGGGTCATTTTTTTATATGGAACAAAGAAGGTGGTTCACCAACAGAGAGAAAGAAAGCTGTTGCAGCAGTTGTTGAGCGATGTGCCCTTTTGCATCCAGTTCTTTGAACAAGGAGATTAAACAGAACTTTGTGTACCAATCCAAGCTTATATTTATTTATCTGTTCACCTTTCTACTTCACTGTGAACATCTTTGTCCTTCTCCTCCATTTTCCATCAGACACATGATTTAAACTCTTCCAACACTTCTCACATCCTATCTGACTACTGGAAGCTCCATAGCTTGCTGGCAACTACCACTGAATTATGGGTAAGAAATGAAACATACTCAGCCCTTACCACAACTGTGTTGACCTTCTGTTGTTTTTGTTCCACGTCTGTGGAAATAAGGCTCTACGGAAAACAAAAGTTAAGACTAAAACCCCAGAAGAATCAGGAAGGGAATCATGAAAATGCACAGAAATTTTAAATTTGGTCAGATGCTCTTATTTCTTTTTTTGTGTCTGTTTTCCAGCCAGCTCTGCTCACAGTACAACTGCATTTGGCTAGGTCTATGCTAGCAGATTAAGTGGTGCCAGGGCACAGGACCAAGAGCTGGAACTTGACAATCTATACCATTAAATTGTTAGCACAGGCTCTGCCTTGTGTTCGGCCTTGACCAGCTAGTGCTGTCATAAACAATTCCCAGACATGGCTTGGGGATTAGCAGGGGCCAGGAGCCATTCCCTATCGGCAGTTTGGATATAGCCACCTTGTTTTCGAGGGTAAAAGTGTCTAATCCTATGATTGTGGCCAGGCCATATCATTTGGCCTCAGAGCCGTATAACAGGTCCTGGCCCTGTTCATTTTTCTCGTTACTGGAATGACTTTGTGTTTGAGGAAAGTGTAATTGGTTTTACTTGACTCTACAGTAGTTTCATACTTGACTGAGTTGTATCTGAGCAATAAGGAGCCTAAGCACATTTCCACTTTGTCTGTTCTTTCAGCTGGTGTACCTGTGTACTAAGATCATGTGGTCTGTCCCTGTTGTAAGTTGTCACAGCAGCTAAACTAGTTTGTGAACTCACTTTCCTATTACAAATAGAAATATATAGTCTAAGAGAGTCTAGAAGTGAATCTTCTAGGGAGTTGTTTCTGCTGGGTTTTTTTAGAAACCTTTGTCATGGTTTTGCACATATGCCACCAATTGCTCGCAAATTCAGTTCTTGTATCAGAATGAAGAATGTGTTCTGCAGGTGTTCCTAGTGCCAGGGAATGATTTTTATCTTTTCTGTTGAATCTGTAAATAAGAGATTGTGATAGATACTGGATGGATGTTACAATACAGCTAGTATGAAAGCTTATGTTAACCCTCAAGTGTTGAAGCAGGAACACCTCTTGCTACCTGCACAACTGATTTTTCGCTTAGTAGACTATGTCTGTTCTTACTCTTTCTCAATACAACATTGAATAGAAAATAATACTGCTTTCTGCCAGTGAAACCCAATAATCCTGTGATAGTTGCCAGGACTGGGTAAATTCTAAGAATGTGGTTATATCCCTTTGTGTTGCCATGTTTTCATCTGCTTTCTGAGGGACCATTATGTATGCATCTTGATTTTTTAAAAATAAATTATGAATATCTTTTTTTAACAGAAGTTGCCTGATTGCATGAGTGAAGAGCTCTAAACTGCCTTGTTGTTGCATCCTTCTAGTACTGCAAGAAGAGAGACCTGAGGTTTTGCTTTACTTTCAGCATTTTAGTCATCATATGAACTAAAATTAGTGTTGTCACGAGTGTCTCTCACAGACTGCACACACCCTCTTGCACATGCCACAGCCTGTGCAAACAAAATTAAAATAGCATGGTTAATCTGTGTGTCTCCATGTGGGGTGGATTTGGCCTTGATTTTCAGTCAGTGCTAACGAATTTGGAGATTTTTCAGGGCCATATGTTTTACCTGAATTATTTATCACAGGAGATGTCTACTGGTCAGTTTATGATGGCACCTGGACAGAAATCCATGAGCATACGTTATAGCTGGGATACTTCACATCCAAAGAGACTATAGAAACAAAGCTTGGTGCATCTCAGCTGTGGCTGAATTTCTTGAAGAGCTCTGGTGACTCATTCATCATCTGATCAACCATAAAATCTGAGAAATCTACCATAGCTTTGTAGAGGAACATTTTACGTGTCTATTTGATAAACAGCTTAGGGGTTAATAGTGGGGTATTCTGCCAGTCAGGTTCAGTCAAATGTAACGCTGTTAGTACCAGGTAGTTGTTCAGTGCTGTTGGAAACGAGCGTCTGTTTCTCAGCCCTTTTCCCTTTGTGTTTCTGCTTCATTGTGTTTAGTGCCCTAGCTGTTCGCTTGTCCTTTGGAGGTGAGTGTTCCTGAACAGAATAAAGGTACATGGATGGAGCAATGTGCAAATGCGCGTACCGCTGCTGAAACCCTTTTACAAGAGCTAGACTGCTTAGAGAAGGAAAGAAAGAAAGAAATGCAGTTGCAGGAAGCTAATCTATATAAGCTCCCACTCCACCTTTTTCAATTTACTGGAGGAAATATCTTTCTTCATATCATTTGACTTTTTGATTGTTAGATCAAATTGAGCCAGTTGGAATGAGCTTTGGTGATCAGAAGTCCCGAAAACCTCTGTTTAGCTGCTCTTCGGTCTCTGTGCAATTGGTTTGCTTAAATTTGCTGTAATAACCTTTTAAGAGTCGAGTACCCATTCTTCACTGAGGACCCTGCTGTGCATTGTGATTATGTTATCTGTTGCCTCCCTGAATGTTCAACAGGATCAAAGTGTTGTGTTGTGGAGCTTGATTTTGGGGGGAGTTTTTCTTCTTGGCTAGGTCTGTTTCCCACCCCCTGTACAAGCTTTTACTTTCAAGATACAAACATTTCTTGTTATCTATTACTGTGTGTCAGTCCTGCTTTTCTTCTTTTTTTTTTTTCCTCCCCTTTCCTCTTAAAAGTATCTGCTTAGTAAACTATTGAACAAGCATGCTGAGTAGCTCTGATAATTAGGTAATTTGAATTCGGGGATGGATGTTAGATGTTAAGTCGTGGAATGGAGGCTGGTTGTGTTGGAAGGCAATGTATTCTGTCTCTGGGTAGGAGAGAGCTGAAATGCCCTTTCTATCAGCACCGCTCACCAGCAAGCCAAGGGTAGAGCATTGAACATAAATGCGATTGCATGGCCTTGTTCACCCTCTTTCTCAGGGAATGCAGCAGATGTTGACAGTGAATATAGTGAAGTGCAAATGGGTAAAATAATGAACTGAAGTGGCAGCTTAATGGAATTATTAATGGGATTTGTGTTCAAATAGTGAACAAGGACTGATTTTTATTAACATAGGTTTTACACATGTAAACTTATGCAGAAGATTATACCACACTTTTCGTTCTCAGGCAGAGTGTTTATAGAGTACACTGTGTGTGCAGGGTGCTCTGAACTTCTGTAAATATTGCCCTTTCTCCCACTTACCTCACAGTGCTTCTCAGTGTGTAGCACTCCATATAAATCTGTATAATACACCCAGAGATTTAACTGAACAGCGAGGAAACCTTGAAATTAAAGCTGAAGTAGTAGGTGTTCAGTGGGAGTTTGGTGTTTGCTTGTTCATTCTCACCAGAATAAAAGGTGGGAACATGATGGGTAGCTCAAAATGCTAAAGTGCAGCGAGCTTCAGGCAGCGAGGCCTCTCCTAGAAGTGGCTATATACCTACAAGGTGGTGGTGGAGACATCATAATTATGAGCTGACATTTAAAGAAATGTCAGAAGCATTCAAACAACCCATTGCTCAACTTCCACCCATGTATCTTTTTGTGTCCCCAGTCCTGCCATCTGTTATCCCAAGGACTCTGGTTTTGATTACCTTTTTGTTTGCTTTTCTGATAAATGTTTTGTTTATCCTCTATGCCTGGCATGTGCTTCCAGGGATTGTTTGCAAGCCCCTTACCCTCTTTGTCCGTGGATTTCTGCTAAAGAACTATTTACTGCCACAATGCTGGCAAAAACTAATCCTCTGATTATGAGTGGGCTGTGAGTATTTCTGAATACATCTGTATTTAGGAGCAGGCTTTGCCAAATACCTGTTTGGAGTATGTGTACAGAAACACATATGGTATTACTCAATGTCGTTACCTGTTGTCTATTTACTTAACTTCTTGTGTTATTTCTTTACACATTGTTTTCTTGTCAGTTTTGGATGTGACCTCCACAGGGCAGGGACCATGCCATTCCTGGCATTTGGGAAATTCTTTGTTCCGTTTAATAGATTTTTGTTGCTGCATGTCTTCAGAAAATAAAAAAAAAGCTATATTGCCTTTCTGCCCTTGTACAGCAAGGTCTATGTGAAATTCATTGGCCACCATTAAAAAAGACTTCTTCTAAAGCAACTGCCATACTTTACTGGTATTAGTGCTAATGTTAAAGTGTGTTTTATGCTGCTAATCCTAGTTTCATCCATAAAAGATAAGAACAGTTATAGTAGATGAGACTCTACATTCATATAGCTCAATATTCTGCCTCCAGCTGGAGATTTACATTGCAAGTGCACTCTATGTATATACCTCCCTGGTACATGCTTCCCATAGGCTGCAGCTTGGGGATTTCTTTAACCACATGTTGTATCTTTATCTCTCAGACATCTGGTAAAACATGAAGTATATGCTTACATTCAAGCATACAGGTAGCTCTGTTGACCTCAGTATGGCGATCCTCATGCCTACTAATTAGTATGGTTTTAATCATTGAGATGAATTGAGGCTTTGCTATGGAGAGATACATATGGCAGGTAGCTGCTAGTGAGCTGAATTCTGCTTGAGTCTGCCTGGTCCTAAGAGCTGTTCTCATTAGTGAGAATAAGTTCTTCAGACACACATCAGTATCTGGTGGCATGCACAAGAGAAGCAGGACTCAGCTCATGTCCATTCCTCTTATGTCCTCTTATGTGTTACCTAGTCCAAATGACCAAGTGATTCCCAGTTGGGCAGAGGAGGGGAAGCCTGCTGAACAAGCCTTGACTTGCTGCTTGGAAACTATAGTTAGAAATTTACCTAAATACTGGCATTATTACAACCATAAATGTGCATGTAAATCATGGCTGGTGATTCTGTAGAGTCAGATGGATGCAAGGTCAAGGTCAGATGCATAGTGTTGTAGCAAGATTAATCTCTGATGGTTGGTTGTGCTTTCTATTTCTGAAAAAAAACCTGCTGACCGTGCGATTTTTTTTGTTGTAGAATCACGTTAGTCCTGGGGCAGAAAATATTGGGTAAAATATATTGTACCCATAATTCATATTAATGGAAATTCAATAATGGCAATCTGTCATCCACAGAGATTAGAAATGAATCCAAATTTTGTGCTATAAAAACATTAAAAAGGCATTATGAATTAGAATCTATTGCACCATGTTTTGCTTGTTATAAATAATGGAGGGAAAAACTAGTCCTTGGAAGTTTTTGGATTGTCCGTTTTGAGAGAAGCCAGCAATTACTTTCTAGAGCTGACTGTGCACCATTGATCTGACTTATGGATTTCATAAATGCAGTGGTCTGCTAATTTAATAAACTTGCTCAATCTGTTTTTAAACAGAGTACAGAACTTTGAAAAATGATTTCCTTTCAAACTAAAATTAACTCTTATGGCTTTTCAGCATTAGGCTGTGATATTTGCTTCCAGTTTTTCATTAAAATACCTTCTGGTTTCACATTTTTCCTGGGATGGGCTAGATGCTCGCAGCTCCTGTTTTATTATATCAAATACTCATATTTCACTTATGCTAATTTGACATCGAGCTATGAATTGAAGTTCTTAGGCAAACCTTTATTTGGTTCTGCATTGTCAGTGAAGTTTACAGCTGCCTACAAAGTTTGTCACTGCCAAAAGCTTATATATAATTGTTAGTAAACTAGGACTTCTCATATACTAGACAGAATATTGATACACTAGATATGATATCTTGTCTAAGTGGCTGATATGTGAGCCTGCACATTTTGGAGGAAAAACTATGTTTTCAATAAATTTGCAGCAAGCTGAGTAAAGGGAGAGTTCCTTCTCAAATTAATGTGTGCTCCCAAGCATAAGGTGTGATTATTTCTGTTTCTAGTCTATTTTAGCTTTTGCAACCACAGTAAGTCATAAAACATTTCAAACTGCTCTTAAAATCTGGCAGCTTTTGCAAATATAAAACCTGTCAGTTGGACTTTAAGTGTAAAGAGGTCAAACAGTGTGATGGCAAATTCTATCAACTGAGTTTCAAGATTTGGTGATATGATATCCATGAATGTCCAGGGAATCTTGTCATCTTCTCCTTCTGGATCTTGTCATTCTTCTCCTTCTGGAAACAAAATTACTCACTAGGAACATACAGTGTAACTAGGGACCAAAGTCTTCCATGTTATTCAAATTCTGAACTTTATACAGTATAGATCCATCCTTCCATCCATACACCAGTCTATGCAAAATGTATTGTATCGTGAATTAGCATTGACAGGTTAAATGAAGGATCTTTGGTCAGATGCCAAATTTAATTCATCTGTTATCAAGACTGAGAAATGGATGTGACAGTGACAGTAATAATTATCTACTTCTGTAAAGAAATGCAGTGCAAGCTTACACATTTTGGTTAAAGGGGAGATAAGGAAGAGTAAGGCAATTATACCTATCATACACTATTGACCTGTGTTTTTATTGGTCTTGACAAGCTTAGAAGGTATGATGGCACATCCTGGCCAAGGAACACCTAAATTCAAATAAAGTATCTTTCAATTGCTACTGTATTTGTGCTGCAGACTGATAAATTTCATTTTCAGAAATCAGCTCTGTTGCATTTTTTTAATAAAGTTAATGGTCTAGGACAGGCAGTAGTGGTTTGCTGTCTGCTTATTGTATTCTGGATGCAAAATGAAATTCCCTCAATCTTATTTAATATAATAGGTTTGGGGTTTCA
Source organism: Bucco capensis (assembly GCA_013396975.1). NCBI lineage: Eukaryota > Metazoa > Chordata > Aves > Piciformes > Bucconidae > Bucco > Bucco capensis. The sequence goes on from VWZO01010932.1 coordinate 203,691, forward strand.
GAGGAAGAAAAGGAAAAATCAATGGCATTTGCAACACAATACTGGAACAGTAGGATTCAGGGAAACTAGCTAGTGACCGGCCTTGAGGACTCCCACTAATTATTTTTTCCCTTTCACCTCCTACAGATAGAGAACTAATACTATTCACTGTTCTTTATTGTGACTCTGTTGGATTCCTTGAACATGTCTTATGAGCTATTTGAACATGGGAAATTTCTGCCTAGGCAGAGGTCTTGCTGATACTTAGACTATTTGGGGCTGCTTCCATCCTGGAAGGTCTTTTGAAAGAGCCTTAGAGGTGAGATAGTACAAGCATGAGTGTTTTGAAAAACTGACTTGAGGAAGAACCAAGTTTCTGCTTGATGTAGCGCAGGATGATGGTCGCGTCATTTTATTTATTCGTTTATCTGTGTATTTTGGTACTGTTACAGCCTTTGGAGTCCAGCTTTGGAAAAGGCTTGTCTAAAAATAAATGGAGATGCCTCAAGAAAAGTGTCTGTAAAGGTGCAAGTTCTCAGCACCTCTTTGATTTGTCTTTCTATGGGGCAATTTAATGATGTCAGGCCAGTGGCAAAAGAGCAGTGCTCCATGCTGTTCATTGCTGCTGAAGTTGAGCTTGTCAGTCCTTGACCAAATTGAGAAGTTGACAGTGTCACCAAGACCAAACCCTGAAGGCCTGGCCAAGAGGCTGTGTCACTGATCTGAGAGACTGAGCTCATGGACTGTGTCTTGTGGTAGGAATGAAAGAACAGACTTGGCAATATTTCTCTGGAAAAAGTGATCTTCCTGAAGACAGCAATCTTTCTGCTGCTTATTGGGCCATTCTGCACATCTGTGTCCTCTCTCCTGATCCTGACAAAACATTTCTTCTCTCTGCTGAGTTTTCTACTTACTCAACAAGTCTTTCGACTGTATTTGCACTCTTCCTAATGAAAAAAACAAATAGAAAAAGCTGTTTCTTTTTAATGAAATTTCATGTACGAAACCAGAAAATCTCAAATTGTTTCACTGATTTTTGTTTGTTTGTTTTATTACTTAAGCACTAAAAATGAAATAGATGAGACGTAAATGAACCAACTCATATTTCGTTTCTTTCCTGCTCTTGGAAGGTTTTATTTTTTTGTGCCTACTGTACAGATTTGTCATATATAACGCATATTTTTTGGCTTCTCATCTATTTTCATACTATTCCATTTATTTTTATCTCCAACAGTGTTAGGTACCTGGAACCTCTCCGTTGCACTCCTGGAAACAGGCTCTTTAGCAGATGAGGCATAAGGAAAAGTTTGGGGAGACCTAGAGCCTAATACTTTTTCATATGGCAGCTTCTGATGAGTCACTGAAGCTTTGATTCACCTTGTATATCTATATCCATTCAGATGTTAGGCAACTGTTGAAAGCTAGCTTGTAGCCTCCCTTTTCATTCAGCAGAGAGGAATAACACTCTCCAAATGATTTTCTCATCCTAAAGTAGGTGAGTTGAAGCTCTCCTTTGGCATGGTTTTCTGTTCCCACTGGCTACAGAGATCACTTCTGGTTATCTAATATTGAAACAAAGCCCATCTTCACATTCTTTATCATTTTATCCATCTGTGTCAGCAAAAGCTGTGTAAGTACTTAAAGATCTAAATGTGAAAAGAATACATATTCTGCAAATCGTTATTGATATTGTGTTATTATTATCCACCTGCTGAGGGGAAAAAAGTTACATCTTGCTTGTACCAAATTGTTCAAGAGGCAGAAACTTTGTGTTTCACTGTATACATTTATTTCCCCTTTTTATTTTGCTTTTTTTGCTTGTCCTTTTACTGTTCTTCATTAATGCAAATTTTTCTCATTTGTGACACTAGTAGCAAGCTCTTGGGCCATTACACATAGCTGAGGCATAAACAAGGTGTTTGCTCTCTCTGATGAAGAGAAAAATGTCAGAAAATTTTGTTCTGGCTTGTTGGTGACATTACCACACTGGAGTTTGCTGTTACTGCACATTGTTTTCTCTGCAGAGACAGCACTCAACCTCAGAGGTAAATCCACATAAATAAAGCAGTTTACCATCTCTGATCAAATTGCTCATATTCAGTTATGTGGGAAGGCTATAAAGGAATATGATAGGGTATCTGTAGAGGCCATGAGGAGCTCGAAAATGAATACAAAGAACAATGAAGTTTTGAGCCTATTGAGGAGATAGAGCACTGTTTTCAAAATGAGAAGGGACAAAAATAAGCAAGACTCTTGGGTTGGCTTTGAAGCATGAAGAAGGGGAAGTCAGCTGCAAGAAACCACAGCCTGTGCTTCTTTCCAGGGTTTCTGTACTCTGATGGCACACCGTGCTGAATAAAGTTTCCAGCAGGTAGTTTCCCTGTTGTAAATGTCTAATATCAGTGATGATGAAGAAAGAAAAATTTTTTATCTTGGTTACCTAATAGTGAAGAGCCCTGAATGGTGCAGTAGTGGAGTGGTGAGGGATCTAGTGGTAGATCTGTTTGTATTTAGCTTTTGACTCTGTTCTTCAAAGAGGTCTTGGTCTTGCACAATCACCGAGGTGTTTGAATAGCATTTAGGTTTGGACAGCTGTGGATTTGGTTGTCAGTGTTTTGTTTCAGTAACTGTAAAAAGGGGGAAAGTACCCACATTGAGGAGGTATTTTTGAGGATAAACACGTTAAAGATCATGAGGTGTTCAGGGCTACATCCATACTTGTACCCTGAACAACCAGCCTATGGGCCCAATGTTTTAAGATTCCAAGATCAATGCAAGAACAAATTGTGCTAAGCAGCATGAAGGTAAATAGACTTAAACACTATCAAATGTTATCAAATGATAGTATATCACCATTGATAAAAAAATTACAGATTACTGAAGGGAGAAAGAAAGAAAAGGTGAAAATGGGGAACATAAAGAAAGGTGACCTGGAATACTCAGTAGCCCAGGAAAACAAAAAATAAGACACCAAGAAACAAAGATGCTGTGGCATGCCTGTAGGATGATTCTGTTTGCAAAAACCATGATTCTAGGCTACAGAAACTTTTGGAAGAGATTCTAAGAGCAAACTCTGGAAGACACAATGGCAGAGTTTTTTAACATGACTGCCACACCTGTCTACCCCTTTGACACAGATTCATTTATTTCAAGGACTGCAGGGCTTGAGGATATGTAACTGCAGCTTGGTTTGGTTTATGAATAGAAACTCGTCTTTCTGCATAAAGCTGATCTACTGCAGTTGAAGTTTGGATGCACCTTCTGTTCTGCTGTCCCATAAGATGGACTTCTGCAACCACCAACACCTTAGGCCTCACAACTTAAACCACCATGACTTCTAAAAGTCCTCAGGAAAGGGCTTCTGGGTTTCCCAGATAATCAGCTCAAAATTAGCTGTCAGTATAATAGTGTAATTAAGAGAGCCAGTAAAGACCTTGGTTGTGTAAAAGGAGGAATATCAAGCAAAAGTAGAGAAAGTACTTTAAGTCTATTCTATTACTAAGACTAATGCTTAAAACTCTGTCCAGTTCTAAAGTCCATGATAGAAGAAGAAGGAAAAATACTGAAGGAAGTCTTATGGAGGACCGTAAAAATTATCCAGACCTGGAGATTAAGCCATAAAAATCTATTGTTTGCTGAAGGAACGTTGGAAGATGAATGCTTATGTGCTGACACAGAACAATAGCTGAAGTGGAGAACTTGCAAATCTTGCAAATACCACTGAGTGACTGGAAGGAGCAGTTAGATCATATCACCATATCAAGTCATCCCAAATGATCCTACAAGTTCCTTCAGCCTATGGTGATGAATCAGAAAGAACTTGAACACTTGAGAAAAACTCCACTTTTAAATTACTGAAGGACTACACAATCTTCCACTTAGGTACTGTGGTATCTTCCAATATCCTCTTCAAAGGTTTTGAGCTGAGTAGATCTTCTCTTCAAAGATTTATTTTGCAGTTACCATGAATATTTAGCTGATTCTTTTGGAGTACATACTCTTAGTTGCAGAAATTGGGGAAAACAAGTTTGTTTTGTTTTGTTTTCCATGAAGACTCTCGATCTTAAACCTTGTACTATTCCTGCTAGAGATTTCAGTGCAAAAGTGTTGGATGATGTACCGTGAAAGTCTCTGTGGGGAAACGGACTGAAAATGAAACTTCTGTAGCTGCATAACTGTTGGTAATCTAGAACTGTGGTTAGAGAAAGATGCTTGCTGTGTTAATCCTACTTATGACTTTACTACGTATTTTATCAGGTCTACCGCAAATGTCAGGTCCTCAGCTGGATTGTGTTACTAAATGTCCACATTTGTTTACTTTCTTTTGTTTCACCTTTTTATTTTTATAATATTGCTTTCTGCCCAGATTTTTTCCTGCCTTTGTAAATCTTAAATAGTTCCTTTAGTCAGATTGCTCATTTTCCCTAAATAGCAAAGACATGATAACTAGTATTGCACTCAGTTATTAACATAATGTAGCAATTAATCAGATTTCACTCAGTATTTTAAGATCATTCAACACTGGGGCACCAGGGAGACCATTGCTTGTGTCTAGCAATATGTAAACCCACGTAGGTCTGTCTGTAAGACTTGGGCACAGAAGGAGAGGGATGTGAAAATAAACTGCATGACAGGTGTTATTCACTGTCGTATCACTGGAGGCTGCAGTGAGAGGCATTTGCTGGTGATGCTGAGCTGCCGCTGGATGAGGCTTAGGAGTCTATACAGGGTAGTGTAGTTTGGAGCTCACAATGCTTGACTCAGCTTTTGGGTTTTGCCTCCTTAGCTCACTGTATTTGATTTCACATTTCTCAGGCTCAAACTTCAGAGAGCCTTCTAGGTAGTTGTATGGTGACGGTGTTAGAAATACAGACTTCAAAGTCATGACAAATCTTGTTTAGTCTCATAACAATTAAATGTTTATACAGTTATAAAACACTCAAGCATATGCCCTGTTGTAGTACATGTTGCTTATCTATTTTGTCACATTTTTCATCCTGTTAGCATTAGTAACTTCTAGTGTTGCCATCTCCAGATGTTCAGATGTTGTGACACAATCCCCAAAATCGTAAGATTTTTACAACATAATAAATTTGGAATTGCTTTGGTTTCCTTTATGACTTCTGAGGTTTTAGAGTTTGGTCAGGTTGAATTTCACATTATTTCCCATAACAATCAGGGAAACATTTTCTAAAATGTTTATTTTTTTAAAAAAATCAAAAGCAGAGCTGGCTTCCATGAAGCATTTGGAGCCATGTCACTTCAAGTCAGCCATAAAGCAGGGTGCTCCCAAGATGGGAGAGAGGGAAGCAAAATTCAAACACCAAAATCCAGAGTAGTAAACCTAAAAATCTCTGCTGCCTAACCCTGGGTACCTACAAGCTCCACAGGTCCCTTACTTTTTGATGGTTTAGAATACCCCTGGCATCTTCATCTGTATGTCTGTATGTGCCAGCTCTGTCCCTGGCTTACAGCTAAACCTGTCTGGGACATGGAAAACAAGTATTCCTTTACCTAAATCCACTGAGTTGGATTCCTGAGAGTATGTCTTACAAAAAAAAAAAAGAGGATTTAAGGAAATTTTGAATACAAGATGTAAGGTCAGCAGCAGCTTTCTTTTTTCAAAAACAGTGTATCACCAGGAGATCTTAAAACTGTCAAAAACTGTGGGAAACGAGGATTTTTGGATAGAGCATTCCAAGTGGCAGGTTCATCATCTCTGCTCTGGGGTCAGGTGTGCATTCTCTGGAGAAGCTTTTTCCTTCAAGACCTGGCAGTGGATGTTCTGCTCATATTTAAGAGAGAAAGAAAAAAAGCTAAGGTCCGAAGAAGAAGGGAAGGATATGTGTTGCATTCGACAAAAGAAATGCAAGCCCAGCAGGTACAATCCTACAGTTTAAAAGAGCCCCCCAAAAAAGGAAAAAATATTTTTCATTAAAATAAGAGAAGGAAAAAAAAGTAGTTGTACAGTCCTGGGGTAAGGCTTCAGAGCTTCAGGGCAGTTTTGGGGTTCAGATCCTATAGACAGTGAAATGCAGGTAAGAGTACTGAAGACTCAGTAGTTTCTCAGTCCCTTAAATTGATACAAAACGTAACTTTATAATGTTATAGTTGAGAAAGGATCTTGCTGTAATTATGTGTTTAATTTTAGTGGCCTAGTGGTGGTTTATTTAAAGATTATTCTAACATAGCAAATAATAGAACTCTTCCAATCTTGCAAAAATATTCTTGTGATGCTTTCACTCTGAAGTCAGTCTGTTATTAAAAGTCAGTCTGTCTGAAGCTTGCAAATCCAGGATGCATGTGTCCTTTGGAGGTGAAAAATCCAATTACAGCGGCATGCGTCGAGGAACCTTCAAGCCTGGGAGGTGGGTTTATCTCTATCTGAATAACAAGGGTTTGTAAGAGAGCTGGCATCACAAGTTGCTGGGCTCTGGAGAGAAGCATTTCTCTGTAGATATAAGCCAGGCTGCTCTTGTAAGAGGTTGAGAAGTTCTTAGTGCACCAGGCAAGATTGTCACATCTGAAATGGTACAAAAAAACCCTTTAATTTTGTGAAATAAGCACCGTATCAGACCACTAGCCTATGAAATAGAAGACCTATTTCAGTTCCCTCCTCAGTTTGAGGAGATTCAGACTTACACTACCTAAGTCTGCAGACTATTTTATAACACTTTTCTGAATAATATCCAGTATTCTAAGAGCAGGGATACAAACCTGCCTCTTACCTCCTCCTCTCACCACAGGGCAGCAGAGCCAGACAGCCCAGAGTGAAGTACAGGAGGATTTGAGACTTGGTCCTTACCCTAGCTTTCCTGTTGGGTGGCAGATACTTAATGAGGTTCTTGCCTTTGGGGAGTTCTCTGCTGGATTTGCTGGCTTTTGTGAGACATATAGTACATATGTATGGGACATGCTGCATCAAGTCCAGATGCCTGACATAGAGTTCTGGGCATAGGAACGCATGAAGGAGAGCAAAAATAATCAAAAAAATTCTGTCCCCCGTATAAAAGATGAAGCCACAGAAATAGTCTTCTCCAGTTCCCAGTCCTGCTCATTTTCAGCAGTGAAATTTTAAAGTTCTGGTTTCAAGTGTCAAAGTCTGCAGCAGTATCAATAGTGCTTAAAGGGGAATGGAACCATCATGGATGATTTAAGAGATGTCTGTGGTTCCCATTGCAACTCTGCCTACAGTTATGTGGGTACATGCTACTACAGGGCAGTAGGTTGTGGTACTGGGGTGGGCAAGCATGTGCCACTGGAAACCAAATACAAAAGGGGATAATGGATGAGGATTAATGGTGCTGCTTACCATGAATCTGCAGGTTAAAAAAATTTTTTGGCTTTTAGTTTCTGCTTGTTTTGGATGGAAAGCTGTGAACTTTGACTTTTTGACCCATTTTTATAGCACATTTTCAACAGATGGTCTGTTCACTTTTGAGCTTCAGACAGAAAGGATGAGACTCAAGGTCTTAAAATAAGTTACTTCAGATACTACAGATGCAGTGGGCTACCCCACCAGATCTTCAGCTTCATGAGGGCATAAGTCTCATCCGGACTAGAGCAGATCTCTGAGTTGCCTTGGGTATTTAAATCAGCATTAGTCACTGAAATCTAGGCAGATGAACCTCTACCACTGTTCATTTATTTTCTGCTAAATTACAAAGCCTTTTTGCATAGGCAGCAGAAATGCATCAAGTTAGCAGGCTGTCAGGATTAGTGAGTCACACAGCAGTGAGGTACCAATGTGTCCTGTCTTCCAGACATCGACCATGGGCATGACTGTGCTTCATGAAGGAGCAGCAGAGACTCCACAGTGACCAATGGGATTTTAAGGATTTAAACAAAAAATGAAAAGATGACAGCTTTGCACTAAGCCAAGGGGGCAGCTGCTAATAGTGAGCCTCACTGTATTGCTAGGAAGTCCTATTACTCTTGACTGCGTAATTGGATGGGATGTCACTGCAGAAACCATATTAGGGGATACCTGCACTATCAGCATGAACTGGATGAGCTTATGGCTCTTTTTCATATGCAGTGCCTGTGATCAAATCAGAATATCATTCAAGCAAAAAAGAAATTACATACTGGATTTCATAGAAAATGAAGGCTTTGGGTTGCTGTACATATCAGTAATCCCAAGTAAATCTAAACCCATGTGTGTTTTGTGGCATTTCTCCTTTTCTCTTTCTAAATCTTCAGCCTGATGCAGTTCCTTCAGTGATTAGATACACATTTGTATTTCATTTTTATTGTACAGTGGAGGCAAATATTTAAGGAAAAGAAGTGGGGGGTCGGGGCAGGACCAAAAGTTAATGTTATAGCTTTTTAATTAGAAGTCTTTTAAATTACAGCAATTTTATACTGTAGTAAGTTTTCTGGGCCATTTAGATTCTAAAATACCTGCCAATTGGGAAAGCCAGCAGTTGAGTTGAGTTTTTTCCTCCATTACATCTGCAGCAGAATGTGGCTTTTATAGACATTTGCTTTTCCCCCAACGTTTCCTGCTGAGGTATTTGTTCATGCCACTGCAGTCTTCAAAATCCTGATAGTGTGTCATTGTTGTGTGTTTATCACCTCTAATCGTCTTTGTTGGTATTTAGATAGGGAATTCTTCTGGGTAATGCTGTTTAAGGTGATCCCTGGCTATAGGTCTGTGTGTACCAAGAGGAGGAGACATCTGTTAAATATTCTCACAGGCCCATCTGCCTCCAGTCTGCTCAGTATGCCCTGCGCTTGCACAGGGCAGATTTCTTGCCTTCTTCCCTTGTTTGCTGGTGCCTAGAAGAGTTGTCTGGAACTGGTGACACTGCCATCAGTACAGCCCGATGGAGTGCTAAATGAGAGGCAAGTCATGTTAACAGTCTAGCACAACCCTACGTCTCATGAATATTTTAGTTCACTGGCAGAGCTCCTGTTGTGCTGTACAGTCCACACTGTGTATAGCAGCAGTGCTCTGGAATATAATTGGTGAACAGGGAATAAAATGGTGGTTTATATTTGGAGATTTTCTGTTATTCTTAGAAATAAGGTGGGTAAATTAACGTAACGTTGGCAGGAAAATCCAGGTGAATTGGTTTTAGTCAGGTTAGATTCATAGGGCACTGAGTGGAGTTTGATATGAGGCCAAATTTACGTTGGAACTATAAAATACACATCTAAAATCAAAGAGATGGAAATATTAAAAATCAGACTAAGTTGTTATCATCCTGCCTTTTGATGAAGAAAAACCTGTTCAAAAGCAAACACAGAAAAGCACCCTCAACAATTTGCTGTGGGAGTTATCTCTTGTTAAGCTTAATAATGATGCAGAAATTTGTTTTCCTGAGGGTACAAGAGTGTTTGTTTGGTTTTATTTCTTAATCTTTAGAAAGCATAGATGAGACAACATGAAGTAATAATCAGAGTGCAGAACCCTGATCTAAGTAGATCAGACACTGCAAAGAGCCTCTCATTGCATTCAGCAAATGCCTACAGTATCTGTCAGTACTGTTTTGTATTAAACTGCTGGCTGACATGGCTGGGACGGGACGTCAGAGGAGGTTACAGGATGCTCAATGATATGCATGAGGCCACCTGTTGTATATGTAGAAGATAAGATCTGGCATGCAAGATAGCTGGAGGTATTCCTGTTTCCCTGGATTTTATTCTCTTTTCTTTAATGCAGTTGTATTCTTACAGAGAAATACATATATTCTGGTTTTATCTTGGTTTATCTTACCCAAGTGGCTTGCATGTGTAGGTGTCAGAGGAAGCCCTATAGTCTTCACTTTCTTATTTTAGTCCTAGCTTGCTGGCTTAATGTTACTGTTACTATTCATAAAGAGTTATTTTATCAAACTCTTTTCATGACAGCTAGGTAAAATTAGAGAGGGAGAAACCTATATGTAGTTATTAATGTGACCAATGTGATTTTTAACAGAAGTTGTTGATGTGTATTCTGGTACATGGAAAAAACATCACTCGAACATTTTCTACTAGGTTTCTGAGCTGCTTTCTCAAAATAGGTCCCTTTTGTGGGTCTGTTACTCCTGTGCTATGTGTGTGAACCCCAACTGAAGGCTAGCTGCAGAGATGGACTGCATTAACAGGACTGAAAATGTCCCCATTCAGTAAAACACAGCCCTTGAAGAGGCCCCAGCTGCTGAAAGCACCATCAGCAGACTTGCAGCCAGTTACTAGGGTTTGGGTGAAGGTGCTGGGCTCAGTGGAGACTCTTCCTTCAGGAACACAGTCGATACACTCCCTTCTTTTTGTACACCATGACCTGATTTTCCTTGCTTTCAATTTTCTCTGTGTAGTAACACTAGAAGTGAAAAAAAAAAAGGAAAACTAAAGGTTATGCTGTGTGTATCCCTCAGACTCCTAACCCAGAGGTAAGGGTCTCTCCTGGCTGACTGATGTCCCTTCAGCCAGGGAAGAATTTTAAAGGGTCTGTGTGGCTCAGATACATCTCCAGCTGACAGCTCTGTTGCAGAGGGTTGTTTTAAATGTGAGTTAACTGTCAACACTGAAGCACACAACATGAGGAGAAAACTTAAGTAGTAAACTTAAAGTTTTGCCACGGCGTACTTTCAAGCCTTCGTCTCATGCGCTCTGGCACATGCCGCAGCGGGAGCCAGCCAGAGCTGGGCAAAGCTAACACCAACAGAGGGGAATCTGAAGCAAGGCACTCCCTTCCTCCTGCTTGTTTCTCTGTTAGGGTGTTTAGCTCATGTGGCCTAAAATGAATGAAAAAATTTGGGAACTTGATTGGCAGGTCACCTTTGAGAGGCAGCCAAGTCCTACAGTGGTTATCAGGCAGATCCTAGCTGTGAAGGCATGCCATCGCTTGCGGCCACACAATAAACACAGATGTGGCAAAGACAAATAGCAGGCAGGAAGGAGGATCCGAGTGGGAAGCAAAAGCAGCTTTTGCATGGATGCGTGACTGGAAAATTTAGTAAACCAAGCAAATTGCTTACCAGAAGCTTAAATAGGATTCCTCTGGTATCCAGCAGGATTCACGATGAGTGAGCGATTTATAAACCAGCACATCCACAAAGAGAAATAGCTTTGCTGAGACCAGCCAGCACCTTAGCAATACACTGAAATCACTTCAATAAATAACTTTCTTTTCTTTTTAAAATCATAGTTTAATGTTCCAGATTGTTAGCAGCATATTTGCGTGGCCTTGAACCTTGCAAGTGTGTTTTAAAGCAAAATATTTAAACAGCATTTTCTGCATTTGTAAAGTACTGACTTGAGAGTTGTGTCATGTCTTGTGCAGAGGTTGATGAATCACCAGTGCCTGAGGCTGCACAGAGAATCCAGGTCAGACTTTGTTTTCAGGTGTTAGTGATTCATCAGTAGTTTCTGGGGAAATAAGAAGCTTGAACTCTGGTCAGGGCAGGTAAAAAAGCCTTCCAGTTTGTCTTTTAATCCTGGAAAATAACATAGATTTCTAACTAAGATAAAAAATATTGCATAAAGCAATAGAGGGAGGATTATTTTGAACTTGGCAGAGGAGAGCAGTCATCACTCAAAAATAAGCACTGGTTAAAGGCAGACTTCATTTTGAACCTCTCTAGGGCAGTGGGCAAAAGAGTTATTTGGCCTAGATCAAAAGTCTGTTCTCCACTGTGGCTTGTTAATTGTTGTAGTAGGTGTTGCTATTTAGGTACCAACTTGTTAACTATTAAGATTTTTTCCAAGGAAAATGAAAATGCACCCAATGAGCCTTGCCAGACCAGTTCCACTCAGTATTGCTGTATTTGTGCATATGAAAATCTTCATGGCAAGAATAGTCAGGTCTTGCATCCCTTGCCTAAAGGACCTTTACGTCCTGTAGATGCACTAGAAAGTTAGAAGGCACCAAGAGCAGGGAGGGAGGTTTCCTCTCTGCTTATGGGTGTGTCTGTACTGTAGCTGCTGCCAAGTTCTTGAGCATTTGCCATCTTCTCAGTTGGCTTTTGTAGTCCTGGGTGAGTTGGGTTGTAGAAAGACTCCTGGATTATTCCTGTTTGCTATGCAATGCCCTGCAACCACACAGGGCACTGTGTCTGCATTTAGTCTAAGACAACCGATGCCTTCCTCCCTTCTTCATCAGCTTGATTTGTAACAGCCAGACTGCTACCAAAACCAAGTCGGTTGATTTAAAGGCTCTGTAACTACAGTGGAACTGTGTCTTCAGTTTCATACAGCAGATCATTTGACATTAAGTATTGGGGAGGCAGTTGGTAGCACCAGCTCTGACTGAAGTGTGGGAATGAGTCAGCTGTTTGGAATGTATTCATTTTTAATCGTTGCTTTTGGAAAGAACATGCATTTTTCTGCCTGCCTTGTTTATTATAAACAATGCACATGCTATCCTTGTAAAACAAAAGTAATATGTCTGCCAAAGAAAGTGTTGAGAAACTGAAGCTTGACAAATGCAGATAAATTCAGAAATTAAGCCTCAATTTTCAACAGTGAGGGCAATTGACCAAGAGGTCAATCTACCAAGAGATTTTTTGCACTAAATCTCCATCACTGTTTATTTTTATATGAAGATTAGATGCTTCTTTACAAGATACGCTATAGATCAAACAATAATCAATTCAGGGGTGTTTTGTGGCTTCTGTTATGCAAGAGGTCAGGTTAGATAATTTCAAAAGGTCCCTTCTGGCCTTCTCTATGAAAAAAAAAAGACCATTAAAAAGATCACAGATTGTATAAAATAAAATTCTGCTCTTGCTTGATGCTAAATGACTTGCAAAAGCATGTTTGAAGAAATCTGGCAGATTGTTCAGTACCCTATTAAGAAATTGCAGCTATGCTGGAGATGGGAACTCACTGTATTTTGAGGTTAAGCAAATAAAATTTGTTTCTAGTGGGTTAAATACATATTTATAGCCCATGTGGTTATACTTTATCTCCCTGTCGATGTCTTTGGGAACATAGTTTTAGAATCGAGACTTGAAGTCCTATGTTACTTAGTCCGTGTGTGAATTGCTCTTTCCTCTGCACATCTACCGTGGATTAGTGTGTTGGGGAGCATGTACAGTGCAATACTCTGGGTTTGTTTGGTTTACTTTTGTTTGGTTTACTTTGTATCATCTCTGTTGGTGATGGCAAGGTCAAAGAAATTTGTCCTCCACATGGAGCATGCTGTGCTGTGACTATGAGGCTTTTTACTGCCCTGGAGTGGAGCGGGATTCCCCTCCACAGCTTCCTGGTTGTAGCACATTGCCTCCACCTGAAGAGCTGAGCTGTTGACTACCATCTTCACTCAGCACCTTGGCGCAATCTTTCAGGTGTTATGGAACAGCTTAGACAGTTCTGGAACAGCTTAGACAGACACCAACGGCTTGCATTAAAAGTCCAGTTTTCTAGCAAAGTAAAATAGGAGTCACAGAGAAGTTATGTTAGATCATCCTTGTGATGGTTGGTTGGTGTTGCTGGGGGTTTGCACTACAACTTGATTTGTAGCTCACTGAAGCCACGACAGTTGTACAACACCCCAGAAGCGTTGAGTCTGCTGGTCAGCAGGCAATATTTTGTGTTGCAGCAGATCACTGCAAGCATGTAGTGACTGCTAAGCTGCCTGCCCTGGTCCTTGCTGCCCTATGCCAAGGAGGCCCTGAAGGTGAGCAGGGGGATGGAGAACAGCAATTCTGACAGAATTTTCCGTGGGTTTGGTGTCACTGGAAAGCAATGGCAGCTTCAGCAAAGTACTATACAGGATACACATTACATCCCCAGCATCTCTTATTTTTCTTAATACCTGTTCCAGAGTTTAACCTGCTGAAGCACAAATCTTAAGTTCTTTTTTATTCATCCTCCTGTATAACTGCGTAGACACCTAATAGGCTAGGCAACACAGCATTATTTTTGTTACCATTTCAGTTGCCCTTTTGTTCTTGTGCTCCCTCAAACAAACATTTTCTACAAACAATTTTGTGATGCTGAAGAAGACAATGCAGAAACCCTACCTCAAATCAGAGAGAAAGGTAGGCTAAGTCTCATGACATGAGTCATATTTCTTGGAGACAAAAGACCTGACACTGGCATGGTAATGGAGACAAGTAATATTATGGACTGTTATCACCAGTGGAGTAAAGGCATCATGATTATTCGTGCTCGTGCAGGAGTCCATACTGATTATACCAAGCCAGGACTTACTAAACTGTTCTTGTACTTCAATAAAAATTTAAAAAAATAATATTTTTATTGCTAATTTTGATGGTTCATCATGCAGTGTACAGATTATATGATGGGGTCTGGACAGCTTTTATCTGTATTTCACATTAGGCAAGTCACAGCATCTCTTTGCATCAGTTCCCCTGCCATCCTCTTCTTGTGTCTTAGTTTTTCTGTAATTTTTTTGAGGTAGAGACTCTCTCCTGAGGCAGGTCCTCTTTCTTATGTATTCCTGGCGCGTCTAGCCCCAGCTGGGATTGTAAGATGCCACTGTAATACAAACAAACAAATAATAATAACTAGAGATAAGAAGAAAAAAGTATCCAGCTTGAAATATGGATCCCAAGGTGCCTGACAGAAAACTAAGCAAGTCTTACACAGAGGTCATTGAGTGAAAATAAGTAAGTATGCTCAGCTGCCAGATTTACAGGCTCCTGAAAAAACTGCAATTAATAAAATACATTAATTGAGGCGTGTGAAAAAAATATTAATGCATAATGCACAGAAAATATGTATGTATATATCTAAGGAATAAAAATTGCATTGAGAAAAGGTATAAAGTTTGTATTGCATAGCATAACCAAGCTCAGAATGACTGTTGCAGCTAAGTAAGTATTGATGGTGCTCTGACATGAGGCATAGAGCACATTAACAGTATGTAATACATTAGTCCTTATGCAGTACTGGCAGTGTTTTTAATGGAGTCACAAACTTAAAAGGTTTTAGGAGCTCAATATGGGTTGGCTGCATGTGATTTCTTTAACAATGCAGCTAAAAAGCCTTGAAAGTAGTTGTGGTAGATCTTGAAGCTGTAACTGTTATTTCCAGCATGGACATTTCACTTCTTCAGAACCTCCTGAGAGCTGTGGAGTGTTTTTTCTTTTCCATCAAACGCAGGTGTCTTGCTGCAGGTGAACACTTAAATGGTAACTGTCCCTGCATTTACTGTGGAAAGAGAGAAGAGGGGGTTGGTATGACCTAACTTTTGCATTTTCCTTTCAATCAGGCACAGTTTCTTTACTTTGCCATCACTGAAAAAGATTTTATGCAAATCACAGTTCTGTTTATCATCAGGTTCATTGATCCTTATATATTCCTTATATATTATCTGCCATTGCCTTCCAGTGGTTTAGGATTGGGACTGAAGACTGTTTTAATTAAGTAGATTTTTTTTCCCATTTATTTCCTCAGATACAAAAATTAAGCTTCTTGCAGTGATTTTCATAGATTCTATTCTTTAATCCTGAAAGCAGCTTTGTTCCCTCTCATGCCTTATGGTTAGAATATTTGTTGGGAGGGGAAAAAGGAAAGTTTCAGACTGAAAACAAGACTGGGACTGAGCAGACCAAGGAAAGGGTAATATTTGATCAGTAGGTCTTATCTTGATATTATAGCATTGTATGATACAGCTGCTCTCATTAAAAGAAAAAGAGATAGAGAGGACCTGCTAGGTCATACAGATAGTGTGTCCATCAGTGTTACCACTAACACAACTCTCTCCATTAGAGTACATAGCTTACCTTCTTCTGTCCCAAATTACTGTGTTGAAAAATGTGACTTCCAGCTGATTTGAGAGTATCAGCCTTAATTCTGGATTCCTTCTTGCATTGTAATCACAGCCCACAACATTACTCACTCTGAGTCTGCTTTTTTGTGATGGACTAGTTTTTCAGCTTTCATTTTGTGTCTGACATTGGTGCCTCCTGGTTGCTCTGCTGTTTGACTCTTCCCTAACATAGCTGTGGTGTTTCCAAGAGTGAATTCTGCTATTACTCTAGGGCGTTTGCAAAGTCCTTCTTGTGGTCAAGTTCAATTCCATTTATTTTTGACATGTGTTTCTGGCTTCAGAGACCACAGTGCATTCCTTTACATTTCTGTCAAACTTTGTTTCACAAAAACTTTATGACTCTTCTTCATTGTCCTTCTTTCTGTTGCCAAGCACCACAGTCCTTAATGGCTTTTTTATATATAGGGCATCAATCACAGACTAGGGATAGGGTTAGGATGAAATACCTATAGCCCATTGTAATTATGGTGGTGAATAATTGCTTCAAGTTTTATTTTTTATGCTTTTATCTGTGACTCCTATAATGTTGTGATGTGAATTTCACAGTATCCCTCAAGAGACTGTGATGCATGCCATCTAACTTTAGACACTTGAATGAGGCACCAAAGTTAGGATGATCCCCATATAATCAGTGGAAGGTGCCCAGTGAAGGACTGACTGAAAGAGTGACTCAGCTCATCACTTACTACAGGAGGAGCTTTGGGAACAACATGCCTGAAGTACATCATTCAGATGCTTAGAAAATCAATCCAAGCCAAAATTTCCCAGTTTCAAATACTGGAGTACATGAAATTTATGTTGATCATTTATCGGAGTGCTTGCACTCCTTTGAAATAAATGTCCCTCAGTTTAACTTTACATAAATTTTGCTACAGACTTCAATGGATTAGACAAATGTGCCTTTGAGAATGGTCAACACTCTACATTGATTAAGAGTTTGACCTTGATGGGAGAAGGAATGGAATCAATGATATCTTCATGGTACCAGGGGCCATGGCAGGTGATGAGCAGAGGAAGAGATGAGGAAGCCAGTAGGAGAAAAGGAAGTCAGTAGATTCCTGGGAATGGCTTGTTTTGTAAGGAGAAGTAAAATGTTTGGGAATATTATTTAGTATACCATCTTTTGTCCAAGTGATCTGTTGCATAATTGGAAGTTACTAAGAAGGAAAGAATGCCAGGAGAGGTAAGATTATAGTTACGAAAAAGGAGGAATTGAAGGATTGTCATTGAATGCACAGATAGGTAATGACACTTGGGTATAGTAATCTAATGGTTAGGGCCTGCTTTGAGAAAACATGAATTCTTTCATTTAAAAGAGCTCTGTGACCTTGAAAAATTTACTTGACCTCTGGCACTGACACCTCCTCCTGAGAATCATTCATCTCACCCATTTAGGGCTTAAGGTCACTGGAGCAGAGTGACCTCCCATAGCACTAGCCCAGTGCCTAGCACAGCTGGATTCCCATCTGGACCCCTAGCTATATTAAAAGCATTAATACTTTAATACGCTGCCAGCCTGGGCAGGAGGAAATTGGGAGCTGCTGTGTGAAAACTCTGAGCGGAATAACGGCTTTTCTCCCAGCAAACCACTTGGGAGATTTGTTTTGTTTTGCTTTGATAGCTTCTGACACTGCGTCTTATATTGCGACTCGTCAAATTATGTCAAAATTGTGATATGCTGCCGTGTTACAAACCATATTTATTGCTGATTTCACACTAAAATGTATTTCATATCGCTTCATAATCTGGTGCCATATTTACTGATTTCTGTGTTCCATCTGGAACTTATCAGCCTTTCCATGATGTCTGCCAGTAGCCCAAAAGTTTCTTTCTTGATCTTCCCTAATACCCAGGGATAACTTCCATCTGGTCCTAGAGATTTGTTGCTTTTAAGTTGCTCTAGATTATTTTCTTTCTGTCTCACTACTGCTGAAATCGGCTTGGATTGTGGTTGTGACATGGGCATTTTTCCTCTATTTTGAAAGGTGTTTAGAATATCCTAATTTATTTTTAGCTTTCTGGGTATCCTGCAGTTTTCTTCAATTTTCTCTCCCATCACACAATTCCATTTCATGTGATTGAAATTCTTTTGTAATTCTCCGTTAGGAATTAGTAAAACAGCAAAAGCAAGAAATTAATGTCCCTAGCCCATGGGGCTTTTCACAAAGTTAGATGAAATTAAAGCAAAATAATGAGTAGAGACACAACTGAGTTTTTCACATTCTTTGATTTTCCTTTCATAATTTATGTAGTAAATATTTTCTCCTTTCTCTCTTTTTCTTTTCTTTTTTGAGATCTGTGACTTGTTATCATTCAAGTGAATTTACATACCAAATGGATTTTAATGTTGTTTTGCTGCTTAGGGTCATGACATGTATTTATTATTTTTGAAACACAAGTAGTTTTAATTATTTTGGTGGTACTCGTGTAATTCTGAATAGCTGCTAGCAACTGAACTTCTACATTTTTGTTCATGTTATTAATGAAGTATTGTTTTTAATTTTATGAAGATTTACTGCTGCACTTCCATGTACATTAAAACAATAATTTACAGCAGAAATGAAGCTTTCAGTTATATTTCAGGATAGTCCATTTCACATTAATTTCAGGTAATATGCTTGCTCTTCACTTTAACCACCTACCATCAGATCACAGCTACCTGTATAGGTATGTCAGGGGGTTGGAATACAAAAATATTTCCATTGCTTAAAGATTTGTAGTCATCGTAGCATCCACTTCTCTTTTAATTCAGGTTGTCAGAACAATTTACAACCCTTAACATGAACATCACTGCCTTTTGATCTAATATTCAGTCCTTCAGTCTCCACAACCCCAAGAGATAGCATGGTGCTCTGCATCTTTAAAAATGCAGATTTTAGCAGGATGGATGAACTCCATGGCTTGCACCAAGGGGTAGCCCTTGCAGCTAGAGACACCTTTAGTTGGTGGAATTAATCACTGTGGAAATCAGCAGGAATGCTTGAGGGGGTGAGTTACTCCTCATCATGAGTGAACATGGAAGAACTGACATGTAATCTGAATTTGTCTTAGAAACTGTATTTTCCTATTGATCTGAGACGCCAGCTGTTGTCTCCTCTGCAAGGAAGGAGGTGTGAGACATTAGAAACTTCTCTGTTGTTGAGTGCCCTGGAATTGTGCCCCTCAAATTACTCCTCTATACATCTGTGGTCCAGAGGTATGAGACATGGTCAGCTAAAAGTCAATGATTATCTCTACTAGTAGTATTTGAAAGATGTAATTCTTGTTATTTGTCGATCATATTTCTATTTAACCTTTGGACACTCACTGGGTGCCGGACAACAAATTGATCACAGGTTGAACTGTGGCTTTTTATTATGAAAATAGGAAGGACAAGGAATTTAAAGTGGAAGATCAGAAGGTTGTTGCATTGCCATTTCTTCACTGGGGAGACTTTACGACTGTTTATTAAAAAAGTTCTCCAATACAGATTATACCTTAAGCAGAGTCTAAATGAACTTATATTAGATCAAAGTATCTTATTTCCAAAAACAGTGGTTAATGCCATCTCAAAATATTCACTGGTATTAATTTAGTCTTAAGGATGACAACAGAATTTGACTTTGTTGGGTTGTTTTTTTTCCTTTGGATCAATATTTTCTAAATCAACTTTGTTTTAATCTCGATTGAAAAAATAAGATCACCAATGAAATTTAAATGGGATATAAGCATGTAAATATAAGCTAACTTCAGGACATTGAAGAAAATTTTTCAAGGGAAGAAGCACTGAAAGAAGCCTTTGAGATACTCAGTACACTAATACTACTAATCTTATTTTTTGAGTAGGCCCTGGTCTTTCTCTCATTCTGAGAAATAATAGTCTGTGCAACCTGGGATTTGACAGAGAATAACAAAAGCTTATACTCTGTTAAATTGCAAAGATAGTTCAGTATTGCAGTATAAAAGCAGTGAAAAATAAAGTAAAAGTAGATGGTTTATTGTAATTTATAAAGCTGTTTAAAAAAATGGGGGGGGGGAGTGAAAGCAAAGAAAACCCAAACTGAGCAGAAGTATTTTGGCAAATGCCTTCTCACCAGTGATGCTGAGGCCTAAATGTTTTTTAGAGAGTTGCAGAAGTGCTGGACTTGCTGTTTCTTGGTAGTGCTGTTGGGTCTTTTGTTCCTAACGATTTGTTGCTGCAGAAGATTTGCTTGGAGTGAGCCAAGCTGTGAAAGCTTTGATGAGGCAGCTGCTGTTCACTGCCCCAGTTCAGAGACAGCTTCTGCTAGAAAAATCATCTGTCAAGGTGGTGGTTGAATTCAGAAGCCAACCAGTGCCACCTTTTTCTCTGTACCTCTTCAGTTTGGTTTCACTAGCTTTTTCTCCTCCTGAATACAGATTTGGAGAGCGGGTTGGCAGCAGGATTGGGATTCCTTTTGTTGTTATAGTAGAAAACTTCTAAACTTTTATTTGATCAGGTCATTTTCAGAGCTATTCTAGTTCTGTCAGGGCTAACTCAAATCCAAACCCACTCCTATTCCCTATAATTAAAGCACACATCTCTGAAATAAAATCTTTAAATTTAAACTCAAGTATTTACTCAGTAAATTAATATCTTTTCCTTACTGATCCTTGCAGAACTAACTCATCTTAGTTTCTCAGTTAACACAGTATTTTATGCTTAGATGGTACCTCATATTAGAAAATGGTTATAGCATCAAATAAAAACATGCAAAAAACATCTTAGCATTCTTGTAAATGTAATCAAGCAGTTATAATATGGAAAGTCTGTATTCAAATAAAAATGTTTACAAATATGCTTCTGAGGAAGAATTTATGTAATCCTAAGCTCTGCAAACACTGTAGAAGTAGTTGGTATCCACTGAGAAGTGCAGTTCTACATCTGTGTTTTCCTAGTATTTGTAGAAACAGAAAGTGCTTATATATGAATATTTTAGTCTTTTTTTGTAGAGGTTTAAGTTAAAGCATTTTTTTTCCTTACTGAAAGAAGCAAGAAGACCTGATAGTTTATAATTCTGATAGTATATCTGGGGCATTACTCCCCTTTTTAATAATTCTGTATAAAAAAGATCCTAAAATTCTTTCTTAGCAGCAGGTACTTTCCAAAGGTACAGCCATCTTACAAAGTCCTTACGATAATCTGCACCAAAGTAGTGTATTGTACATGAGCACTGTGTGGTTTGTTTTGGTATTTTCTGATAAGATGCCCTTGTAGGTTTATTTGCTTATTGGCAACATGATTTCTGGATTCCCAACCTGCTACATAGTATGATTTGTAATTAAGGATGCCTCATGTGAAATGATCTATGTAAAGCACTGTGGTAACCGAAAGACATACACGTGTTTTAAGGTCAGGTATAAAAAGATACAGAATATTAACTCTTAATTCCAAAATTGCGTTTGAGATCCTCTGTAATTTCATGCTATAGTAAGAAACCTGGCTTTATTGCTAAGGAGATACTATTCGGCACTTGTGGTCTATCTCAATTTAGTGGAAAAAGATCCTCATAGCTTAAATAATGTTGTATGACTCAACAGAGCCAATCTGCATGAGCCCAGCAATGCATGAGGAGGTGCAAATGCAGTGCTAATTACCTAGCAGTATAAGAATAATTAAAAATAATTGTATTAACAAATAAATTTGCTGGTACACCATGTATTTCCACCAGCTCCAGGATGAAGGAGTCTAATGCAAGTTCACTCTGGATGTTTTTTTCCTTTTCCTGTGTATTTTTTGGTTTTTGCTCACAGAAGTTACAGCACTTAAACACCTTTCTGTCCTTACACCCTCTACTGCATTTTATTTTGTAAAAATGCAGTGTGCACATAAATGTTAGAAACAAAAATGCCCCTCAAGCTTTAGCTTTCTGCCAGAATCTGAGTGATTAGCATAGCTCTGCTGGAATTTGCCTGGCCTTTTTGCAGAAGCGCTTGCATAGGTAAGATAGCATCTGGTGAACCTCTGGGAAGGGTATACGCTTGTTTGGCTTTGTCTTATATAATGCAAAACAAACAAGACAACGAAGAAGATATCCTGTGTTTGCAAGAGCAGTACTGGGCAGAGGATGTTTACTACAAATGCACAGAGAACTTTTGCCTTGCATATTTATTTAGCAGTAACACACCTTCACTTCAGTGCTACTGAGAAGGTAAAGGTCGTCGCACATGGATTTAAGGCTGTAGGAGTGAGATTTGAATGCACATTTTGCATGCTCATCCATTTGGTAGTCTATTCAGAACTTCAAACATCCTTACATGTGTGGAGATAAAAGTTTGAGGTAGCCCTGAAGGATATCTCTTCTGATTTATCAGTATGGTTGGATTTGTTGGAAGGTGATACTTCCCTAGCAATGTATGTCAAGTGATCTTCACTATTCGACTTGCAGTGCAAGGTGCGTTTATTTTGCCTGTATTTTCTAGTGTAAACAGATAGCAACAAATACAACCACAAGAAATGCAAGCACAAGAAAAGAACAACAACAAAAAACCCTCAAACCAAATAAACATGCCAAACCATCTCCCACACTTAGAGTGAAAGAAGATGTACCAGTGTACACACATCTTTATCTTGAGATGTACAACCTGCCTGTACCAAATATGGGTCGTTGCTTAGTGCTCTGCTGCGAGCTGCTCAGAGAGGTACAGTGTATAAGAGTAAGAAGTGAATAATTGGGATGGATTAGGATGGGTTGAAATCTCTCCTGGCTTGTATATATATACCTTGTCTATGTTTAGCCTGCATCTGTATCTGTAGTTTAGCTTGCATCTGTATCAACAGGAGTTGCTCTGTCACCCAATGACCCCTCCCCATGGGTTGAAATGAAAACTGATCTAAGGAAATAACAAACTGATAACCAATGTCAATGTAAAGTATATGAAGTTAGCTCAGTGAAGGTAGAGCAGTCATGCTGAATGGGAAGGCAGTCAGCAGGAGCTCTTGCAGGAGACTCCCCTCTCTCAGCAAACTTCCCCTTTTTTACTGAGTGTGGTGTTCATGGTGTGGGATACACCTGCAGCCAACTCAGGTCACAATTGTCCTGGCTGACTCCAAACTGCTAATGGCCTGCAGCCCATGGCTGGCCTAGGATTCTGTCTCAGCAAAACAAGGACACTCATCATTTTCATTGTGGTTTGTTCAGAACAAGATAAGAAACAACTTTTATCTTTAGGTGTATAATCCCAACCCAGCTGAAGTCAGTGATTTGGTAGAAGTCAAAATTTCATCCCACATCTTTGGGTAAGCACAGAGACCCCTGAAAGTCTGAGTTGCTGTGGGAGGTTAGGAAAAATGCCTCTGCATCTGAACTCTATGAAATGCATCTGTTCTTAGTCTTACTAGAGGTACACTTATGGAAAAGTTGTGTGATCTTAAAAAAGGTTCCTAAGGAGTATTTTTTACAATAACAACATTCTCATGCACTGTAGTGAACAAAAACTAAGATTATGTTGGGCAAAAACCCAGTAATTCAGCAAATCACTTAATTCTTTGAATGGGAACATTTCCCATCCAATTCAGGCTACAAAGAATTCTTTTATATGAATTCCGTAAGCTGCAGCAAAATGACTTCAAACAATGACAGAAATGTTCTTTTTATACCATCGGCTTTGGATGATTCACTTTTCAGGAAATGCAAAATGTAGTAAGTCAGCTACTATTGTCTGCTTCACCTGTCTTATTTTCTTTCTTGTTTGTTATTTTTCTTACTCAGATAATCCTACTACTTGATCAATGTCCTCATACATGCCTTGTTTTATTACACCTACTTAGAATACTTAAAAAGTCTCGGTGGCACTTGAAGAATGAAGCTGGAGTTAATTTGATTACAGTGTTTCTAAGATGTAGTAATTAAATGGCAATCATTTTTAAATAATAGCATTTTTTTTATAAACGTTGCATAAACATACTATAAGCTGCAGATAACTACTGCAAGTTTATAGTAAACAACTTTATTGTATATTTTGACAAACCTTCTAGAAGCTTGAAATAATAGTTTGGATTTTTATAAAATTTGTTGTTCATAGCAGTAAGAAAAGAGAGCCCTGTTTAAAGAGTACACATTTAGAACAATAGATTGTTTTCAGGTATTTTTAGAGTAACTACTTCAGGTTTCTTAAGCAAGGTATAAAATTTCAGTTTTAGGATTGCTCTGGTCTACTTACCATTTTGAAATGTCTTCAGTATACATTGCCTTATAAAGAAATGAAAAATTATTCAAAAGCAACTGTAAACAGCTATCTCAGTGAGAGACAGGTTAAATTAAATGCACTCTCCAAAGCCATTTAAGGCGTCTTTGCTACCCTTGTTGAAATTCACTAGTGAGATCTGGGCCCCAAGTAAATGGATCAAGGAGAACTTGAACCAAATGAGAAAGTAGCTCCTGAATTAGGGAAGGCATACTTCAATTATATGGCTTATTTGTTTTCTTCACTTTGCACTGATTTTTGTAAACTATCATTCTCCAAAGGGAAAGACAATAGTCCATCCCCTTTAATTACAAGATCTTTTGTTAGTGATGCTCTTCACCGTTTTTCAAGCCATGGGCACATGTATTAATGAAAAGTTAAGAGCCCTCTAGGATAAAAAGTTTGCAAATACAGAGACTGCAGGTAAGGAAACTTTATAAAATGAAGGGATTTTTTAAATGAATGAGCTAGACATACTGGAGCCTCCTACTTTAGTGCCCCTATGGCTTTCTGTTGAGGCTGGTCTAGTTTCCTTGGGAATTGAAAGCCACTTTGAGTCTGAGCAGTGCTGTGTGGACCCTTGATCACAGTGAACAGCATTACCATGATGTGATGAGGTATTTTTCCTCAGCTCAGCTGCAGTAACAAACTGAGTGCCCTTTTGTAACCTGCCTCACTTCTAAAGAAAAACATGTTAGCTTAAGTCTTAAATGTACACATGTGGCATAAGCTCATTTTGCTTCTCCATAGAGGCACACTAAGAGAAAACACATGATATGTTACTGCAGCTTGTTTATTACTTGTTATTTTACAGTAACTCAATTGCTTGTGGTCATCTTTGTATAACCTTAGTCCCGTGTAGAAGAATTTAATGTAATTCTAAAAAATTCCATTAAATTCTCATTTCAGTTTGGTCCTTTTAGATTTGATTATGATTCTGTTTTGCTTGTATTTTGTGTCAGTCCAAAGGTCCTCCCCTTTCAATTTTACTATGTGGTTGTGCTGTTAGTTGAGTAAGAAGCCAGAGGACTGATGTGGAAAATGTAAACTGAAATGACAAGTACTGGTTAATGTGTATCAAGCACAACTCAGGTAGTTAAACAGATTAAAAAAAAAAAAATCCTTGTTACTGGAAGCTGAATGCCATAAAATCTACGTTACATGGAATGTAAGATACATTAAGCAACATCTCAATGCACAGTTTAAAAAAATTATAACAGCCTACAGCTGTCAAAGAGAAGTATGCTTTCATGTCATGTCACTGACTCTTTAGTGCCTCTTCAGCTTAACCCATGTCCTAGCCTTGCTCATCCTCAAGCAGGGAAGTAAACAGATGTCCCTGTGAATGATGGGCAGAAGTAGATGTCTTCTAGCAAGAGACTATTATGCTTCTGACATGCATTTTTTTTATTATTTCTCTAAATTTAAAGTGATAGATGTAGAATTCTGAAAGCAAGAAACTTGTGTTGAAAAACGATCAGATGAAGTAATTGTAATGTATGTTTCCTATGACCTTTATCTTAGAGGGCTTTTGAAGGCAGCATCTCTGTATTTTGATTGCTTTATTTTCCCCTCAAATCCACAGTGGCTTTGTCCTTTTGGTGGCTTGACTACAAAGATAGTCTATAAATGCATAAACTGAAAGGGATTTTGGGGTTCGGTTTGCTTCCCATTGTATAAAACAAGCATACATTTTTATTTGGGTAGATCACCTTCACAGTATAAATGTAAAACCAGGTTTGTCTTCCCCTTTTCGTTTCTCTGGTTTTCTTGCAATGGGTCATTGAAAGAAAGCCTGAAGGGAGATTCTGGGAAGCATTTTTCTTCCTCCTGTCTTATTTGGTGCATTTGAACTACTTCAGCAATTTCTCTCTTTTTGCTGGACAACTCCTCAGAGAAATTAAAGAATTATTTATTTATGATTATTAGTTTCCTTTCAGCATTTTAAAAAATGTCTTCAATGTTTGAAGCACCCCAGCAGGCATCGCAAGCAAGATCTGTAGCAAAGAAAACAACAATAAAGCAAAAACAATGACAAATTCCATCCAAACAGGAGAGAGGAGAAGAGTGGTTCAGCAGCAATAATTAACCGAGTTTCAACATGCTTGAAATGCCTGTGGAAACTATCTGACAAATTGATGGGGTTTGTGGTATGCCCTGAAGGTGGATATATCTAAGCTTTTTCAGTCACAACTCAGGAGAGTGGTTAGCTCATAAGTCTGTGTGGAAGGCATTTCTTTTCATAACCTCCTCAGTAGTAATAAAAATTAGGATTAATCATGTTTATTACACATTTCTCCTGGAAAGTTTCTTGTGAGAGAGGAAGAAGGAAGGGCCTTCTCTTAAAATGCAGGATATGCTCTCATTTCAGGCAAGTTTCTGCTGGGCAGCTTTTCCTCTTGGAAACCAGTGGGAGAAGTCCTGTCTAATCCTGCGAGTTCAGTCTTTCTGGGCTGTTTGAGTATTTATAGGGAAATACCAGCTCCTATAACTCAGCCTTCTTGCTGAGTAGTAGTCAGTGGAGACACTTCACAAGGAACAGTCTCTTCAAACTACATGAAACGAAGCTAGCTGTTGCCAGCCACCTGAATACACTCCATTCCTATCTCGTAATTAAATCTCATAGCATTTTCCCTTGCATGTGAATGAAGTGAGGTTATGCCTAACCATGAGAGAGTTTCAAGCAGAAGGTTTACCTTCTGGGCTCTTTCTACAGTTAGTGCTTCATGATCACTTGGGCCGGTGGCAGTTGATTTTAGCTGCCTGCCTGCAGTGGGGATTGTAAAGGGTTGCATGGAATGAAGTTGAAACTCAGAGCAACAAAGGAGAGGGGATGCTCAAGAAGCTAAAATAGATTCATCGTAGTCTATCCCAAAGTCTTAGTCAAAAGACAAGACAAGATTAGATTTTGGCTGTTGAAGCAGAGGCTGAAATGCGGCTTCCTAGAGACCTTGGTCTCACCAAAGATCAGAGATGTCAACAGAGCCCACTGGCAGAGGACCCTGGACATCCTCACCCTTCAGCAGCCACTGAAGACAGGATACAAGGGATTAAAAAATCTATAACTGATATTCTCTTAGAACACGCAAAACCTGATGTGTTGTTGTCGCATAACAAGAAACCAGTGCTACTCTCAACAGTGTCCATTTCATCAGTTGGTTCTCCCCCCATCCCTGTGAGGACTGCAGCTCTGCATGGCAGTTGTAAAGGACGCATAGAGGAGCCACTCAGTCTAGTGTCAAAGGCAAACATACATTTCATAATGGACCTTTTATTTTCTACAGACTGTCTGAACTGTCAGAAGAGGAGAATTCTCTCATGGTAGCAAACGAAGCTTCCACTACAGCCCCTGGCCTTAAGGAGTCATCCCATAGATCCTTACTGTTTCTGATCTTCCTATCATTAAAGTAAAAGAAAATAATTCTACATCTTTCTGGTATGTTTTCTTTAAATATCCCCTTCAGATATTGCAGAATAATCATTATTTTGGGGGATAAGGTTGTTCCATTGAGAAGGATTTAGATAATGGTTTTCTCATGCTTCTTTAAGGTGTTGATCTTGGTTTTTTGAAGTTAAATTGCCAGAAAGGACCTTAGCTAGAGAGTACACATAACTCCTCTGCTGGATTTTTTTCCCCTTATGTTTCCAAAAAGGTCTGCATTTTCTTCAGAAACCTGTAGGGTTTGTGGTCTCAGAGTATCAGTTACCCTAATTAAAAGAAGGTTTTTGTAATGTCTTTTTTTTTTAAACTATGCACAAATTTTGTAGTGAGATGAGCTAGCAGGAGAAGGCTTGAGGAATAATCCTAAATATCCCAGATATGCCTATTGCACCAGCATTACATCCAAGCTGAGGTTCCTTCAGCATTGAAGAGTATTAAGCCATCTAAAGGGGCTGGTTCCTTCATCATGGACTTGCACTTATTTATATGGAAACTGCTCTAAAAGTGTTCTAAAGGACAAGATCTTCCACTCCCATAAGATGTAGACCTGGAGAGGATCTTTCTGCTCCTTGAAGCTAAATGCTTTGTATAGCATGGAAACAGATTGTTTGGAGTAGATTTGTAAGTGTATGAAACACTACCTAAAGACCAAGTGAAGCTATGATCTCTATTACTGTCTAAGGAAGCCCTTTCATTTTGCTGCTGGTCTGTTCACTGACAGCTCATGCTCATTTGTTACTGAGTAAACCTCATTTTGTGTTTAGCCCCTCTATTAGCAGAGAGCAGTTATACATCTTCATGCTGTTACCTCTCTCCTATCAGCATCCTGGCCATGTGCTCCCTCCAAGATCCACCTTCCATGGTGCCAGGCTGAACCATGAACTTACCTCTGATGGAGAACACAGTTTGTAGCTTTTAACTGGAGATTATACCTGTTATAAAACACTGCTATTTCAGACCTGATGAGCTCACCAGGAGGATGTTAAATAGATGATCTAATCTGTTTGTTTCCATTCCTCCTGTTGACATCCTCTCAGTTTTGTTGTTAGTTGGAATTATGCAAATTGGACATGAAAGGAGACCACAGCATGCAAGCTACAGCATTTTGAGAAGAAGGTGAGAAAACTGCTCAGAATATCCTGGCTAGAGACTTCTCTGGATGAAGACAGCAGGAGAAAAATCTGCTTGTGCCACTTCGAGTGTGCTCTTCTTTAGATTACTAAAAGGCAAAGAAGCATTAAACTCTAAGGACTGTAACTGAGAGCAGTTCAGTCCCAAAAACAGAAACAAGGAGAATGTACTTTTGAGATCACTGAGATATTTTTCCCTTCCCTGTTTGTAGTCCTTTCAGTGCAAAAGCCAAGCAGACCTGTGGCATGTCCGGTGCCAAGATCTAGAATAAAGCAGGAGAGCGTGCCAGTAGGGGAACTACTGCAAGGTCAAAAGGGGATTGTGTGCACACTGCTGCTACCACACAAATACAGTACAGTCTCACTTGTTTTTTTCTGTGGCTGAATCAGTCCTTGAAATGACTACTGTATGTTCGGCATTTAAAGCAGATCCAAAACATGGCAATTAAGCCCAAGTCAACACAAGGTGAAAGGCCTTTGAACACATAGCCAATATCACGGCAAGCATGAGAGGCTGATACTGCTGATCTCATAGATTTAAGGAATTTCTGTTGCTACTTCTGATAAAATGAGGCACTGCAATGTTAGTCCAGCCTATTTTAATAAGATTTGCGCCACTTGATTTTTTGCCTGAAGAGTATTCCTCCATTTAATAGCGGCCGGTTGAAAGAATTTGATTAAACAGTTCTCCTGTTCCTTTTCATTTAAGATACAGGGATATGAGGCCATCCCACTGTTGTTTATCTGTGTAGGACTTCACATAATCGTACCTTGATTCTCAGATGATAGGGTGGTAGGTGCTACAAGAAGAAAATGTAGTATGCAGAGAGGGTGTCTGTGTCTATATTCAGAAAGATAGTCTTAGGAACATAAGACCTGACGATTGCTTTTATTCCATCTGTTTCTGTTCTCCACCCAAACATGCATACTTCTACCAAAGAAATAAAAACCTTAAATTACTTGTATGGTCTGTAGTTGAGCTATCAACAGAACATGCATATATATATTGCATGAGCCAAGCCCTGCTGTTCCTACTCAGCTCAACTTCTCTCTATCATTTCAATGAGAGTTTTGCTTTAGTGCTAGCTGAGTAAGAATCATGACTTTTGGCTCAAAACTGTTTCAGCAGTTGTGTCATGCTTTATTTTACTGCGCAGAAATTTGCCAGATATATCATAGTGGAGACACATTGATCTTTGACACTTCCAAAACTGACACTTCCTTTTCCAGTCCTGCCTCTTAAAACTGTTTCATTTTGACTGACAACTCTGAGCTTTCAAAAAATGTTAATATTTCACCCTGTTTTGAAACAATAGTTTAATTAAAAGTATTAGTCAAGACCTAAATCTTACTGATCCCACCATGCCATTTCAGGTTACAGGGATTTTTTTATTAGAAAACATAGTGATGCTGGTATGAAGCCATGTTACAAACACAGATACACCCTTATCTAATTTTGTGATAGAGTGGCATGCCAAAACCTCATCATTCTGGCTTTCTCTTTGCTGCAGAATTAGTCCTGGTCAGATTGGTACAGCTTGTGCCAGCACAACCCTGTAGTATAGGGAATGCCGTAGTTTGTTGTAAAGCCATTAAGAATGGTCAGGAAAAGGTGGTCTTAAGGACTGTATTACAGAGTTGCAGGACTAAGGCCATGTTCTGGTTGCTGAAATTTCAGTCAGGAAGGGTCCTTCCCAAGTTGGCCAGAATTGAGGATGTTTTGACTCCTTGCATGCTGGATGTTTTTTATCTCCTTTTATGCATCACGTGGGTCTGCCAGAGGGTGTGATGCTAGGAGAAAAGCATGTCTTTCTATACATTGTGACTTGAGACAAATCAAGCAGCTGCTATTGGTCTTTGGCCTTGTTACATCTGTGCATTGTTTCATATATCTACTCTTGGGAACATGGAATTTCCACACATATGTGCCTTTTTTTGTTCTAAAATGAAATGAGGACAGGCTAATTTCTTTTTATTCCTTTGAGAAGAATTCCCTTTTTATAGTCATTCTTTCTTTCTAACACAGACCATTGCATTTATTTATGATTGTTTCATTTGAGGGTGGGTGAAATCAATAAATGCCATTGGTTTGTGCCTCCACTGGGATGTGGAGTTGAAGCTGTGTCTGTGTAGCTCTTGTTAAAATACAAAACCATATTTATTGTCGGTATGAAGGGAGCCAGAGAGGGAAGTTTATCCCAGTATCTTGAATGCTGCATTACCTAAAGGCTGATGATATAGAAATAATTGAAAGTAAGTACTGCAAAATTGTTGAGATAAATTTTGACATAAAAATGTAGGTTGGTTCATAAAAAGTTGCAATGACAATAGGTTATAGTGACAGCTTTTCAACAACTGTATAAGCCTCCAGATGGAAGAGAATTTGGCTTAATGAATTATAGGCAGTCTGTGTAACACAAGCTCCTTTTATAGGAGAGATCAGAAGAAAGAATAAACTTATTCATGCTGGCATGTGTTAAATAACATCATTGTTAAAAACATGGAGTTGAAAAGAGACTTAAGAATGGAGGACTTATAAAAAATAAATCCATTGTTAGCATCTCCAGACCTTCAGGCTCCCGAGCAGCGCACTGGGCTGCCTTGTTTCAGCATTGTCTGATAACAAAAGTTGTCACTGGCCAACTGCAGAGGCTCACAGCCTTCCGGTGATGAGATGACCCCACTGCTGGGCCTTCTTCTTAATGCCTGTTCATGCCTTCATGTTCACTCCCTGGGTATTTGTCTCCACAGTAGCCTGAGCTGGTTAGTTGTTACTTAGACCTGGGGACAGATAGTCAGAGCTCTCGAGAGCTTTTTTCCCCTGTCTTGTGCCACAGACAGGCTGCATGACCTTGGCAAATTACTTAATATTTGCTTCCCCATCCAGAAAATGATGATACTTAGCAGCCTCCCAGGAGAAGCATTTGAACTTCATTAAGGGTAGGACATGCTTTTAGTTTAGTTAGTTGTGTTGAAATGTGCTAGGTAAGCAAAAGTTATTGTTAAATAATGAATGAGGAGAAATGCTGTCAAAGTAATATAAAGGACTGAGCCAGTAATGAAAATCACATGCACCATGATGTCAGAGCAGGGGAGTACAACTGAAAACTAAGAATAAGCAGCAGATGTCAGTGACTCATTAAAATAACAAACTTGTATTTCTAATTTTGTCAACATACTATGGCACTTTTGATGGGACAGATTAACTGCTGATGAGCTTGTAGGATTTTATACGCACGTGGCAGTGAGTTAAGGACATAGTTATAGCCTTTAGCCTGCTTTACTGAACGTGTGGCTGGTTTTTGAGGCAGTATTAAACCCCACAAATTTAGAAATGCAGGAATGTTCTGTGAATCTACTAATTGGGGCTGCATGAATTAGAAAGTTACCTGGGTAGAGATTGCTTTATCTTGGTAGGGAAAATTTTCTAGCAGGTCTGTGACTTTAGGCATTTACAAGTGGCCTATGCCAACTCAAGCAAGCAGTCGTGTAATGGACAGGTGCAGTTACTGTGGATGTGGTACTTATACTAAATATTAGGTATTTTCTTAGAGCAATAATCAGAAGGATCCACAGCCAAGCACTTACTTACCCACTCTCTCTTTCATGAACACTGGCATCTTAACTGTACTGGCAAAGCAGATGTGTATGTTTTGTCAGCGCCACTGCGTGTTTTTGATAATCCATCTTCTCAAACTCTGTGAGGGCTCATTTTTCTCAGCATATTTTATACTTAGCAGCACCTGGATCATTATCTGTGCACCTCATGAAACCTTTTTTCTCAGTCATTTTCCTAATTAACAGCCCGTGCCTGCCACGTGTGGTTAGTAACACATGCATCGCTGTGCAGGTAAAAGGAGTGTCTCAACAGCAGTCATTTTTTTTTTCCCTTATGCATCTCTAAAATGACCCAACAAGGTTTTTTTGAGCCTGTTTTACTGTGTTTTTCATATGGAACCCTGACCTTCACCGAGACACACTGCAGGGTGCTGGAAGTCCTGCTGAACCCTGGCATGGAGCCATGCTGCTGCTGCTGACTTCTGCCCACCATCGGCAGCAAGTCAGCCAGAAGAGAGAGCCAAGTGGCTCTGCGGCATCGCCATCAGCCCTCACCTCGCCCCGGGCAAGCATCGCATCTCTCCAGGAGCACAACAGTGCATTGTAAGTTGCTGAATGACGAGCAGTTCTATATTAAGAAAATCGTGAAAACACAGCTTATTAGAAGCCACGGGGTTGATTGAAAGCATAATAAATGGCAGCCTACCAACAAAGACTGTTGCTCCGGGTAGATAATCTGATCAGTAAATATTTATTTCATTACAAAGTCTCTTTTATGGTTTGATCTCGGTTCAGTCAACAATTCTAAATGACCTCTTCAGCATTTTAAATTGGATCTGGAGGTTCTGCCATTTGAACCAGGGATACCATAAACAAATAAGAGGTTCACTGCAATTGAAGGTGGTAGTATGAAATGCAATAGTATTTATTTAGAGAATCCTCACAGGGCATTTGCTGTTTGATTAGGCAGTTTGTTTGCTTTAAACTCCTAACTTATTTAATCTTAAACTTTGAGAAGATACAGAAATATTGCTCTCATCCAGGGACAACTAAATATCATTACCTTTTCGATTACTACTGTGTGGATGCCCATTTCACATGTGCAGCTCGGTAGCATTTCTTGTAACCCAGTGACCAGCGAATTGTACTGTACCTGAGTTCTTCCTACAGTATAGCAAAACCTTTTTGCCCAAGCATGCCTCATATAATCAGCTATCAAGAATCAGGGAAAAACACACAGTTTTTATCAGCTTTGCATTTTATGCATCAAAGTGAAGCAAGTGTAGCTGTTGTAAATATATACTACACAGTCATTGTTCTCAGCCTCTGTGAGCACTTCAATGTAACATTTGAGGTCTGCAGAAATAATAAAAGCCTTTTTGCTTTGTCCAGTAGCAGTGTATCAGATAAATGAATGCAGATTTAAAGAAGAGTGCAGTACTTTCTCCCACTGGAGCTTGTGGGTTTAGTTTTAAATTCAGAAAATGCTTAAGAGAACCTTATGAAATGTAATAAAGTTCTCCTTCCCTGAGCTCACACTGTCAATCTGAAATTGTATTGAGGGAATTTGAGTTTCAATAGTGTCCTTACGGAGCAGCTACGCTTATTACTTAGATATTAGAGGTGCCCTGTTGATGTACAAGCATTTGAATTCCAGAGGGAAATAAAGTCTGTATTTTCAGCTTATTATTGTACAATATTGTAGGCGCTCCGCAGTAAGTGTCTGGAAAAAATTGTTCTTTTTCCCTTCTAACTTTCACCACCTAATGTGTTGTCTTGGCTTCCTACCTCTGCTGCAAAAGAAAACATCAGCTTAGATTTCCAATTCCCTAGTAAGAGGTTACATACATTATAACACTATTATAGCTAATATTGTTTATGTACTTAATTCTTTGTGCTAACAGTGGTGGCCACAGTTTGAAGTTGTTGTGCCACCTAGGTGCTTGAGGAAAGCACTAAAATTACCCAAGAGCAGGCTGCATGAGAACCAGGCAGCATGTCCTCTCCTGTTTTGTGTCCTCCAACGCTGACTTTTAACATCCTGCTAAGTTTGCCTTTTAAATACAGGTACAAACCAGCTAGCATAGCTGTAGGACAGCTCACACAAAGAAGCAGAAGCAAAACCAAGCAGTAGGCGTGTAGATGTACTCGGAAGGTCCTGCTCTGCATACAAATACCTTGTTACATCCCTCACCATCTCATTTTCACATGCATATCCTCCTGTGGTTTCGTGGGAGTGTGCTTACTTATGGCCTGGCTTGCAAACCCAAATCCCAGTTGTCCTTCTTCCCACCCCATGCGCTAGAAATGAAAAAAGGAAGGAGCAAACCCAAACAAAAGCTCTTGGCTTTCTCTACTCTCTGCATGAAATGGAGCGTAGAGGAGAGTGCTTCAGGCAAGCAGTAGCTCCGAGTTAACTGCCAGGTCAACACAGAAGGCCAGGAGCTGGTCAGTGTGCTCCCAGCGGGTAGCCAAGGCAATGCTCGGCACCTTTTGCGATGGATAGGAGAATTGATAAATGACGCATGAAGGGATTTGGAGGTCTGCAAGGCAGTGCTGTGGCAGGATCAGAAAACATTTGAAGGTATTTGTTCAGCCAGGCTCCTTGGCCCTGTTTTCCCCAGCCCAAAATAAGCCCTAAAATGAGAGGGAATGGAAGATTTTTGATGGGCCTCAGAAGAACTTTCTCCACTTGCAGTTGCACAGCTGTAGAATGAGGAACGAGCCATGCTGCTTATATATTAGGAGAGCTCTACTTCTCTATTTTGTTTCTTTCTATTCCCAGCAAGTACCAAAATCTTGCTGCTTCAAGAAAAACTAAGGGCAGAATTTGCCCAGCTGACACCAGGGAGCTTTGGCATTGGCTTCATTTGGGGTGGTAGGAGCTGAGTGCACACATGGGGTTTAGTTAATGCTTCCTACGGGCAGATTCAGTACTCTCGTACATATCTAACCTACTTTACATTTCATTATGTCTATTTAAACTACATTTTTACTCTAGATTTGGGGGGGGCTTAGCCCCTGAGGTCATTTAAGAGTGTGCGACAAAAGGCTCTCCTTTTTAAATTAATTCTCTAAAGTGATAGTTTTGCCTCAGTTACATGAGTTGTGACCAAGCTGAAAATTGTTGGTTTCCCTCCAGATTCCAAGTAGTCAACTAATGCAAAAATGGTCTGTTTTGGAGGGAAACAGATTATAGGACTCACTAAATGATATGCATTTAATGTGAGATTCACATATTAATTCTGAGCACAAATGAGCAAACACTGCTTTCCATAGATACTCTGGTGTTACTGCTGAAACTGGGAGCTGTTCTTCCCCCAGACTAGGTCTGCTAAATTTTAGATTATTAGAAATGATGAAAAATCCTTTTGACACACACAGAGGACTGAAAACAAAGATACTGCTTGTGCTACTACAAACTCACCCTGAAACTGAAGCTCAGGTGTTTACCTTGTGGGTTTTGAGTCTTCAGAAAGAGGGAAGGATATGTTTGATTATTGATCAAATTCTTCC
Source organism: Bucco capensis (assembly GCA_013396975.1). Taxonomy (NCBI): domain Eukaryota; kingdom Metazoa; phylum Chordata; class Aves; order Piciformes; family Bucconidae; genus Bucco; species Bucco capensis. The sequence continues at coordinate 239,227 of VWZO01010932.1, forward strand.
GTCAAATCAAAAATTCAAGTGACTTTTTTTAAGAAGGATGTCTTGCCTGAGACTTTCTCATGCTAGCACATGTGCGTGGTTTAGGATTCATGCTTTTTATGTTTCTGGCTCATAGAAAGCCCCATTCCTGATGGATGCCTGGTTCCTGGTGGATTTCTTGATTTACATTGTTGGACCTGCTTGCTGGATGAAGTATACAATCCTGATTGTATCCGTTTGTCTTCCTGTATACCCTTTTCTGATTTCATTTTTCTCCCTCTTAACATGGATATTTTTAGCCCAACAGCTCTAATTTGTACAACTCATTTACACTTTTTTTCCCTTTTTTCTTGGCTTCAGTATTCTTATGCAGTACTGGTCACACACTGCTTTCGGACAATGCACTCAGCCTAGAAGCTGTCTAATGCTACTTACACAGCAGTGATGCCCCTCAAAATGTAAAAAATTCCTCTTCCTCTGCCTCTTGGTGACCCAAAAGCCTTATTCTCCTCTTCTCCATCTGCCACACATATCATCCTGCCTGTACCAAGAGGAGGAGGAAAGTCACTCTTGGATTATAATGCATTTTAGGTCTTCCTGATGTAGCAAGATACAAGACATGTAATAATTCCTCTCCATATTAAATATTGATTTTTTTTTTTTTCTCCTGGCACATTTATTCAAAACTTCACGCCGTCAGGTTTCCACCATCACTCTGTGTGTGTGCACGTGTTCACACGTCAATACTCATTAATATCTGATGTCCTGTCATTTCCCTGTATTGACACTGAAGTGGACCATGCATTTGAAAGCATGTATTGACATTTAGGTACTGCCTGTATCAATCAAAGATTTTTTTCTCCCAAAGGAAGGAAGAGCCCAGCCAAATAAACCAAAGGTCCCTCTGTGATGTACTGCCTTTGTTGCTGAAACATAGACAGGAAAGAATATGCACTTTAGTTATTACCCTAAAGAACAGTTCTATGTGAAGCCTGTAGTATGCAACTCACTGAGATGGGTTGATGGGTGGAGGTCAGTTTGTGAGGTTTACCACCCTTGGTTTTATGCAAGGAAGCAGCTCTTCAAGTTGAAGCCCCATATCCATGACTGCAACCTTCAGAGCCCTGGAGATGATGAGGTAAGCTTGGAGAGCTTGATCTCTCTGCACAGGCAGAGTAGAATCACTAATTGAGATAACTTAATAGTATAGCTCATTCCACTACAGCCTGATGAGCTAATTGTTTATGCTGCATTTCTCCAACAAAATGAATTTGTATGCATTATAGCTAATAAACACACCAGCCTATTTCAGATTTGAGCTAAAACTACATGCATTTCTTAGGGAGTTCATTGCCAAGAGGAGAGTTTCCCATGCACTTTTCCTGTGCTTTAGATCCAGTTTTATGTGGTTAAACAGGTTAGGTTGTTGATAATGCAGCCTGCAAACAGTGGGTCCTCCATGGATGGTAGTGGCTGGCATGGGGTGCTCCTGCTTCCCTGTGGGTCGGCCGCATCAGGTCCTGCCAAACCTCACTAGTTCTGGGAGTTATTTTTCAGAGGGTTGGCAAAGATGTGGCTGGAAAGAAGTAATTGCATCAGTAGCTTCTTCCAAGAAGTGGGTGGTCTGACTTTGAGGTGGAGGAGTCAGCAAGCAATTTCTGGCCCTTGCTATCTGATCAGACTGCTAGGTTCTGTGACCTTGGGTAAACAACCTCGGGCAAACAACCTCACGCAGTATTTCCCTCCATTGTGAGTACTTGGTAATTCCAAGTAGATTCCAAAATAGAAAGGGGTTTTCTATCTTCATAAACAAACCTGGTCCTGGTATGGACTTCAGAAATCTTGTCTCAGTCTCCCCATAACGTTGCTGTGTTAGGACTGGTGGTCACACTGGCTATGCTGCTGTGGCAGTCCTCTGGGGGCAGTTGGAGGGTATCTGTGGCTCAACAGGGTTGTGCTAAGGCTCCTCACTTTTGCAGGTTATTTCTGGGGGAAGGGGTATTGTGCAGCAGTGGGCATCTGGCCTGGGCAGTGTGTCTGCTTGCACACACATCTTGAAGCATACTGAGATGTGACTATCTTGCAGACTTCTCCTTTCACTACAGCAGAGCTCTAAGGAAGCAACATGCTGTCTTTTTGTCTGTCTCACATGGATGATACTTCTGCATCAACACTGCAGCATAACTTGTAATAACAGTTCTTTGTTCCTGCTTGTGCAGTTTCCATTTGGTACTTCCTGCTCTCCCAGCTCACCACTCCAGGTTTGGCTAAGGTGTACTGTAAGGCACCAAAATAGCCCTAATTCTGCAGAACAGGGCTGTTGGAGTCCACTTACAAACTAGTGTTTGGCCTCTTGCACCTTTTTTTCACCTGAAGAAAGGGTAAGCCTAAATATATTCCGTGTGGTCCTTGTCATTGCATTTCCTTTGCCCACAGTTCACCAAAGGGTCTAGGCATGGACCAGTCTCTGGCTGGTGGAACTGCATCTCTCCTGGGACATGGGATGGCCAGTATTTGGCACAGAGCTGTTGTGTGTGGAGTAGCATCAAGACACAGAATAAAGTCTTGCGATACCTTTTGTACCACCATCCTCACTTAAAGTTTGAAGAAGCCAAACTCAGGCTTAAGAGAGAGGCTGTTACACTGTAGAGCCTTGCAATCCTCTAACTCCTCCTAGTCACTCTGGGACAAGTAGTGATGGAGAGCTCTTAAGCCATTCTCCACATACTTCTTGTTTAAATATCAATGATGTTAATGAAATCCTGGTCTCTAGAGGGTTCCTACTCTGTGCTGGCATTCTTGGTGGGATCCGTGTTCCCATGTCATACCCCGTCCATAGCAGTTACGGCTTCATGAACTGCAAAGCCTACCAGCCCATTTTCGTGGAGGTCTTGGGTTTGTGTGCACCCATCACAAGCTTGGCTAGTGGGTGGAATCAGATCTGAAGTGAGCTCCATGATCAGCATTGACTGCTACTTCAGTCTTGTCATACTGACTTCTGCAATCCCTCCTTCAATTCTGCCCTTGGTTCATAGTTCCTTTTAGTAATTTCTTCCTAACTTCTCTCTGCTAACAATTTCATACTCATATTTTACATTTCTCCCAAATCTGTCTTCTGCCTGTCCATTTCTTGTCCTGTTTACTGTTGAAACTCCTTTGTGTTATGTATTCAGTAAGAAATGCCTCTCTATGAAATGCCTTCTGCTTGCAAACACCCCTTTTCCCTTAAGACTTCCAGCAATGATCTCTGAAAATATCCACACCACTTCACGGAGAGCTTGTCTCTGGTGTATTCAGATGTCAAACTGTTTGTGTCTCGGCTCGGGGCAGACGCTGTCTCATTTGTGTGCAAAGCCCTGCCATGCACATGGGACACTTCTCAATAAATAATAGCACCAGGTTTGTCTGCTGCATCCTGTAGTAAAATTGGAACATAAACCCAAACTTTTCAGAGTTGAGGACTATCTCCTCGCTTTCTTCCCTGCATTTTAAATTATGTTTTTGCTGTGCTTCCATTAAGCTTTTGTGATTGCATTCTCCAGTGTGCGATTGGGAATCTCCCCGGGAAGGGTGGAACTTCTTCTGATGACACTGTGGTCTCTAAAGCCTTTTTTATTTTTTTCAAAGCCTGTAGATGGGGTGAGATCAGGGTAAGGTGAGGAGCTGAAGGCTGATGCTCCTTATTTGAGGTGAACCCACTATGGACATGGGGGATCTTACATCATCCCCACAGGGAAGGGAAGGACTCGTCCTTCTCTGATGTAGAGCTGGGCCAAGCAGGGCTAAACTAAGTTAGCAGCACTTAGCTGTTTCCTCCCAGTTTTCATGCCATGCTCATTGCTGCCATGTCCAAACTACTTGCAGTAGTAGGATATTGAGCAGCAAGGTGGCACATCAGCCACAGGCTATTTGCTTCCCTGCCTGACTCCCTGCTGTCTCCAATTTTGACTGGTTGAGTTGCATGAGGCATCCTGGGTTTTTGCCCAAATGAGGTTAAAGCAAGCAAAATGCAGAACTTTAGGTAGCTGTTGCAATGAAATCAGCAAACCAACACCACAGCAGTGTCAGAAAAGCATAAGCTGTGGTGGAACCAGATAGCATCTGGTCCATCTATCTGTGAGTCTGCTGACTTTAATATAAAAGTATCTGTATTTTCAGGGGAGGTATGTGTGGAAGCAAACAGGACCCCAAGGGGGACTTGAGAAGAGGGCTGTTGTAAACCCCCAGTAGCGGTGCTATGTTGCTAGAGAGGCCTACGTGTCTGTTTCACCATCCTACCTTTCTGCCTGTTGTACTTGCTCTTCTTGAACAAGCAGGGTATTTGGATACACGAAAATTCCTCTCTCCAAGGGGCATTGCATAGTTAAAACAGCAACTAATCTGTGAGGTGACGAACCAGTACCACTACCCAAGGGCTCTGGGTTTGTTTGTGCTCATGAGCGTGTCTGCACATCACACTGCCTTCTCTGCTCAAGAGCCACCAGAGTATTGTAATATAGAGAAATTCTGCTCTCACACAGAAGTTGATTACAAAACAAACCCTTGCTGTCTTGACCTGTGGTTTCTACAGTGGATGGCTTTAAAATTAGGGCTCAGCAAATAATTGGTCTGTCTGTTAGACTGCCAAATTGGAAAAAAATCATCACCAATGTCATTTTACATGCTCATAGATGACTAAACAGGACAGGGTTTGTTTCTTCCTATCAGCATGGCAGCAGAAAATGGAGAGGGCACAGAAAGTACAGGGAAAATGAGGTTTTACTGTCAAACAAAGGAGTCCAGTGCACTCAAAATGAAGCATTAGTCCTTTGAAGAAAAGTAGAGGAGAGAAGGGCAAACTTCATGGAGGAGGAGAGGTGCATGGCTCCCCTGTCACTTGATAGCCCAGTAATTCAAGTCTGCACCCAAGGTGGCATTGACCAGAGCTGCCATCCTGCCTAAGACAGCCTGGAATTGTCCCCCTGGGGCAGCCAGCCTTGTGTACACACTCGGCTCCTCCTCCTGGGTGGATTGTCCCTGCCATGAGTCCAGGAGCTCATGGCAGCAAGGGAGATGTCATCACTGTGGCATTACTCACACCTCCATGTTCTCTTTCATGATGAATACTTAAAATATTTCCATTCCAGCAGGCTGCACTCAGTGATTTGAAGCCATGTAGGAGTTCAGAGTTTCTTCTGGAAAGCAGAGGGCTTGTTTTACGTCTGCCCCAGAGCCAGGCTCAGGCAAGGCTTGAGCCTGTTTTCCACCTCTCAGAAGGACTATGCAGAAGTTGGTTTTCCTTAATATGTCCAATTTCACATCAGTTCTGCTGTGCACCAAGCACATAAAGCATGCTACATACATATACCACCATACAGCAGTAAGTAGAAATTACTACAAGTCTCTTCTTGTGGTGGATATTCTTGCAACTCCCCAGAATAGAGCAGTGGGGCATTAATAAAGGAAATTAAAATAGGCAGGAGTAGCCTACCTTACTTGATCTTATACTGAATTTTTGGAGAAGAGAGCAGCAGGATGCTGGGAAGCATAGTCAGGGACAAGGTTCTGTCATCGAGAGTCCTTGGAGTGAGAAGACCTGACCTCAGTCAGAATAAAATGGGGAGCCTGAAGGATGGGTGACCCAGAGCCTTGGCAGTGTGGAACATGAGAGATGGCCAGGTAGGTATCTTGTGCATAAATTGTAGTTGGCACTTTAATAATCTTCAGCCCTTGCTTTGGCACACTGATAGATATTTTCAGAATCAGGAGGACATTTGAAAAATGTATTTTCTGGACTAGATTTTAATTTGAGGGCCTGTCAACCTTGGCAGTGTCCTTTCTCTTAAAATAAGGTCACTGAGACATCCTTAGTCTGTGGAATATCTTCCTCTCCCAGGGATTCAAATCTCTGAGGCATATGTAATTCATAATGTAAATATCTTCAGGTTTGCCAGTTCTTGTGATTTGATTGCAAGTTTTGCAGTACTGTCTCGTTTGGAAAGGGGAAGAGCGAATGGTGGTGGTTGTTATTGTGGCTTTTTTTTAATTTGTCTGGAAAACCTTGGCTGTGAAGTTGTGGGGGAAAGTTCCCCCCCCCCCCCCCTTGGATAATATACCTAAGATCTATTAGAAGTGTCCTTAATGTATTCTTTTTTTGAAAACTTAGGAGAAGCAATTACATATGCTGAGAAATACATTTCCAATACATTTCCACAGCTCAGGACAGGTATCAGGGAGCCCAATGGGCCCATCACCTCTGGCTGTGGTACAAGGACTGAAGCCAAGACCCCCCACACACACACCCAAAAAAGTTGTGCTGTTCTTTCATGTTAAAGGACAGGTAAACATTTCATTGCATAGATGAATCCATACTGTTATTTCCTGTCGTCCTACTGCATTTCAGCATTGTAATTTGTCTTCCTCATATGCCTTTCATCTCTGTATCTCAATGGGAACAGGCAAGTTAGCCATGTCTTCTGGTTAGTTGGGCATGTAGAATGTAGGCTACTTCCCTTGGATCTTTTTTCCCAGGAATTATGGCAGAGTCTCCTGCTGCTCCACATGAAGCTCTCTGTGCTCAGGTGTTTGATCTGTCCCCATCCTTTAGAATTAATATTTTCCTTTGTCTCTCCCTTAGCACCTCTGGCAAAATTAGAACTCTTCATGCAAATAAAGATTGTTTATATGAATAATAAAACTAGCAGCAAAAATAAGTCTTGGTGCCTTCACTGATCTGCAACAGCTTTTTCTAGCTGGAAAAGTATCCACTTGAGACTGCCCTTTGTCTTTTACCTTTAGGCTTTTATAGATGTATGTCAATTTTCTTTCTCTCCTAGACATTAACCTTTAGCAAGAAACAAGGTCAGGGGGTTTAGAAATCCAGATAGCTAATCTTTGCTGTTCTTTCCTTGTCAAACAAGACTGTAATATCCTCAAAGAGATCCTGTGAGCAAGTGAAGCATCATCTCCTCTGTGCTTGCTCTCCTTGGTCTCTTTTCTCCCTGCCTGAAATGAGATTAAAAAATAAGTCCATAAGTACTCTTTCTTTGCTACTTGCCTGCGTATACAATTTTTAATTTTATTATGTAATAATTTCTTTCTTCACTTCCCTTCATCTGCTATTTGGTCTTTTTTGCAGGAAGATTGTCACCATTGTGACATCATCCTACAAAGCCATTTCAAAACACTTTTTTAGTGACTCCTGTGAGCAGAACAAGAGAGGTTAATGCTGATAACTTCTACTGTATCTTATATTTTATGAATAAATCATGGTGGATATTTTATTTACACATTTCTGCAAAATTAAGTCATTTCATAAAGGCATGTGAAAGTTGTAGAGCTCTGAAAAGTGTAGTGAGCTCTGACAGGAATGTAACAGAAAAATAGGCAGTTTCATTTCTGGCAATTTTAGAATGTGACCAGTTTAACAACTTGAAATACTATAAATATTCACAGGCATTTTCCAAATAACATCAGATCTAATAGATGCTATTTAAAGTTGCTAAACATTAGGTGTTGTGTTATTCAGCTGATCTTCTGAAAAAGATGTTCTTTTTCTCTTGTAATTAATCTCATTAAAAAGTCTTTAGCTGGTATGGAGAAATAATGGATCTTTAATGTTTTGTTTGATATTGAAAGCAAGTTTTATAGTGAGGCATTAAAAAGTAGTTTTAATGTGCCTCTCAGCATGTGTGGGTACTCACAATCAGTGATGCCTAATGGAAATGTGATCAAAACTGCAGCTCGGGCCAAAAAAACTGCATGAGAAATGTTCTGAGAGAGTGGCACCTAGGGACCAGCATCCTCCTGCTCTGAACAGCCCCAAGGGAAGCAGCACATCTCTTATGTCAGTGGTTATTAGTTCAAGAAGTCATACATCCTATGCTACCAGTATGTGGTTCCATTTTATGAAATATATTCTTTTTTCCCAAACTTCCTTTTTTTCCATCATTTTTCATAATTCAGCAGAATTCTAAAAATCTGTGATCTGAAATCTTCCCATTTAAAAAGTAGATCCCAAAGTTTAGCTGCAAGCCAAGGAAAATTGGCTGCTAAGTGTCTCTGAAATATCTTGTAGTCATTTCAAACAGCTCAGCTGGACCTTGTTCAAACAGATGGATCTTACTATTCTGTGGATCTTGTACAAAGAGTTTCCCTGTCTTATTTTGGAAACAGGAACCACCTATGACATGTATCCAGAGACCTATAGGATCCTGCTAGATGTTGTTAGGAAGTTGAAAAAAAGCAAATATTTAGTTTGTTAAGAAACTTTTTACTGAAGGTAATTTAAAGATTCTTCATTGGGGTTATTGTCAAAGTCAAAGGCCAATTAATTTTACTTGCATGTAGCAGGGTGTTGCAAGCGATCCAATAGATGAGAAGGAAGTGCTGGAGGTGGTGTATTAGGAACTGAATAAGGTTTTTGAGGCCACAGTCTGAAAATCACTTGGGGTCTGCTGTNTTTTGATATGGTCATATGTAACATTTTCTTAAGTAAACCAAGAAAGTGTGGTTGAGCTGAGAGAGCAACTCAAGATAAAGCTTTGCATGGGCTGGCCTGTGCCAGGGCTGTCCTCTGCTTGCCTTACTGGCACACAGTGCCAACATGTGTGGATGGCGAGGAGTGGGGAGGAGATTAAGGGGCTGGGCAAAACTGAGGCTGCTTTCACTTGGTTTCCTGGTTTATCAGTGCAATGCAATTCTGTAGGTAGACGTGGAAATAGGAAGGAAAAAACCCACCCAAATGCACAAATACAAAAGGGAAACTCACTGGCTGGAGAGTGGTCCTGAAAGAGGAGATTTAAGTCAGCTGGTAGGAAAGTCTTTCTGGTAACAGGTGCAGTTAAGCACTGGGTTGGGCTCCTTGGCAGGATTTTGAATAGTCTTCATAGGAGACCTTTAAAAATTAATGAGACAGGTACATCAAGAGCAGGCTGTGTTTGTGGGTACCACCTTTGAGGTGGCTGGTAGAGCTTCCTCCAGCTTTCTACTTAGCCTGGTTTTAGATGATACCTTGCAAGCTGGGCTCATATCTTATTGAATCAAAATCCTGTAATGGAAGAGCACTGGCATTGTGCAAGCTCAGCCCTCTGCCTCCTTTCTTGCTGAATGCATCTTCCCATAATTCATTACATATTTCTTTACAAATACTATCCAAACACAGAATAAAGAAATACACCTGGCAATTATAATGATGGTATTTTTATGCTTGTAGAACTACTCTGACAACATCTGCTTTTTCTAACGTTTAAATTTTCTTAGAAAAAGCATTATCAGTTTTCATTTTCAGTTGAAGTAACTGGGAGTCAGGTAGAAGAGCCCTTGTATTATCCCTGCTCATGGCTAAAATGACATGAGGAAATTGGCAAGATAAGAATCTGCTGAATACAGAGACAGGGGACTGAAAATGCAAATTTTCTTAGCTGTGTTATTTGCTGGTTTGGGCAAGTCATGTAACTGTCTTCACTTTCCTTAGCCACTCTGAAGCTCAGTCTGATCTCTTCTGTGAAGTTTTGGACTAATTTAGAGAGACAGAACTATGTAAATGCTAAATATTATTGCTACTATCATTTGTTCAGTGAACAGGGTTTTTTTGCTAAAGTCCTACATTTTTGTATATTTCTTAACAGGATTTCAGGTACATTTTCTTGCCCTTTACTCTCCAGTTCACAGAATTTTATATAACTAGTTTATTGGTACAAACTGGAACTTACAGATTTCCCATTGCTCCAAAATTAGTTACTACATTACATTGTGAACATGTTTGTAAAGAACTTAGATGTATAAAAAAATGCAGATAAAATGTGTGAGGCCAGGAAGATGCCCTGGTCTTTGTGGCGATACTGAATATTGTGGTCTAAGAAATATTAAGTCACTGTGACATTGCTGAACACAAAGGGATAACTTCCTCCTTTTTGTGGCAGAAAATCAATGTATAGTGCCAAGACTGTATATTGACAACTTGATTATAAAAGACACTGAATATGCTTGACCCTGGAATAACACCAGAATGGAACAGAACAGGACATTTATACAGCACCAACAAGGGTAGTGTACATTAAATCCTGCTTGCTCTTCTCAGTTACATCATGTATTTTTGCATCATGTTACCACTACTGTTTGTTTTTTCAGGTCTTTTTAGCTTTCTGTTTGCTTTTCTTTAGCTCTCTGGCATTGATACTTCCTAGTGCACCTATAGCTGGAGGTTCGTTTCTGTACTGAAGCTTTTGTCACGGCACACCGCTCCTTACTCTTCAGAAACATCTTGCATAGGTTATCAGAGGAGAGCAAGAGCTTATGGTTGAAGCTGTGTGAGAGCTGAATTTTATGTGGGGCTTGTCCACTTAACTTCTTGTAGCAGGTATAAGATTGATGCCACAGGGTGGTCACAAGTGTCCGTGTTCAGACCTGGGGCTAGCAGGTGCCATGCTGGCAGAGCTGGTGGGTCTCCATTGCTCTGCAGAACACTAATTTGTCCCTCTAAGCATAACAGCAAAGGAGCAATCCCTGTGGCATGCCTTTCTGACATCCTACATATGTTTTCCATCTCATTTCAGGTGTTATGTACTCTCTTAACACCAACTGTGAGGTACTGGGCAGAGTGCTGGTTATCCTGCCTACTTCCAGCTGGAGTATATGACAGAGGACTAAAATGAAAGACCATAGTAAACAATATGATTCATTTCATCCAAAAAGAACAAAATGCTAAAAACAGGGGCAAGAAAAGTCTCTGCCTTCTTTATTTTGCTATTTTAATGCAAGGATACCTGCAGTTACTAAAAGCACATTAGGCAGTTGCAAATGAGAAATGAGCCTGTAGGGTAATTGCTAAAAACATATTTGACACTATGAAATTTCTGAGAAGTTCCAGTTTTCAGAGAAGAGTGTAACCTCCTCTCTATGAGTCACTTCTCTGGCTTTCCTTCCTACCTCATGACTGCCTGAGCCTGAGTGTTACAAAACTTGATCTTTCTTTTGTCGCAGAGTAAACCATGATGACATCATATGTCATCTGTCCTTGACGTACGCTGCTTCTCATTACTGTTTTCTCTGACATTTCATTGCTGGCATTATTCTCATAACACTGTTATCTCTATTTCATTGTAGTTTCCTTTATTTTCCTTTGGCATGGAGCACAACTTCCAGAAGTTTTAAAAAAATCAGAGCTATCTCAGCTGTTTCCCCAGTCAGAGCAGTCACACCACCCTGGCAATTTGATACACTCATCCTGAAAGGGATTTTGTTCACCCTTTTCTGCACATCACTTTCTTCTTACCATCGTCATTTCAGAAAGGATTTACTGACGTGAGACTCTCTCCCAAAGCCAAGGAGACACTAGCAGCTAAATTTTGTCTTGCCTTTTTTCATGTCTTACTTCCTTATTGTTAATGGTTAACATTTACAGATACATCATTCATATTTCTTCAGTCAGTAAGAAAAGGTCAGTCTGTGCTGTAAACAGAGCTGTGACCATGGTACTAGTCAGGACACCATCCTAGCTTTAATCACAGTAGCTTGTAACAAAACCAGAGGAAGTGCATCAGGATAAATGTCATCTGTGGCTCACCATGTGTGTGAGGATCCAGGCTTCATGCTGGCACCCAAGGGAGCTAGATTAACATTGTCTCAATTACTCCTAGAGGTGCTGCATTTGTAATTGCTTGCCAATGCAGGCTCAAACAGTTTTTTTTCTTTTCTGCTTTTTTTTTTTCGTCTTTGCAACATAGCAGGAAAAAATAGGACTATTTTAGCTTTGGAGGTGGGTATTCACCATACCCCTTCCACTCTCAAGTTTTCATGCAGGCACACATTCAACAGGGAGAAGTTGCCTTCCATGATCTCAGCAATTGTTTCTAGACAAAGTTAAACAGGAAATTAGATAGGTTTTATACATTCTTGCAGAGCTGCTAAAGCACCATGTGAATAAATTTGAGAGCACATTCATCAGGGGAGGCAACATAATTCTTATTTTTTATTATTTAGAAAATATCAGCGCATGCAGATGAACTTGGGTCTGGCAAGTCACTTAGGGAGAAGAAACCTCAAATCTTTGGAATCCACTTCCTATGTCATCCTCCCTCTCAGAACAACTTTCAGTCCTAGAATCTTTGTAGGAAGCAGCTACATAAATTAGGGAACTGAAATACGTTGTGTTTATGTGTATTTTTGTGTAGTATCCATCACAAAATGCAGCTGTCTCAGCAAGAGATTTTGCAGTGCTTCAAAGGTGCACCACATTACAAACCAGATGATAGCACGCAGCGAAGAGAACCTTCTCCAATTAGAAGTACAATTTGCTACAGAGAATAAATGTGGCAGACTCATCCCTGACAAGTTGTTTATCTGTTAGCTCAGTTGCATTAACAAAGGAAAGCCCAAAGCACTGGCTCCTTTTGTGCTGGATGCTTCAACATACATAGCTAAAAGACAGTCCCTAAAATAAGTATCTTATAAGGTTATGATGTAAGGCAAGAGGTGGATAGAGCAAACAGATGGAGGGAGCACAAGTGAGACCATTACATTTAATGTAATAAGCCATGGTCACACCATCTGCCTAACTGTTCTGGAGTATTTTGTAGTTAAAATCTCACCTAAACCACCCCAATTCTTGGGAAGTTTGCCATAAAATCGTTTCTGACCACAAGGGTTCAGGATTTTAATTTAAATCACATTTCTGGAGTGATGTTACAAAACTGCACGTCTGAATATTTTATCTGTGGCCTTGGTCTAGGAAAAAATCTAGCTAATAGTGATGGTATGCATGCCATTATTAGAGCTCATTTTTGTGCTCTTGTTTGTTGTTGTAATTTGTGGAGAAAGGCCATAAGTTAAATCTCTAATTTACAACAAGTTCTAATGTAAATCATATTCCATTACAGTATATCATAGTGATATAATACAATATGTTAGTTTGCCCTAAGTGGATGTATTTGTCTCTATTTTCTGGCTCAGATAATAGTTACCATCTGGGTGTGTGTTTATGTTTTGTTGTTGTTGTTTCTTTTAATCATTTGTGGTGCTGCTTGCTTTAAAGCTGGAAATGAGTAAAATTTGAAGCTGATTTAGGAAATTGCCTGGAGAAGTTCAACGGGAACATTCGACACTTTAAATGCTTCACATTTTTAACCTATTACTGAGAACATTTCAGTAGCCTTGAGGCATGTTCCTGCCTTCGTACTCCAATATCTATCTTTGGATATCTTAGAGAATCAGCAGCACCAGATTTGAACATGAGAGAGCAAGAGTAGAATCCCCAACTTCAAACCCTTCTTTTTTTATCTGGACTTAACAAATATCAGATAGTATTGTGAAGGACTTCGGTGTTGTTCATCCTCGTGTGCAGGATACAGACAGCTATGTCCAGCCTGAGTCTGATCTGAGTATTCATATTTCTGGCTGCTGTGAGCATTTGTGCTGCAGTCAGTTTTGTCTTAGGAGTCTGCGTATATAGCTGTAACATTCACTATCTATATTTTTGTATGCTTGTATTTTGTACATCCTTCAGGCAGTTTTATTCAATTCCTTGCAAGTTTCTTTATTCCAAGCCAGTCACCAGTGCACCTATGTGTGGAAACGTAGATGCCTAATTTGCACCTAAATTTTAGATGGCTAGTGAAGATGCACCTATAAAGTAAGTGCATAAATTCCTTATAAAGTCACTAGGGAGAAGCAGTTGCTTTGAAGGCTCCCAAAGAGAGAGCTTTTCTACCTGACTTTGACACTTAAGTTGCTCTCAGTAGTGCTGTGATCTTTTTCTTTCTGATGAAATCTCAGGGATTTGAGGTAAGATAGACTTTTTCTTGTTCTGCTCTGGTGCAAGACAGCTGTGGTTGTCAAAGATCATAAAGCACACAGTGAATTGAATTTGGCCTCTGTTGATGAACAAAGGATATGTACTCAGTTTTCTGGTTTGGGACGCTTACAAAAAAATTTTAGATGTGGATGTGTAGAACCTAAATGTAGTCTCCAAATTTGCACACATTTAGTTAAGGAATGGATGCTTCACAGCAGTACATCTGCCTTCTGACGGGTTCTGTGTGCAGAGACAGGCATTAGGCTGTAAAAAGGCCAGGCCCTCAAATCATGTAATTTTTACCCTAAGAGCTGAGCAAATGTATTCCTGTTTATTCTAGTGCACCAGGGTCCACAGGAAACACCTTCACCATTGGCATAACCCTGTCCATGCTTTTAAAAATAGGTATGCCTCAGTTAGCTCCCTGCTATTAAGCCTTGCAGCACCCATGGAAGCCAAAATGAATCCTTGTTCTTTCTAAAATGTCTGTACCTCTGGATAGACTTGATGTCATTAACTAGATGGGAACTATACAGCTTGTCCTCTGCAGGCTTCAGACAGGTACCTCATTAAGAGCTAGTATCCATTAGCAGATACCTACTGCTATTCTTGCTGGACATACAATAGCAGTGGCAGATGTACCTCTCAGCACATCAGATGTGGACCCTCTCTTGGTTTCTCTTTTGCCATATCCTAGAAGCTTCCATTTTCTTGTCCCATGCATTACTTTGGATACAGCTTTCTAGACTCATTTTGAGCCCTTTACCCAATTTAGTTTTCATCACCTATCCTACCATCTTTCCCAGACATAAAATACATGAATCATATTTTCTACTTATTTCTCTTCAGACATGGAAATCCAAATCAAACAGTCCCTAATGATGCTAAACACAATGAAAGGAAGGGCCTTTCCCCAAATACTTTATTGTGTCATGATTAGAGGCAACAAATAAATGAGAGAAAACAAGGTTTTAGTTAATAGAAAAGTCACGGCTATTTTCTCTATTCAAACTGTTTTGATATGATAAACTGCAGAAAAAGAAATTACACATGAGAAAACACTGGAAATTACTATTGTCAAAGAGTACCATTTGCTTTCTAAGTGTGTGGTATTCAGACAACAGCAGTATTCAGAAGCAATGTTGAGATCAAATCCTCTGGAGTTGGCTTGAGTTTGAAGAGCATCTTTCTTTGCTGTATAGTTGTGTTATTTCTACTTGGGCCTCTGGTGAAGATTTCCAGGTATAAAAAGATTTATCTAGACCAAATATATGACCACATGATTTATGTTCCTCACCACCAATACAGATAAGCATCCAAACTGGGCAAAAGTAAAATAAATTGAAAATTAAATTAGTTGATTTTCTGTGGACACATATCCCAAGTTCTTTTGTTTATTGTACACACTAGAGTTAAGCATGACTTTGTCTGGGCTTTAGGCTCTGATATCTCTTCTATTTGACTGTATAAAATATATCAGATGGAGTAGTCATGTTTATTCAGAGATTCAAAGGTGGGGCACAGAAGCTTCATGTATCTGCATCACAAAACTTTTATTAAGTTGGATCAGCTATACTCCAACAGAAAAATGGCCAAGGGCCTTAAAGGAAATTAAAATGAGCCATAACAATTGGAATACACACAAGAGCATAAAGGACCTTCGTAAGATAAGTGATACATGCATTAAAAAGTGTTGAACAGGAAAGAATGTGATAATGGAGATTATCTCTCAAAAGCAAAAACAAAACCAGAAAATAAAAATAAGACCTTTGAATGAAAAGCAAAGCTCTGTGACACCGTGCCTACACTGTCTTCAGGGAAAGGCATGCCTGAAGCCTGGACTTCTGCTGACTTCTCTCTCCCAGGGCTGAGCTGAGAACCAAGCTCTGAAACTCTCGTAGGAGAAAGGGGACTTCAAAAGGTAATCAGGCAATGTTTTCGTAGATACTGGGGATTGAAAGCTGAATCTGAACTGGAGTTGTCTAGAAATTGAATATATTGCTTCTGTAGTGGTTGTCATTATTCTGAGGAATATTTACCAAGAATTGTGGCAGCTTTCTATTTATGGCATTTTAGAAATCAAAAATAGAAGTATGAAGAAGTGCCATTTAAAAGGATGCTGTTACTCAAGCACTTCAGAAAAGGCCTTTTAACTCTCTTATGCAGGAGACCAGAGCAGATAATATAGTGATGCCTCTGTCCTTATAATCAGTGCAGGGTAGAAAATCCCAAATAAGGTGGATAAGGCAGTGCCTGGAATTCATAGTGTCATAGATTGAAAATCAGTATCAAAAGGCATCTGGTTTAGACATAAAAAAGTAAGAGAATGGAAGAAAATGACCGAGGGATGGCTCAAGTGGCGCCTGAGCTGTTCTCATGTCATGGCTCGTCTTCTACACTTCTGCCCTTCCTCCTCTTCTCTATGTTGTTTCCAGCAACTTAAATGTGCTCCTGGATCTCTACACCAGTCTTTACTGTTAGAGAGCAGCAGCAGTGGCTTCTCAGCAAGTGAGGGAGAGACAGGAGTGAGGGTAAGGACGCAGTCTCACAAGACCTCATAGTGTTTTCATTGCTTGCCCCTAAAATGGACTGGATTTGAAGCCTGTGAGTGACTGATACAAACTGAGCTGGCTCCGGTTTGAATGCAACAAGAAGAAATGTTATAATGCAACTGTGGAAGTTAGTGATTTGGGGAATACAGTTCCTTTTATTTTTTTTTAGAATTCAGAAGACACATAAGAGAATCAGCTGAATAGTCCGGTCCTTCTGTACACTGGAATAAAGTCATAGGCAGTATGTCCATGTTTGCTCTATAAGCTCTGTCCATAGGCTGTAAGAAATATCTAGCACTCTATACAAATAAAGATCTTTTCTGAAATGGAACAAAAGTCATAAACTATATAATAACACAGAAGCACATCATCAGTGTCCTAGATTGCTGCAGCAACAAAAAGTTTGGTAGGTAACTGTGTGCTGGTGTTCCTGCAAAAGACTTTGTTCCTGCAAAAGACTTTTCACTGTAATAGAGAATACAAGAAAAACAGTCCCTGTCTGACCAAAGAAAGTATCTTCTCTGATGGATCACAACCAATACACAGAGCTCAGATCTGCTTTTGAAACTGCCCTCCATCACCCCCACCTGAAAGATTATCTAAGTGGTGTTGGAAAGGCTCTAACTCATTAGAGCCAAAATCTTTGAGGGCTTGTTCCAAGCTCATCTGAAGTCGAAGGGCGTGTTTATATTGACTTGATGAGTTTTGGATCAGACAGCTTGGCTCTTCACACATGTGACATCTAGCTCCTTAATTGTGTGCACATAAAAAGAGATAACATAAAAGCTGTAGAGCTTCTGTGCCCTGTGATTGTCCTTAGCGATGCTTGGTACTCTTTTTTTCCAGAAGGCTTCTGCTACCTTTTCACTCCAGGGTGTTTTGATGACTTAATAAGGAAAAGCTCTTGCCATCAAACAAAGCTCATCCAAATACACATCCTTCTTTGATGCATCCTAGGTCTCAGACTGAATTTCTTCAAAAGCGATAAACAGAAAAAAAGAGAAAACAATTATCAACTTTGTGTGTAGATATCTAAGCTTCTAAAACAAAGCTTTCTTTCATGTCTTCCAAGTGTTCAAGGCTAGAAGTAGGCTTTTGACCCTATTCTCTAGAGAAACTCCTTTAGAAAATAACTTCTTCTTTGATTGCTTGTCAAGGTTTTATTTCATGCCATTCTTACTAGACTAACATTATAAAAAGGACAATTTCAGGAAATAGTCTTGAAGCCATAGAGAGGATGATAATAGCTCCAGAAATAAGGAAGCTGCAGGTCAATTGAGAATGCAGAATTAGTTGAAAAAATCACCGTCAGCTGCCATACTGGCTATGTGTCCTGAAAATCACTTATTCACACTGGTGGATATGATACACCTTTTGTTCACATTACATGTTAGAGTGGTTATCAAATTTATCCCTGCCAAGGACAGCAAAAGCTTACATGCTCATGGATGGGAGTCAGTATTTTACAACAATCATTTACTCATGTTTTCATATTATTTTGTCTTACTCCTGGAAATACTTTTTTCATCCAACAGATTCCCAAATTGTAAGGTGCCATGGAAATAGTTCATAACTGGACATATTTCATCCTGCTTACTGTATTTGATTTTTTAACTTCCTCTAGAAGTGGCTCAATTCTGAATAGTGATGAGCACTTTAATACTCTGACATTGAAAACCTAGACTGCACGTCGGTTTACAGAATTTTTTTCATTGTTTTCTTCAATGCTGTGTATTTTTTACTTTATGAAGATACAGATGCAGATAGCTGACAGGAAATCCACAGCCTTAAGACCTAGCTGTTCTTCTCAAACCACTTGAGTTCTTTATTCATCTGTGAAAGAGCCTGGACCTTTCAGAAAGGTTCTGGGAAATTTCCCTGGTCCGTAGATGATGACACTGAAACACAAGGAAATACATGAGTAATGCAACCAGACAATAAAACCAAATGCATTTTCTTCTCTGGTTTAGGGAAAATAAAATGAGCTCTATTTCACATAGATGCGAAAAATTCTTTAGAGGTGAAAGGGAAAGGTCCCATTTCCACAGCAGAAGCTCATCCCTCAGCATTCCGTTGCCAGAATACAGCTTCCAGGCTTTTTACTCCTCAGGCCTATCCCAACTTTCCACCATACTTCATTAGCCCGAAGCCAAACTCATCCACCACTTCCTCCCATTAAAAGCACGTGGAGATGTAGTTTGTTGCTTTCCTTTTACCATTTGATATCTCTGTTGTTTAGGGTTTGGGGGTTTTTTGTGACACATTTTATTTCTTCATAAGCACTTTGATAAACATACAAGAGATTTTTTTCCTCCATATATTTGTAGAGTTTAAGGACACAGCTGATGCCTGTAATTATCTTCTGAAAGGCCACAGAGTTTCACCTAGTGATGCTGGAACAGATCCCATACTTTATGATGGAGCAAGAACATGACTTGAAAATTCCCTTCATCCTTAATTTGATTCATGATGGACAATCTTATTTTTTCCTTGATAGTATGTTCCAGTGGTTAACTAATGTCAAAACCTTCGCGTTATTTCCTATTGCACCATTCTACAGCTCCCAGCAGCTGGATCCCTTTAATCTTTGTCCATTAAGTTAAAGTATGAGACGTTTTTCCCGTTGTTAGGGTAGCATTAGGCTTTGATGAAGTCTCCTCTTGTCCTTTTTAGTGTTGGTAGATATGAAGGAGAAAATATTTTAGAGTCAGGAACCAAATAATGTAGCCTTTGAGGAAGCCTCTAAGGAATTACATGTAAGTGTTTGTGTGATGTAATTTCAGGGACGTGACAGTCCTATTAGTGTCATATTGTAAGGATTCTTACCATGCCCTGGGGGGAAACCTGACAAAAGTAAGCAAACAAAGGAAATGGAAGTTATTAATCACAAATCTGTTTTCTTCTTTCTTAATATATAAAGTTGAAAAAAAAATAAGCAGTAAAACTCCACATTAGTTTCATTACTCCCTGGAAAAGATGCTAACTGTATCATCTACACAAATCATACTTACTTTTATAATGGTGGCAAGTGGTATTAAATCCTAAAATGGAACACAGATGATCATCATAGATAATCCAGCTAGTTCTAATGATAAGTCTACATAGCAAGGTGAGTCTTTTTTTGATCTAGCAAAAATAAAACTGTTTTTAAGAAGACAAATCCCAGGAAGCTTTGTAACTAGAGGAAGGCTTTAATTCAATTACTTGATGAAGCAGCTCTGAAAGTATTCACTTTAAATCTCAATGTCATTTAACCTCCAGTTTATTTAAAGAATAATTTGAGACAGAAAGTTTAATGAAAGTTAAGCATCTTAAATTCAAGTTAAATCCCTCACAGACTCTTTTTTACCTTAGTCGGCTTACGTTGTCTAGCTGTTTGAGGTTTAGTGCAGTGAGCTTTTAATAAAATTCAAGTTCCAAAAACGTTTCAGTGTTCAGTTAAAAGCAACATCGATAACAGATAAACCTCTACAATTGCTGCAATTTCTTTATTTTGAGTCTGGGTGGCAGCTTGTTTCCAAAATGCTGTTGGATTTGTTGTGGAATCTTTGGGTTTTTTGTTTGGAGTCTTTCCTTTTGTTTTGTCTCTCTTACACATGTAGTCAGTGGTGAGTTTCTCTGCTTGTAGTGTTGTGTTTGTATTAGGCAGTAGTTTCCATTCGTAATGCATCAGGTTCCATAAAGCCTTTAAAATTTTGTTTTGAAAACCTGTATTCTTCACAATATCATTGCAGGCCTGTAAATTCCTAAGCTTGACGTTCTGAAGAGTGCTTGAAAGTTTTCACTTGCATTAAAAATACAAACTGTATATATCAAAGTCTCCAGGCTTTATAGATAAAGTACTTTGAAAGTTTATATTATTCATATGGCACACTTGCTTAAAGTACCAAAATACTCTATTCAAGTGTAGCTTCTTCTGTTAAATACTTCTGTAGGCTTCTTGTAACTTAAAAATTTAATTAACATGTTTCATAGGCCTGCCAAATAATTAAGTCCTCAGTTATATACTCAAGCAATTCCTTCGTTATTAAACAAACAAAATATTGATTACTTGTAACAGAATCTTGTGTCTCTCATAAAAGCATGTACGTGTCATCATCCAATTCAAAGTAGCATCAGGAACAACCACAACCAAGGTTTAAAGCTGGATAAATTATCTTCTGTTATAGGGTTTGTTTTTTTAACAAAATTTAAAGACAGAAAAAATTGTACAGTGTCTGAACACAGATAAACAAGCAGGTTGTCACCTCTTAAAAAAAATGAATTGACAGTAATCCAAAAAACTTTTCTTGATGTTTCTCAAATGTAGCATTCTGTAGACATCAAAGTCTTGCTTTAAATCTTGGTATGTTTGCAAAAGATGCCAGTGCTTAATATGATCATTTATAATAAGTCATGTCTCCAGAGGAAAGACTTCGTGGTTTGAAATTACATTATTGTGTGGAATGAGGTGGGCTATTTTTATGGATGAGCTTATGGCCTGAAATAACTGAGATTGCTGTATACTTGGTGTACTCAGTTAAACAGTTAATTTGTTAAGATCCTCCAGGATAATCTTATTTTGAAGGGGAGAGGCAAAATTGTCTTCAGAAGAGAGGCTCTGATTACAGACATCTCAAAGGAAAGATTTTTGCTTGTCTGGCTTCAGAGTGAGTTTTAGCTTCTTATTAAATTTAAGTTTACAGTTAGAAGTCTCACAGTGGCTATTTTACATATGACAAGAAAATCCTTACTATGTTTAGAGTATTGGGGAGTTTCAGGGGATGTCTGTGACAGAAAAGAGAGTAGTAATCAGCTTTCATGAACTTGTACTGTCCTTTCTTCCATTTTACTGCTTACTCCTGTTTCGCTTTATTCACTGGAGGTTCTATTCTCCCCAAATTGCTATACTGGAATCTAATTCCCTCATATTGCTGTGCTTTGAGAGTCTTTACGTTGATGAACAAAATTAGTCTTTTTAGCAAGTAATTACTTAAATTACCTTAATTATATAATAATGTAAGGTCAGCAACAAAATTATATATACTCTAGCCGAATTGTTATAATGCTGATGACATAAAGTGCCAAGCACTAACTTCCACCCTGTTTCTCCCACAGCCAAGTTTTTGTACAATCCCATGGCAGTTTTCTTAGTATAATTTAGTTTGAGGTGCTCAGCGTAGTGGATATGGCCAAAAAGGTATTTGAGGTAATTAGTTAAGTGATTCTGTAATTGCTAAAACATCTATCAGAATTAATTCCAGCAAGGTAGCCATTTTATCAAAATAAAAATACTCTTACAATACTTTTGGCAAAATAGCGCCCTTGAAGTCATTGAAATGGTTATGGGGAAGGATTTGGGGCATTGAATTAGTCTTCAGTTGCACATTGCATAAACTATCTGCCCTTCTGTTTCAGCTTAGGAAGACTTTGTCATCCTCAGTGCATTAAGTCTTTAGCTGCTTATAATAAAACTTTTAGCTTCTTCAGCTCTGTGGTTGTCCTGGAGAAACTGGATGGTCTTTGTGCTCAGAGGGTGTTTCCTTTGTGTCTCTCCTGACCTCAGATGTGCCACAGTACAGTCATTTCACTTGTTAAGGACTCTGATGAGAATCCATGGATGCATTTGTTTCAAGGTTTTATGTTTTGCCAGTTCAGACAGCTCTAAGTCTGCACATCCATCTTTTCAGAGTCCATAAATGAAACTCTACTTCTACAAACACAGATCTTATTTAAAGTATTTTTAGAATTTAAAAGCAGCTAACGTTTTGGAAAATGCCAGTGATACTGCAACTGAGTATCTGTGGTAGAAAAAACAGTCTCCTGGTAAAAACTGTGTATAGAGGCTAAAGCTTCCCCGTTGCAATGGGGAAGCTTTAGTAGGTGGAGGCTGCATGTTTTCAATTAAGATAAGCAGTATCAATGAACAGACACAATCTTGGTCTCTGACACTCAGTAATGCTCAGTTGTGTAGATGCTTCTTGGTGCAATTTTGTCTTGATCCAACTGAAAATCTCCCAAATATTCCCATTCACATTGCAAAAGTTGGCACTACTAGGTTTATGGATATAATCTTAATGTCCACAGCGTCAAAGGAAATGCAGTTTGACAGTGGTTATCCAGGTGAGGTCTACCATGTGTAAATTGTGCTTGGCTCTGTGATGAATATGGGAGAAGTAACTGCCATCCAAGTCATGTTTGGTTTAGAGGAACTGGGCTACTGATCTTAATCTTGTCTTGCATTCTACTAATGGACAGCAGAATGAAATGGCATCACCATTTGCGTCAAATGATGCCATGAAGCTGAAAATTTGACTCTGTGCTGCTGTGATTCAGAGCAGTTTGCATTGCAAGTGTTGAAACTGATTTATTCACAAATTGAGTAATAACTTACCTATATGTATGTGGCAAAGTAAAAGATGGTGAGCGGAGGGAAAGTACTGAAGCAAAGTGTCCAAAAAGTAGATTTACAGCTATTCTTCTGAAATTTTCCATAAATATATTGATAAGATAAGGCAATCAGTGGACACTGATGTTAAAGATAGGGAAGGAGCAGAACTCAGAAGATTCTTGTCAAGGGAAGATGAGTGTCCAGAATGGTAAAAGTGGTGATGGAGAGGAGAACAGGATGGCAGTGTAGAAGGACAGAGTGGTTCAGAAAGTAGTTTGTATTTACAGTTATTAAGATCAAAAATATTTCATGTAGCTCAATAGTGTGAAGCTGATGATAGCTTTCTCTTTTACCTTTTAGACCAGTGTCCTGGTTTGTCCAATTCTTTCAGTGATTTTACTTTTCTTTTTTTTTCCAATCCACAAGTCCTCTCAGTCTTTATTATTCCCTTCCCCCTTCCAGGGTGGGGGAAGGAGTAATAGAGAGTGTCTGTCACTGGATTAGGGGCCTCCCCAGGCCCTAACCCACAACAACCAGACATGTTTAATAAGGACTGGTTACTGCAAAGGTGGCTTAAAGGTATTTATGAACTTGTGCTGTATCAGAAGGTTTCTCACCTCCATGAATAAACATGAGAAATTGTAGCTTGAGGTCATTTTCTGATAAGGTTCCCAGTTAGACTGGCTGAGGTGAGAAGGATGATGAGCTCTAGGAAGGTTCAGCATCTTCAAACAGACCACAGTGAAGCAGCCTGGAATACCACATCACCACCAGATCCCCGCTCTGAGCCTGAGCTTCCTACTGCGCCCAGGTGCTCATAGTCCATGTCCCCAGGGACTGCTGCTATTCAGCATGGAGGGATGTCTCCCAGAATGGTTTAATGAGAAAATATGCCTCTTAGAACCTTTTTCAAACAAACCAGAACAGCAAACTGACCCCCCCACACACATCTCAGTCTCACCGGTCTCATTTTCTCACTTTACAGAAGTGGGATGGAAAGAGCAGAGGGATGTCAGTGCAACTGATTGGTTGTATGCAGGGAGCAAGACCTGCTATAAGGCAACTTTCTGTTTGGAATGGAAGGAAATGTATTTGATGGAAGTAGTGTGAAAGGCATTCAAAGAAATATCTCAGGGTATTTCTGCTTAAGTGCTGGATGTTTTCTCTTTTTCTGCATCACAGCCATCACTGCTGAGCAAGACACCCATGTTCCTCTGTAGCTTTCTTTAGAGGGGGTGAAAAAAAAGAATACACAGAAAGATACTGGAAATAAGGACTTTTCTTTCCTCTTTCAAAGAATGTTAAGATCTTATATATATATATATGTGGCTGATCTTATTTCAAAGTTACTTTGAAATTTTAAGGGGGCATGTGATGGATTAAAAGTTCCTTGGGAATGCAAAGAAATTTTAAGTTTGTGAAAAATCGAAAAAAAATGTTCAATTGCATTGCAACCACCAGTTTGTTTCTCAGCGTTTTCATTGATACTATTTTTATAATAAAGAAGCTTTTGTAGTGGCAAATTTTGTAGTTTATAACATAACCGAAATCGTGTAGAAGTTTATGTTTCTGTGACTAAGCTTTCATCTGTAGGAATATGTGTCAAAACACAAACATTGACATCTGAAAAGCTGAAACTCGTTAAAAAAACTCAGCATTTACCTGGAGGCAGAGCATGCAGTGTTAATCCTGTTGCATCAGGCAATCCACATTGCCTTCCTGCCTCTAAGAAGTCAAAGTTATTTGTTCATGTTCAATTAAAAAGAAAATAAGACAAATTAGAAAATCATGGGTACAGTAAGACAGTAACCATTTTTAGTTTCTCCTCTTTATCCTTTTGTTTCCCAAGAAAGACTTGGCAGTTGGCACATGCAATAAAGGTAATACGTCCATTGTGTTTAATACTGAGAAGCTGGTAAGGAATTAATGCTTTGGTAGTTGCAAGTTTGCCATTGAGAAAGAAGGAGTATGTGTTGTAGAAAAGTGTTAATTTATCAAGGTTCATTTGCATGTATAAATACACGTGTGTGCATAAATACAATGGCAAACAGCACAGAGAACTGAATTGTCTCCTCCTGAAAGGAGTAGCAGAGCCTTCAGTGAAATTGTGGAACACCTAAAACTCATGAAAGATCAGGTAAGGTCATATTAAACACAGCTCATCCATGACATTCACAGCCACAAATTACCTCAGTTTTAAAAGCCTGTTAGGCGTTTTTTTCTGGCTTGGATTTCCCCCTGTATCCACTTAGTCCTGAGCCTGCCTTCCCCAAGTGTCCCATAGGAGATGGACCTTACTGTTGCCAAAGGAACGGCACAGTATTGATGAAAAGTATGTGGGATCTTTATGCCTCAGGGCCCACATTTCCCAAGGCATAGACATTACCAAGTGATAAAGAGCTTTTTACCAATTACCTTATACTCAAGTGATTCACTGAAAGAATTGAGGTTGTGTGTGTCCCATAGTGCTTATTTCTTTTCAACAGATAGCAAGTGGTAATGCCTTTCTTTATATATAAATGACAATATTTTCTGCCTCTATAGGCAGGTGTTATGTTCTTAGAAATCAGGGAACTCATCAGGCCCAACCTAATCTCAAATTTTCCCCAATAAACTGTCACACAATGACATAATCTTGGAGAATGGGCAGCAGAGCAGCTAGCATTATCATGTAAGGATAATCTGCTCTCAGGTTACCCCGGCTCCCTTCCTAGAGGCAGAATTAGTAGATGTAAAATATTACCAGTGGTAGAAGATGTGCCTAGAGGCCACTTAGTCACCTGGACGTATTCAAGTCCATGGGACCAGATGAGGAGAGAGCAGTGGAAGTGACATAAGCCAGGCTTTTGACTGTCCCATAGTACCTTGTATGTAAATTGGATCTGTTGCTTCCAAATTGGAGATATATTTTTGATAGGTATACTGTAAGATAGGTGGAAATTTGACTGAACTACTAGTCTTGAAGGGTTGTGATCATGGCATGAAGCCAGTGACTGGTTCCTAGGGGATGCTAAGGGGTTGACTCTGCAGAAAAGGTCCTAAGGACAAATCAGTGTCAAGCTATCAGTGTGCTTGTCTGGAAATGGAAGTGAAGCGCATACTGGGTGTATTTATTAGTGAGAATGTACCCAGCAGATCCAGAGAAGTGTTGCTTCCTCTCTGTTCAGCACTCGTGTCTAGTTTTGGACAGTCCAGTATAAGAAACATAGGGGCAGACCAGAGTGAGTCCAATGAAGGACAACTAAATTGTTTAGGGAGGTGGAGCACATGGCATAGGAGTAAAAGGTCAGAGAGTTTTATTCAGCCTTAATAAGACAAAGCTTTTCTTGCTGTGTACAGCTACCTGTGGGAGGGTAAAGAGCAGGCAGAGCTAGACCCTTTTCAGAGTAGCATAACAGAGGAAGAGGCAAGAGGCATAAGCTGCAGCAAGGGAAATTTCAATTAGATATTAAGAACAAAATGAAGTGGTCAAAAATTGGAGCAGGTTGCCTAAAGAAGGTGTAGTATCTCCATCCTTGGAGATATTCCACACTCCACTGGGCAAAGCCCCAGACAACTTCATCTAACTTTGAAGTTGTCCCTGCTTTGGGCAGGGGCTTATGATTTCATAAACCACAGGACACAAATGATTTAAGAACAGCTCCAGTAGTCCAGCTCATCACTGCCACGTAACACTCTTAACACTGACTTTCTAACAATGCAGGAGTCATTTTAAAGTCTCTTCTATGGTCCTTTTGTGTCTGAGGTCATAGTGCCTGCAGGTATCTTCTTGCAGTAAACTGCACTGCTTTAATGGGGTTTCCATCAGTTCAGGGGTGGGTGTTGGACCAAGGATAGATGGAGCAGGGCAAGTTGTTAAATACCATGCCCATAAGGTAAAGTGAGTTGTTAGCACTTTCTACTCACAAATGAGGTGTGAGATCTTTGTTTGATTAACCTTTCTCTCCACTGTGCACTGAATTTGGCACAGAACAAGGTAGTCTGAGCATGATGATGTCCTGCCCACTGAAGGTCAGTAGGTGATACTGATGGTCAAGTTATCTTTCCTGATTTCCCTTGATATATAAAGTTAGCATTTAATTGTTGCTACTGCTTTTGATGCAGGTCCTGTTGTTGGACAATTAACTTACCAATGTCTAACCTTCTACCTGAACTCTGAAGATTAGATCTATACTTGATAGAGCTGCCACATTTTGCTAAGTTTTTACTAGGGATCTGTTTGACCCAAGCTATGCTCCACTGTTGTCTAGTAGCAAAGCTTGGAATTTCTTGAACTGCTTAGCAGTAGAACTGCTGCAAAAAGCATTACAGTGGTGTCAGTGTATCCTGATTTGCTGAAGGCCACATCTAACCCAGCTAATAGTTTAATTTCAAAGCCAATTTTAAATGTTTTCTATTACAGGTGCCTGAATTCACCCTGACTAGTTGGCATTCTTTTTCAAGCTGTGACTTTATATTTGCCCCAGAAGTTTGTTGGAGAGTGGAAAGAAGTGGCAAAGATTCTAAGGGACTGTTACAGAGCCCCTGGAGACAGAGATTGAACAGTGCTTTCATAATTATTCCACGGACTAGGCTGTGTGACTTCAGTATGATTCATGCAAGGTCATTACAATTTAACTTTGTATCTGGGTAGAAAGTAGGAACAAGATACCAGGGAGAAAAAAAAGCAACTTTCTGTATGTCTGATTTTGGTATAAAGTGGAAACAAGAGTAGTAAATAAATGGTTAAGTGCCATCTTGGGGAGTTGAGGTGAAATAAGGTGGAAAGCATATTTAGAAAAACCCACATTAGTAGGACAGTCTCATGTTTTTTGATGCAGATTATCTGTAAATCTTCAATATGATGATAACCAGTATAATAGCAAAACCATGTATTAGCTAATAAGCAAAATATGTAATGCTTGCAAAAGTTGAATAGGCAAATATTTATGACTTAAAATTTTGTTAATGCCTCTGCCTCTTCTATGGGTAGTAGTGACGATTGCCACCTATTCCTGAATGCTGACATTTTGCAGAGTGATTTCTTTTTGCCTACTCCCTCCAATACTTCTCATGCCATCTCTTACTCCTCTTGAATTACTATATTGCACTTTGTACAATAAATGGCATTTGAGTGTATATTTGAAATGAACAGGATTGCTATTAGAAATTAAATAAAATATTGCCTCTTTTTTCTCTTTTTGTAAATTGCTCCAATAGTAGCAAATTAACAGTAAATTGATAGAGAAAGGTAAGCACAGATCCTTTAAATCATAGTGAAGTTTTTGGCATTCAAGCTAGAAGTGTCTCAATTTAACACATCATTGGTTTGTATTATTAGAAATTTCATTGGTTTGTGGAGCATATGATGGTTATGCTCTAAAATTGAAAGTACATAGACTCAGGACTTCTACAGTAGGCTGAGCTCTTAGGCAGTTACTGATCAGTGTGCAGCAACTGCCATGGCTTGTTAATAAGCACAGGCAAACCACCATTAAAACCCTACTTGCCACTCTATAGAAAGATTTTTAACAGTACTTATTTTCTTGTTTATAGTTCTATATCAATCATGAAATGGGAACTGAAAGACCAGTAAATGTCATTTGCCACTTTTCGAGTGGCATGAATTTATCATCTTCATTGCATTTCATCACATTCATCTGTTTCCTTCCAAACGGGAGTAGAGGATTAAAGTGGAAATGTGTCTTGAATCAGTAAAAGAAACTCTGCTTAAAATAGTAACGTAAATTAAGCTAGCAAAATTGTTTCAGCTAATACTTAGTCACTGTGATCCAAACTCTTCTTTTACCATTCTGAACTTTATTCTGTGAAAATTATCCTAGAATCCCCTCAAATAGGGAAGAAAAGTTTTAGTTAAATAGTAAAATATTTTTAAAAGCTTATTAACTTTAAGAGGGTCTTTTTTCCTAACCATTATGGCTGCCTTCTCACAGTATATTTGACAGGAACTTAGCAAGGTTTTATTATGTCTATAAAGTCCTAGTATGATATTTATTCTTTGTCATGTGCAGGCTATGTTAAATGTGCCTTCTGTCATGATCATGAAGCTGGTTTTATTCAGGTGGTGGTTTTCCCAGCTGTGGGGAGGGTGACCGAGTGAGCAGTATGACACTGTCTGATAACTGAGCATTTCTTCACTCTTGTGTGCTGCTAGGAGGTCATTACTTAGTACTTAAGATACAGTCTTCACCTTTTCCCTAGATGGATTGGCCTCATCTGTTGTCAGCCTTTTGCTTTTAAAGCCACATGTTCTTCATTGATCCTTGCTAAATAAAAAATAGGAAAATATTTGTACCGATGTAGCGTAAGAAGCTGATGTGCCTGAAGCACAGGTGGTTTCAGTGGCTTATCCCAGTGGTGTCCCATTAGCAAGATAGAGCTGCATAGTCTCTGCTGGGTGCATGCCTGGTGGCACAACAGCTTGTGTAAGTAATGCTTATCATGCTCTTTGGTCCTGCAACATGATGGGACATAGGCATGGTGTGTCACCAGGCTGGGTAAAGAAACAGTTATACCTGTATCAGATAATGATGAGAGTTTGATGGGTAATGATGGATGGAAGAAAGTTTAAAAAACACTTAAGAAACCCAAGAAGCAAAGAAGATGCCAATTTTTTTTTCTTGTATCTGGAAGCTCCCAAGTAAGAATGTGGTTGGAGCAGTTAGCAAGCTGGATCCACCCTGCAGGCTACCTATTAAATCTATTCATTTAATCTATTCCATGAGCTGAAATACAGTTGAGGATGCTCAAATCCAGCCCCAGTACAGACAAGCAATTCATTAAGAGGTGCAAATCCTACTACAGTCATGCAGATATGTTTGTTCAAGGGCACTGTGATGCAGAACATATCTCCTTTAGCAAGAAGAATATCTGCACCATCTATGTTTGCACTGAGGCATTCCCTTGCAAAGTCCATTTTCTTAATGGAGCCAGGACTGGGATCTGAATGAGTTGTACTTGAAAGCAATTGCTTCTCTGCTTTTAATTAGTACTGGTTGAATACTACTAGTTGAATAATGTATTTGATGAATAATGCTGTTGTCCATCAAATAAATTATTCAATTAATCTTTTTTTTGCATTACCTAAACACTTCTATAGAAGGTTGCAAATATCCATTGAATAATCTATTAGAATGATGCATTGCTTTTCAAATATACTATACAACAAATAATTTTATCTAGTATTCAGCCAAGTTTTTCCCTTAATTAAAATTTGCATGCATATAACAACTGTGCCTGAAGAATCACAAAGAATTTAGGTAGTAGCAGACGCGAGGTAGAGGAAACTGTTTCTGTTGTTATGGATGATTTATGTTTTGTATCTCCTTGTGTATTAAGAGTATGTTAGGGATGCCAGGAGCTTTGAAGAATCTTTTTTTTTTTCCTTTTCCTTTTTTTTAAATTGAGTTACTATTAGACTGATCTCCATATCAATTATATACATTTTACCAGCAACATGCAGCCACCCTTGAAAGAGAAGTGTTTGCAGAGAAAGAAGAAACAGAAGCTGAGGAAAAGAGCCAATTCCCCTGCAGATGGCACATGGCAGGCACAATGTCTTATCTGTACTGACATTCAGAGAGCTCTCATTCCCAGCAAACAGCTCAAAGAGCTCATCTTAGAAGGACTGACTGCTCCTATCAGGGTCCAAAATTGCAAGTGGCAGGGACACAGCTTCCCAATCTAATATTTGCACCAGTAATTTTCACAGGCAGTTCAGATGCATGGAAAAAGAAATCAAAACACATTTGGAGAAACTCTAGCACGAATGGCAGTGAGAACAAGGTAATGGCTTACTACTACCTCCTTGAGAGGTCACCACCAAAACAAGGGTGCGTACATGTCTGCTGGGACAGGGAAGCTAAAGGCAATGTGTCCAAAACCCACAGTGGCTGTAAAAGCAGAGCTGCCTATCACTAGGCAGCCTGGTCTACTTCTCCACTTCAGCTCTTGGCTAAGAAACTCTTGCCTCTCAAAAGGAGGTCTGTTGTACATCCAAGCAGGATCTGTGTGACCAAAGATAGGGATTTTGGTCTGTTACACAAATGGACAGTGTCCCTCTCCCCACACATGTGCCTTGCACCTTTCCAAGCTATTCCAGTTGACATTGTTGCAACTGGAAGAGTTTGGTTTCATTTCAGCCAGGAGAAGCTGGTCAGAGTCTGGCCCTGCTGTGCTGCACAGGTCAGAACCATGCGAAGCATCTCTGCAGGATGCGTAAAGACTGTGGCCTGAGACACAGATCCCTGTGACTAGGAGATTGGGTGTCCAGCCTGAATTCCATGCCTCATTTCTACTGACACTCTCCAGTCTCATTTTTGGAGGTGACTGGGACCACCAAAGTCTGGCTTTCCAAAGACTTTTAAGTGCCTCTGGATTTTCAGACTTGCACGTTTGGCCAGCCCAACTCCATCTCTCTGGACTTAAGGCAGAAATCAAATGCCCTCTCTGCCTCAGCAATTTTGGAAACCCCTTTAGTGCCTACCTGTATTTATAAGACAGTTGACTATCCTTGATAATGTGGCCCTAAGAAGCACTGCCAGCTATGTGTTCAGAGTGGACAGTCCCTCGCGCCCATGATGTGCCTTGGGAGTTGAGCATCCTGGGGACACGAGCAATGGAGACTTGAGTTGTGGAAGAGCAGAACTGTGGTGCATGGGGCTGTCTTGGTGGGTGGTTTTCACTAAGATTCACTTAAATGAAGAATGAAAAGCCAGTCTTGCTTTGATTTAGGAGGGGAAGCAAGTCCTTTACACTTACAATTACATTTCTCTTTAGCTGTCAGTTAGTAAAATTAAAGGATAATTTAGAGGTTCAGAGGATCTCCATGAAGTATGAAATAACCCAGTCACCACTGCATTTGGGGACCTCACAGACCATCAAGAAACCTGGATTGAGGCCATTAAGGTCATCTGGTTTTGTCTCACCAAAATCGAGTGGATTTTGATGTCTAGTTACTTGGTCAAGAATATTTTAAAGAAGAAAAAAGGGAAAAAGCCATTTATTCAGTAATTTAAGTCCTGGGGTTTATTGCTAATGCTTGGGAATTGTTTTACAACAGCTCATCTTCTCTCTTGTTTTGAGTGTCTGTCTCAAAATGATGTAGGCTTTTGATCTAGCCAACTTAACTGTATCTTTTTATTCAAGTTGCACTTCCTATGATGGTGGATTTAATTTAATGCAAACGAAATTGTGTCTGGGTGACATGATCTGACTATGTTATGCAAACTCCTACATTATGACATTCCTCTCACACTAACTAAAAGCTTTGTTGCAACATATTAATATAGAAAAGGTTATTTGTTTTGCCAGTAATAAAGGCTGTATATTTGCTGTTTAGAACTATTAATAAGGTTGACTTTTACACAACCTTGGGGAAAAAGTTAGTATATTTATTTATTTTTGAAGAGTTAAAAATTAAAAATGCATCTTGTGTATGTTCAGATGAGACGAGAGCAAAGGAGAGTACATATAAATTCCATCAAATACAATTAGCATAATCAGAGACTGGATGTGAGCCACAAATGATTGCACAAGGGAGTAAAAAAAGTAGTTCCTGAGATCTTGGTGCAATGCCTGAAGCTGGGCGGGACATAAAGCAGTAGGGACTATTTTTACACAAGGGCAGTTTTTACTGATACTGCCCTTGAAAGCAGCTCTCATTTTGTTATTTTTATGGATTTTTTTCTGCCCTAAATTTGTATACTGAGTTATCCATGAGGATAAATGTCTGAATGGATCAAGATTAAATTAGGAGCTAGATACACCAAACCAAAAAAATCTTTCCTTCCTATGCAATTGCTTCAAAATCTACACCTATTTCTGTAGTTTAGTTTAGGGTTTGGTTTGTTTGGGGGTTGGTTGGTTGGTTTGGGGTTTTTTTTTCCCTTTAAATGCACAAGGCTGCAGCTACAAATCTTTTTACATTAAGTTTTCTGCACAGATAATTTAACTTACATTATCCTATCTTCTTTGGTTTAGGTCATCATTCTCTTCATAGAGTTCCTGAATCTCTTTCTTCTGGTTGTAATACAGCTGCCTGATGTTCTTTGTCATACGTTTGGGGTTTTTTTTCTCCTTTTTCACTCTGGTTCTGCTGCAGTGCACACAGGGGCATAGTCACAGAGTTTACAATGGCTCCTACCTTCCAGAGAGTGATGAGTAATTTAGACCACTTGTTATCCAGGGCTGCCAGACTCCAGCTTCTAACAGAGCCGATCGAGAGAACTAGGCATGACACCTAAATTAGGTACCTGTATTACATCGTTTAACTGCTGCCCCTAGGTCTTACAAAGTTAGTTGTAATAACCCTATTGATGTTAGTAAAAGCTCAGCATTCAAAAAATCCCCCCATGTTGTACACAGTCTTTCCTTATCTGCAAGACAAGTCTATTCCCTGCCTCTTGCTTTCTTCCTGAGCAGGTGCTTTTTTCTGTCACTTCGTGTCTCATCTCGTATTTTCTCATTTTCTGCTCACCTCCTTTCCCCTCCCTCTGACACATGCTCCAGAATACATTAATGCATTCATATTTTATTAGCCTTTCTCATATGCATACTTTTCATTTTTTTTGCTGGGCTTGTTTTGTTCGGCATTCTTTTTACATTTAAAATCAAAATGTGCTTAACAATGTCTATTTAAAATTGCTGTTGTTTAAACACTCCAAATGGTCCCTTTGGGAAGCAGGGAGGAATGCAGATGAAGGCAGCTGACAATAACTTGTATTTAGCACATCTTCCTTTGCCCACAAAGCCATGTGTACAGGATTGGTTTGACCAGTTCCTGGCTTGCAGCAGCATGCAACAGTCTTTACAATGAAAATAATTTATTTTTAATAAATAATTTATTAAATATATTTAAAGAAAATAAAAAAACAAAACCCTGTTTTCTCTCAGTTTGTACATTCAGAGATCTCTCTCAAAATAATGTGAGCCAGGATTTCCGGCAGGCAGGTGTTGGCCAGTTAAACACTACTGAGATGTTTTTGAGAAGCTAGATTGCAAGTATGTACAGCTGGAAATAGGAGTCCTTCCCACCAGGGAAGCTTCTGTTTTCTGAGTATAGAAAATATTTTAGGAGGTTTTTGAAGTGTTTTAGTTACACCATTCTTTCCCTCTGCTACTCTTACAGTTGGGCTAATGCTACTAATGCCCCTGGGCTTACAGCTCGAGGTAAGATGCTGTGCAGGGTGTGTGACAGCTTTTCCAGACATGGAAATGTCAGAAGTTTAAAACCTCCCATTTTATGCCCTATACAGCAGTAAACAGGAGTTTTATTCCACTGAGAAAGGCAGATTTTTCGTTTGCCGATGGAGTTAGCTCTCCCGGCTAGCTCTGAAAGGGCTTGAACTCCCTGAAGCTGGGTATTGAAAAGCTGTAGTCAGTCACATTTTATAGATTTTTTACTTTATAAGTGAAATAAAAAAAAATACAAACTGAGACTTACCTAGTTCAACCTTTGGTAAATAATTTAAATGTACAAATTTACTCATGAAAGAGACGGAAATTAAAAGATGTCTCAAGATGACTATTTCCAGAGGCAGATAAACAATGTTTCAAATTACAACAACAACATCTTACACTTTTCACCTCTTTTAAGAATCACAAAACTGTTTAGGTAGTAACTGCTGTGTACACTGCTAAAATGTGTCCAGTTTGGTGCTGAACATGGCTGTGATGCCATTAAGCAAGGTGGAACTGGATGGGAGGGCTCCTGTATCTCCTCGAAGAGGCAGGGGAATCTTAGACAGGCAGAAATGTAATTACTGGAGTTGAAACTGGGCCAAGACAATGGGATTGACAATACATTCTTGGAAAATGTGCTCTTTGATTGTAAATATCCATGAAGCAAGCTTGCCAACAGTAT
The DNA here is from genome assembly GCA_013396975.1 of Bucco capensis. Taxonomy (NCBI): domain Eukaryota; kingdom Metazoa; phylum Chordata; class Aves; order Piciformes; family Bucconidae; genus Bucco; species Bucco capensis. Next base: position 273,762 of record VWZO01010932.1, read on the forward strand.
TGATTTTGGCAGTGGATTATCTCTGACAGCCAGGATCTGCCGCCCTCCTCCTTTAAGTGGTGCCCTAATAGGTTTTTAGACAAGGTAGTACAGAGAGAACAACTCTCCAGGATATGTTCATCACATCACAGGTTCTCTGAATGTATTGGATTGACCATTGTACAAGCATTTAGTGCCGGGGCAGCTAATCCTACATTTTTGCCACATGCTGGATATACACAGATCACTTACTGATACACTCTGTCCAACTGGCCAGCGTTGGCAGCTCTGTGCTAGTTCCTGTGCACATGCTGAGGCTGAGCTCGCTCAGCCCCTCTTCCATCATGAGCTTTGACTGAAACAAAGTATGAGCAAAGTCTGACCTTCATGATAGCTTTTTTCCTTCAATATCTACACCTGGGAGGCAGTTGCTGGCTTTAGCAAATATAAGACCTGAGTTTCAATAGCTGACACATTAGGTAATGATGCTTACAAGCCGATAGCACTTCTATTCTTAAATGAGTTGAGAATGCCTGTCAGGAGGGTGTTGGTTAAAATAATGAAATAAAATTTGAGAAAGTGCAAAATAATATCCAAATGATCTTTGTCTTTGTGTGCAAAATGCATTGAGATTGTGCTGCAATCTTCAACTGAAAATTCTAAGTCCTATTGTAATACAAATAATAACGAGATATTTAGGATAGATTAGAATTTACTTTTGGATCCATTAGCATTTCGGTTAAATCTGACAAACCATTTAGAAAATGAATACAAAATGCCTGCTCATCATATTTTGTGACAGCTGGGTGAATACTTGACATCTTTGTGCTCTTAAAAGAACATATGCAAAGACTCAATTTAATTTGTAGGGTTGAGGGAATTTATTTGCCTAATTTTGAGCCCACTAGTACATGATGGATTTGAAAGTTCAGTTCTAACAGGAGTATAATTGGGTTCTCATTTCACTTAGGAGAGAGTGTGATAGAAAGGGCGAGGAGAGAGATAGAGATATTGGGAAAATGAAGTAAGAAAATGAAACTGAGAATAGTCCTGAAAAAAATTACAATGAGAGTGAAAAATTTCTATCAAGAAAGAGTACAAGGAAAAACCCACACATACAAATAAGATACTCTATAAAGGGACAGAAGAGAAAAAAATAATGCATTCTTAATCATAATGCCGAATGTCTTTTGGCTGGAAAGAGCTGATGCTTTGCAATATACTCGCTGTGGCAGCTGAAAACAAAGATAGAATATTAAATCTTTATGTTATGGGAAGGGAGAGAGGGATGTTTCTCTAAATACTTTCTCAAGCTCAGTAAGTAAAGCAGCTCATCAAACGTTCAGCCTTATAAGGATAGTCCTTCAATACCTGTGGTGCAAACAGCAAGCTGCAAGGATAGGACAAGTGGCCATGGCCATACAAACCAGATCTTGTGGCAAGCTTGCTGACCATCAAAAGTTAGTCTGATAGCTCCATTGATTTCATGTGGAACAAAGACCAATCCATGCTCCAGACGTCAGCTATCACTTGCCAGAATACTTAGTTTGGTCTGTTCCCTGCATGCATGAAAAATCCTAGGGTGACCACAAATGACTAAATACTGTCAAGTGACAGATACCCATTCACAGGATGGACATCATATCTGCTTGCAGTTAGTAGGCAACTGAAGTGGTACTGTGCAAAGTGATAGGAAAGAAGTCTTCCCATACAACTCTTGAATGCTTCTATAAGAAACACAAGATGTGTGGGATAGTTGATATGGATCTGACCTTTTTACATGTGCTTTGGCCTTTATTCAGATTACAGACACACTCCTTTTTTTAGGGAGAAAGCTGTGGAAAATGCCTCTACTTTAGCCCCTAATGTGCACAGCATGATTGATGGCTGTGTAGTTTTCCTCTGTGCTGTGTTACTGAGGGCTGCAGCCATGTGAATGGCACATCCAGCAGCCCAGTGTCCTTCCTCATCCCATGTAGCATGTGGGGCCAGGATTCCCAAGCAGGACTGCCTGCCAGAATCCTAAAGCAGCTTTATTAAAAGTCTTTAGCGACTATGTCTCCACGTCACTTAGGTTTATTTTTTAAACGATTCCCTTAGTGGAAGAAAAGGGCAGGAATTGAGTTTGGTTTCACTCTCTAACTCTCAGGTTTTCCTATTTACTTCCATATGAGCTGTCTTCTAATGAACCCAGCCTTTCTTTTGCCTAGTTTTGGACACAAAGTCCCTTTGCAGCTGGTTACTAATGGGTCCAGCTGAACCAGCATGAGCTCAAGTCATTTGAAGGTACATCTCTGTTCAGTGCTGTAGAACCTTGTTGCCTGCTCAAGGTTTAGGTCAGTACATAGCAAATGGAAGTACTTTTCCTGTGGTACTTGTATTTACTTTGATTTTCAGGTAAGAACGACATTTCCAGCTGTATCACTGGCAACTTGCATTAACGCTCCTTGTTGAACACGAGCTTTTTCATCTTTGTGCTTTGCTAACGTTGTAGAATTAAATGGGTTTTTCTGTCTTTTTGATTATACCCTGATATTCTGTCACCTTTTGATCTCTGTGTCATGCACATAGACTGTAAACTCCTTCAGGTTCAGACAGCTGGGGGAGAGGCTCTGCTGGGGGATAGGTTTATGGGGGTATATGTTTTCTTTACAGAGTGCCTGCTATGGCAGAACCTCAGATACAGTGAAATAACAGTAAAATAATTATAATAATTATTATTATTTCCACATTACCCATGTGATACCTAGGAAAAACAATTTTGTTTAAAGTTTATTGAGAGCTCTAGGAAGAGCTGCAAATGGCAACCTACAGACGCAGCAAATGGCCTGAAGTACAGATACATTTCTGACTTTATACAGCAACTGCTGCTTAATCCGATCACTGGTTAATTTAATCCTGTTTCATTTGATTGGATCCCCTGGAACCAAATCATTTATATTGTGTTTTAGACTGGTATTTCTGATCATTGTCTTTGTTAATTTGATCAAGATTGATTGAACCAGTCATTGAAAATAAATCATATAATTAATCAAATGCAGCATTACAAAGGAGGTCCTCAGCTAGTTTGTTAGCTTTTACTTCTTGTTTTTCTTCCTCAGTACATAGACTTTGGACTTCCTTTAAAAGAAGCAGAGATCAACATTTTAATAACATCTGTATTCCAGTAGTACAAGAGGAGAGAGACATATTATATATATGTATATATACATATGTTTATTTAAACAGACTGGACTAGACTAGACTAGAAGTAGTTCATTTGAAATGGACTTGTGACAATCATCTAGTCCAACTTTATATCTCCTCTGACAAACATTCGTCTCTGATAAACTCTGTAACCCTTTCTGAGGCAGGAGAGTTGAGTAGGTGTTGAGTAGAGGGTCTTGTTTAATGACTCGACTTTCTTAATGATTCAGTGATTTTAAGGGAATCAGCATGTAATTTGTTTGGATTTTGCACAGAATCATCAATAAATGTGAAAAGATAAGGCTCTGTGCTTTGTTCTAGTAAGATCTGGATAGTCTGGTGTGCAATCAGTAACTGCGTGAAGCAAACAGTTACTCCAAAGAACGTGCTGTGGCTAAGAAAGGAGATTTTGGATTTGCAACAAAGATACATTTAACTCTACCTGTTGTGTGGAAAGTATCCCTTTTTTTAAAAAAAAAAAAAAAAAGTTGTTGTTTGGTCCTGTTTTCACTCTTCTCTCACTCTGATCAATACTTGTGACCAAAGTTGTCCATTTTGATCTGCACTGTTGGATATTTGTAGATTTTTGTTCTAACTGAAGCTTTGTTACAACAAAGCAAGGCTCTTTTTGTCTTCTGGAGGCAGTGGTTGCACAAAGAACAGCTAAAACTTCCTTTGCCTCTCCTGAAAGCCACAGCAAGTTCAGCAGGGGATACACTGCCTCTTAATGGGTATTACCTGCAAAGACCCCAGGCTGGTGTGCCTGGAAGTTCATCCTAGGGGTTACGAGGGCACTGTCAGCCCTGCACCCATCCTAGCAGAAATAGTAGCTTCTGCTAGATCATGACCTGCCGCAACGGAGGAGGAGAATTAGGAAGATCAGATCACGACTTGCTGTTGTAGGTGAGGTATCCCTACCAGAGGTCATTTAATTTTAGCTTGTCCTTCCCTATATGGCTTAAAGAACTAACTTGTGTTATTTAGGGCTCGTAATAACCCCTCTCTCTCTCCCTTTCAACCTGAAGTTTCTGGAGTGGGAAATGAATTTTTAGAGGTTGTTTGCTTTGTGCTAGCTTCCCAGGAGCAAAAAGAGTAGAAGGTTTTATGGTTTTAGGAGCATAAATTTTCTTCAAAAGATACATAACAGAGAATTTTCAAAAGCACGAAGTCTTTGGACAAAGTGCCCACCCTTACTGAGTTTCCTCTTTATAATGCTTCCAGTGGCCCAAACTGAACACATAGAAGAATTTCATTTTCAAGAAATAAAAAGTAAAGGAACATAAAGCAATTTGTTGTTGAAGAAAACATAAGCAGAGCTTAATCTTAACTGTACCAAGTTATCCTTGGATTGCAAAGAACTGTTTAGCATCATAGGTTGCCACGAACAGGTTAATATTGAAGGGTCATCTGATTCACACCCTAAAAATAAGAGTGAGGTGCTTAGAAAAAATGTGTGGCAATGTAGCACAATTTTGGCAGGCCTACTCGTAACACTAGCCACAGCTATACCATTCTCTGTTTAAATCGTATGGCTGTGGACAGCAAAGTATGTCTAACAGCCATTTCCTAGATTTATAGCTTGGTATGCAATGTGTTTGCCATAAATCTTTTAGAAGGATGGTTGAGGCAGCTGAAGCATTCATGCTAGTCCACGAATCAGTTCTGCCGAAGGAAAACAGGAGAACTGGGCAGCTTCCTACTGGTAGAATGGAGATAGGGAAACAAAATTAGTGGGAATGCTCAGATGTAAAACCTACAGAGTGAAGAAATTAGAGAAAAAGGTGGCTGTGTTTCTAGAAAAAACACATATTAGCACTCAATTGTAAATCAAATTAAATGACCCCCCCCCAACTGACTGATCCTGCACTGAACTTCTTGTGTTATTAAAGCTATGAATCTGAATGGAAGCAGGGTTGCATCTTGAGACCTCATTCCCAAAAAGGATCTGCCAGTCACGTCTGGTTGGAACAGCCTGGTGAATGTTTAGCTTCTTTTAAGAACCAACTGGGAGATTGATGGGTTTGAGCTGTTTTTTTGCACAGACTTGAGTCTTAAAAGCATTTTCATCTGTCTACACAGAAAAAAAAAAAGTTTGTTGTTTTGTTTTTTTTTAAGAAATGTTGAGATAGTTGATTTTAGATTAAAAGGGAATGCAGTGTATTATTTTAGTATTTTTTTACTGTGGAATACATTTGTGTTTCTCCTGCACAATCAAAATTTTTAGCAAGACCAGAGCAATTACAGGAGTAGCCAGATTTTAGATGTTATCTTATATATAGGAAAAGGCATGGATTATTAAAGTGTATAGCCTTTTTGAGAGAAGCAGCACTCTAATCCTGTTTTTAACATCTTAATTTCAGTGACTGCATAATTTACCTTTATAAGATGCTCTTAATTGAACATTTCAATAGAATTTGAATAAAGTATAATATATCTGGGATTCCTCCTCCACTCCTTTAAAATATGATGTGAAATTTATTAGTCTTAATGTACATATCCCAGAGCTAATTGTTTTATCTTTTAAATCAGTTTTTCTCATCTTCTGTATAGCTTTTACTTTCAGATTTAAAGAATAAATAAGTTCTTGATTGAAAAGTCTTTGTTGTTTTGCAGTAGAAAAAGGGGGGCAGACTTATAAATGTAAAAGGATTTGTAGATCTTTTAATTATTTACAAATGCTGAGTTAAAGGACAGTGAAGTTTAAATTATGCATTAAATTAGCATCTTACTGATGGAAGACTCTCAAAGTTGAAATTTTTCAATTGCTGTGAGCCAAATTCAGCCACAATTTAATAGCTCAATTGATGTTGATGAACTTAAGGCAGTGATAAATCTGGACCTATAGGCTTACTTTTCTTTTTGCTGTGAAAGGTAAGCATGCTGTTTCTACAGTGCTGACTGTCCTTTTGTTTGAGAGTTGACCGAGTATACTTTGATCCTTTTTTTAAAGAAAGAATTCTCTGTTCTACTTTAAAGAAAGCTTCCTGAGACCTGGGTCAGATTATGGAAACTAAAGTGAGCACACAAAAGTACTTGTTAGAAAGTGAAATTTATGTGCAAACTAAATGTGGCCTTGATGATAGCCTTATTGATCAAGTCAAGTTAATAAATCTGTAATACCATGCAGCACTGTTCAACACTCACAGGCTTATCTTGGTTTTCTGATTTTTCTTTTTATGTGCCTGCTGTGTAGGCAGAGAACATGCACTTTCCTGCCACAAAGTGTGTACTACAACTGAAACACTGAATTCAGAGGGCTTGAATGTAAAATGTCAGCATCCAATACAACTAAAGGGGCCTTTTATAGAAGTTACCTAATCCTGGGATTGTACTCTAAAGTGACACAGTCTTTGTTTTATAAGTATTCTTCTCTTAATTTCCAATGCTTTTGGCCCTGATCCAGAATGAAGTTCAGAGTCCTGTTTGGATGATTAAAAGAAATCCATGGGAAATTTGGAACCAAAATGCCATATGGAGTGACTTATGAACCTATCAATGGCCAGCATTTGCATTCAAGATAAAAGTTTAGTTTTAAAGCATTCTGACAGTAGGTCATTCTTGAGTAGCTTTGCCAGTACACAAGGGTTGCATCCTTTGTACACCCTTGGGATCCTGGTCTGACGAGCACTTACTCCATTATTATCCACATTTCCTTTTGCCCTCTGACAAAAAGCACTTATGATGAACTGGATTTATCTTCCTCTACCATGGGATGCCTGAAGGATCTCTGAGAGCCCTTTTACATAGCCTAGTGCATGTTCTCTGTAATACATGCTGCTGCGATGTTCCTGATGTTGCGCGTTTTCTCCTCCGTCGTGAGAGGATTTTGCATTCATAGCTTTGCTCTGATTTGGGGTTGATCTGCATGCCAACCGTGTTAGAGGAGGTTCTGCTCAGGCTAAAGTGGGGCTTCTGTGCTCGAACCCAGTGTCGTGCGCTGATGTCCCTGGTGTCCTGGAGCAGCAAGTGTCGCAGCCGGGACCTCGGTTCGATACCTCAGCTCCGTTCCCTGATGTTCTCGCTGAGAAACGAAGGCGGCTGGGTGAGTACCTGAGCCTCTGCTGGGGAAATTCACCAAGGTGGAATATAAAGTGCCATTTACGAAGCGCTTCTCATCATTCCATTGTCCTGCATTCATTCCCAGCTACTGCTGAGCTCCTGACTGGAGCACTGGTGTGAGAGGGCAGGGCAACCACCAGAAAAGAATAGATACCACCTATGGGCAGTTCACAACCTTCTATCTCATATTTCTCCCTCCTTTTCCATAATCTCATTCCTCTTCTTTCCTTTGCAAACCTATTGCCAATGTGGATAGTGAGCCTTAGAAAGGGATAATGAGACAGTAGCAGTTGACCCATTCCCAGTATGGATTTATCTTCCATTGCATTGTCAGAGCTTGGGGATTTGGATGACTGTCTTAGGAGGGTAACCAGGGCACAAATTCGAGTGAGATGGCAAAGAGGCTCAGTCTGTGAAAAATGGGTTTGCTGATGGGGTTGATGTTGGTGGGGGGGAGAAGCTGGACATGCTTTTATATCTGCCTTCTTAGTAGCTTACAGACTGGGTGGTGAGAAGCTCCTCTATATGTGGAGCCAGGGTCAGGGCTGGGTAAAGGCAGTTGTGCTGTGTCTGTATGGGACATGGGCTCCACTGCATTCATGGGTTTCTCCAAGCCTTTGTCATTAACCTCAAAGTGGGGACTGTCTTTAAATCCTCTGGAAAACAGGAATGGATGCAGACTGTACCCCGCCGCTAAGCCGTGTGTCTCACCTGGAGGCTATACCATAGTGCTCCAGAGCTCACACTGACTGGTGGCTCATTTCTAGATGGTGTTTAAAATCCCAGTATTGAATTATTCTCTTCCCTTATGAGGGAACTAAGACTTCTTTTGTCTTTTATGCATGGTAGCAACATTTTTCCTATGAGTTAACTGTATTACTCTCTTTCTCACTGCTCCGGTGTTAACTTTGAAAGAGAAAAACAGCGCTGTGTCATCACAGAATTGCCTGATGATGGGAACTGTAAGGTAGATGAGTTCTCTTCACCCATGAGCAAGTTCTTGAATGAGGTTTTACTGCAGGACAGCTCGTTCTTTTCCTTTTGCAAGCTGGCCTGTCCATATCTCGTAGGTTTTTAATACATTGCAGTACATCCATCTCTTAAAACAACAGTTTCATTTCTGTAGCCCAGCCCAATAGTCAGTGCTAATTGCTGTCATCAGTGGATCTTTAAAAGCTCTTCATCCATCCTTAAGAGCTTATTTGGCCACAGACTAGACTCAGAAATATGCTTGGAATCCTGTCCAGCAGAGTATAGGAATTTACCCCAGATGAAGATCTGTCCCTGTGTGGTTCAGATTTTACATGCATGCCTCACACACAAATAATACCTGTTTCATGCAATACTTAGGAGCATGAACTAGAAAATAGACCATAAACTCTTTGGTGCAGAGACCACTAAGCTTTTTAGAGCACCAGACACGTTCAGGTTTAAAACCCAACCAGGGCCACCAGTCATTACTTGTTAGAGCTAACAGCTTTAAAAGGAATTCCCTCATTAAATTGAAGTTGCTTTTACCCATGACAGGCCATGAAACCTGAACTTGTGGGAGGGAATGTTTGCCTTTATGTATGTGTATGTCTTAGGCTTTTTATTTTCAATGGAGAGAGAAAATAGAGCAGGTTGAATATTGGATACATTACCTTAGTATTAAGCTGCCATTCCCAATCTCTTTTGGATAATTGGAACAGAGAATCGCTACTTCTCATCCATCACTTTAAATGAAGGCCTTAGCAAAATAATTTTGGTCGCTGGGAACCACAAATAGGATCCCTCTTTCCAGATTAGTTGTTTTTTGCTCATGAAACTGTTTGAATAGGTCTTAGCACTCTGAGCCATAGCAGGATATATGTTAGCAGTTTTACAAGCCTTTGGGGAAATTGCTCAAATGTGTTTGTAAGGACCTCCTAGGAAGTGTTTGGTGGTGTTAAGCCTGGGGAAAACTGTATTGAGATTTTTATTGTTGGATTTTTGTAGTTGTTGGGTTGAGGGTTTTTTAATTCCACTAATATACTCTGTAATGCTGGTAGTACTGCAGTAAGTTTTATGTTTCCATTGATGTAAAAAAGGTCTTACTAAAAGTTTAGGTCTTATTTCATCAAAGATTTGTAAAACTTAGGACTTAAAGTCAGGTTTAGTTGTAGCTGTGCCTCCTGAACACATAATAGCAACTATGTAAGCTGATGTAGTATAGACAGAATCACTAATTCCCAATCTTTAGCACCGATTGCTGTGAACTCATGAACTTTCTTGTGGATATTCTGAAAAGCCCCATGAATCTGAAGGTTTTTAATGTTTTAATTTAATAAGGTTCAGTGGACCAGCTGTACAGCAATTACTGTTGCCTATAGGCCATGGTTTATGACTGTTTGAGCTACAAAAAAATCGACAACCTGGCAACTTGTCTGTGTTAGTCTCATGTAATTCTGAAATTGTTCCATCTTGTTCCATTCTGCCTGTACATCTGTATTGCAGTTAATTTCCTTAAAACTGGGAAATTGCTCACTGCTGGAGTTCAAAGTGGCAGGCATGAGGTGAAATGCAAGCTTCAACTGAAAATTTTATTTGTTCTAAATGGTTATTTCAAACAAAAGAAGAAAAAAATCCCAAGATTTGGATTTGGGGTACTCTGTCGATTACAAAAAGCACAGAATAAACATTTTAGGGGTGCTACAAGGATGCTGATGATTGCTTTAATAATCTTTGTAGTCTGCCCTGAATTTCAGGCAATTAAATAGCCAATACTGCTGTTAACTAGCCAGGCTTCAACAGACCTTTTATAAACCTTCTTGTCTTTTCATGTAGAAAGACATTTGGCATCATTTTAAAATGTATACCCAGTAGATTTTGTAATGCATTTCCTTTTTTCATGTGTTTCGTGTTTAATTCAAACAAGCATCTGACATGAAAGCTAAAGATAAAAGTGTAACATAGTACAATTAGTTTCTGTGAAGTCTGCAGATCACTAATGGAACACATCTCTTCCCCCTGCACAACTAGCATAATACAGGCCATTTTTTGGTCATTTGTGTTGTACATTAAAAGCATCAAATAGAGTGCTGTCATGTGCCTGAGCACATGGACAGAAAGTTCCTTTGTTCGATAACGTTGGAATTCATTTTGCTTTTCAGATACGCAAAACGGCTAATTGCTGCAATCAGATCAGAGACATGTAACACTTGTAACACTTCATATATTAAGAAAAATAGTGCAGAAATTAGATCACAGAGTAGAAGTGCATATATATGTATATATATAAATAGTTCAGTAAGCTGTTTTTCTGTTCCCACCACTGTTACTGTCTAAACTGTGTTTCATGAATGTGTGTTGTGATTTCATGCCATCTAATGTCTAGCTCTTTCCAGTCAAATAAATAGAAGCTGAGGAGTACAGTTTTAAAGCAATGTGCATTTAAATCCACTAAGCTTCTGAGAAGCAAGGTTTGTGAGCATATGTATGTAAAAAAAATTTGGAAAAAACTTGCATTGTGTGGTAGTGGAGGAGAAGTATTTATTGACAGCAAACCTCCTTCATCTTTGTTAATGCTCAAAGTATGGAATTTAGATCTAGAACCCCACTAGTTTCAAATGTGCCTGATCTGGTGCTTTAGATTTTTGGAAAGCAAGTTTTCAGGTGCAAAACAGGCAACCAGATTTTTGTAGGATTTAGGTGAGCTGTGTCACATAGTCCCTTTCTTACCCATTCTGTACAGAACATATGGGTTCTTTTAAAATTACAGTATGTGTGTGCTTCTGTATTATTTAAGGTACAGGAATATTTTTTCCTTATTTTAGATCAACACTTTTAAAGCAGCTTGGGGTTGTAACAAAATTACACAAAATGCTGCACATCTTGACAATACCACACAATAATGAGAAGTATTTATTTCAAACGTACTTATAAGACCAAGTTCATACAACAAAGAAATGCAACACACGGATGCCACGTGTGGAATGCATGGGGCATGATCTGAGCTGTGAAGGCTCCTGTCTGTCTTTGATGATTCATAAAAATGCCCCCAGTTCTCTATATTGCATTTACTATTTTTTAAAGCTTTTGCTTTGGGATAAATAATAGTGTTTCTGGGGTAAGTATCTTTGCTTATATATAGGCAGAGAATGCTGGTGGTGCTTTTGTTTTTTCTTCCTCCTTTTTCTACTGCAGAGTGCTTTGGCCACTGTTGAACAGTTTAGGTAGATCCAAAGGGATACTGCTATCATGAACTGGTAAACCACCATCAGCATTATATCCTCCTGTGTCAAAGACCTTGTACAATGTAAAAGCCAAAGGTATTCAGATTAAGCCTTTTCTCAGGACAGTTTATAAATAGACATCAGTTCAAAACTGAGATTTATTTCTTCTCCGCCTGCCATTTCTCTTCCATGAATACAAAAGAATGAATCTTAAAGCTCTTGCTTGTCTCCATGTCCTCTTTTTTTTTTTGCCTTTCATGACTCTTATTTTTATTTCAACTGCAAAAGTTGTAGTAGTTGAAATGGTGGGGGCAGAAGGAAATGTGAATTTAAAACCTGGATATCATTGGCATTGGTGCCAGTAGAATAGAAAAAAATAAGTTAAATTGCAAAACAAACAAACACCCCAACAACAAAACAAAAGACTCCCAAAACCACAGTAAAGAGTAAATTGATGAATTTTGAAAAAAACAATAATCATTTGGACACAAGCTGAAATTTCTGAATTCTGTACCAAAAAAAGGAAAAGAAAAAAAAAGACAAGAATAATATTTTCTTGTGAACATTTGCGTTTCACCAAGTATAGCATTTCTAGTGAGGAAAATATTCCAAGTGTGGCTTTTGGGAACAGGGAGCAGCACAGCCAAAACTCTGTCCTCTGTCAAGGTCTGCACCCAGGACTCCTGACTCTCAGAGCTCAAGGAAGATAAAGCTCAGATGGAAAAGGGAGTGGGTTGATAGGAGGTGTCAGAGGAGCTTGGGTGAATGAGGGAGCATTTTAGCAAGGCAGAAAAGCTCGTGGGGATGTTAGTGGGGGAAGGAAGGGCAGGAGAAAGTAGGCACCCCCAATGGATTTAAAGATGTGAGGAATGACCAATGAGCTTGGGAAAGGTGTGTGTGTATTTGCAGGGGGAATAAATGGGTCTGCTAATGGCTTCTTTTCATGGGGTGATTGAAGTGCTGTTGATGGGGGAAATCAGCTGCCGGTTTTGACAGAGATTTTATTGGTACTACATGACCCGGGGCATTTATGGAGTCACTGTACCCAGTCTCAGAGCTAAATTACTTCCCAGATGTAAGGCAAACAAGCAATCTCTCATACTGGTCTCCTGTTCTTTATGACTTCAGTCCTCAATACTCATTCAGCAGTAGGCAGCTGGTTCCGTTTTCTTGGTTTAGAGGTTCTGACACCAGTAAAAACAAAACAAAAAACTTTTACTCTTCCAGCAATGAAATACACTGCAGAGTTAAATTAGTGAGACCTGTTGGAGCACCCTTTTTTTCTACAGGCCTCTTCTGAGCAAAGGCATCGTTGTTTGGGAAGATCCCCTACAACTTCAGGGGGGGTTGGCTTAGCTTTTAAATCCATGTGATAGTTTCTTTATCAAGAAATCTCTTTCAGATCATATCCCCTTTGATGATTATTCAGCCCCCATCCTTCTCCTACTTTACAGTTATTTTAACATCTCTGAAGAGCTGCCAACATACCCACTTTAGCAGCCAGTGACTGTTATGCTGCTTTTTTTTATTGGCATTCAATTTTATGGGTTGACAGACAGTAAATACTAGGACTTCTCTTTACTGTTCTACAGTAATTTGTCCTATGGTTGTAAATAAGTGTCTCTTGTTCTGGCTTCTGCTAAACAAAACTCAGCATTTTTGGAAGAGATAGAGCAAACAAAAGATTGTCGCATTTTATGTAAGCTGTGACTGAATGGATATTACTGTATCTGTGGGGGGTTTTTTATTTTCAAGGCAAAAGAACAACTTATTTCTGAAAACGCTGGTTTGCTGTGGATTTTTTTTTAAGGGTGGATCTATTAAATTTCCAGAAGTATTTTTTTCAAATATATTGTATTTTCCATATGGACCTGTCATGCAAGCCTGGAGGAGAATGGTATTTAAAGACCTTAGAATATCCTCTTGGACTGTAACAAACAAACAAGCTACTAGCAATGAGGAACAGTAATTATTCCCACTAGTCTAAACAGTTTTATTCTGTATTTTTCTCTCTCTCTGGTAGACACCTTGCATTTCCAAGACTGAAAATCAGCCCCAAGGACTTGCAACAAGCGTCAGGTGGGGACAGACACCCATCAATCAGTCCACACCCTGGGACACTGATGAGCCTCCATCTAAACAGATGAGGGAGAATGAAAACCCAGGTATGTTTCTAATCTTATTTGTAATTCTACAAGGGAAAATCGTTCAAAACAAATTCGATGCACTGTCTCCATTTACTTCCGTAAATTAGACTTCATTGTGAGTGGTGCTTTATTTTTCAGCAGAGTTTTTCTCTCACTGTAAAGACCCCTCAAGTTTCTTCTGTGCTGGGGCTAATATAAATGTATTAAGATGCCTCTAAGTTCATTAGAGTGGGTTGTTGGGGTGTTTTTTTTTTCTTTCCTTCTCTGCCGTCACTAGAGGAAAAGGCACTCTGTAATACTTCAAGACCTCTTTTATGTCCAGAACTACCTGAAATGATTTCCAGCTTCCAGACACATATCATGTATTGTGCTACTATGCCAGACGCCTAATTACAATCTCTTTGTAGTGGCTGGAGCACCATCATTATACACACAGAGTGTTTGTCAGGGAGCCATGAAAGCACAGTGGGGAAAGAGGTTAATTTTCTTGGAAGCTTGTGCTTAAGCTGCGTAAAGTGCAAAATACATAAAACCACAAACATGCCACATGTCACCTGATGAGCATTTTAACAATTGCACTCACGTCACCATAGCAATTTTACACACTCACCGGTTGGGAATGTCTCCAGGCCCTGAACTGGTTTAGATACGGTGAAGGAGAAGGGCACATGGGTGCAATTTGGTAGCGGACGTGGCTGGGGGTGTTTATTGTCATTCTGGTCTCCCCCAGGCTGAGCCTGCCGCCATTGCTGGCTTTCCTTTGTGCCACAGGTGCAGCACCCTGGGTCACCACGGTGGCAGCAGGCAGCCAGCCCGCCCTGATCACGCACTCCTATGGGATGACGCAGCCGCCCACCTTCAGCCCAGCTGCCAACGTCCAGGCCCCTGTCATCGGCGTCACGCCCTCTCTCCCTCCACATGTCACTCCCCAGCTCCCACTGATGCCGGCCCACTACCAGCTCCAGCCACAGCCCTCCCAGCCCCTCAGCAACATGGTGGTCAACCTGCAGAGCCAGCCCTTGTACACCAACAGTCAGCCCCTCAGCATGTCCTCCATGAGCGGCGTTGGCCCGGCGGCCCACCCAGGCCCTGGAGCGGTGGGCAATGGCCACCTGGCCTGCCCCATGCTGCCGCCGCCACCACCAGCCCTGCCTTCGGCCGCCCTGCCCAGCAGCGCACCCACCACCAACGGGCAGGCGGCTGCCCCCCCCAGCACGGCGGGGGGCCCGGACAACACCAACGGGGTGCAGATGCTGCGGACAATCGGCGTGGGGAAGTACGAGTTCACGGACCCCTGGCACCCCAAAGGTAAGGCAGGCCAGCTCGGCCCTGTGGGACATGTGGGTAGGGGTGAGCAGCAGGGCCAAGGATGGCAGCAAACCCGTGGTCCGCCCTGCTGCTTTCCTTGGGCCCAGCTCCAGAGTCTGTCTCCATGCTTTGCTTTAATGCATAGCTTTTAAGAGTTAATCACAATAAGAACCAGTGTGTTAGAAAGAAGGAGGACAAGCTGTGAGTATATTTTGTAGTGAAGAACGGCTTTTGGGCCCATCAGATAAATCGGTGCTCCCAATGGTAAAGCAGCCGTCATCCCGTCCCTCTACCTTTGAAACACACACCTATGTTTCCATCCAACCACTTCCCTTCTGGCTTCAGTTGTGTATTAGTCACAGCACTAATCTTCTTCTCCAACCATTGTCTTCTCCCTACTCTAGTAGAAGCCTGAGCCAAATGCAAAGCAGCCCTGCTGACTGAAGCTGAACAACCCAGAATGTTCAGTGTTAAGGGGAAAACTCTTCATTACCAGCCTCATTGGGCTCAAATGCTGCAAAACATCCTGAATAGTCATGAGCATTCCTGAGAGGCTGACCTTTTCTGATAAGTAGTTTCTAAATGAGCCACACCATTGGGTTGCATTCAAGTGTTATTTCCAAGTGTCTTACCCTAGACACTTGAAAAATACCTATGCTCTGTGTACTTAATTTCTAATTTCATTTGCAGAGTTTTCATTGCCTACCTTGAAAATCATGACTGTGCCATGTGCACAGGTATAGAGAAATGTAGCTTACAAAAATACAGATGCAGACCTATCAGCAAAATCAATTAAATTGATTTTAAAAGAAACACCCCAAAGGCTTCATTAAGTCTGTGATATTTTATGTATACATTTGTATTCAGACACAATCCGTGTGTAAATTATTTACTTGCCACAAGCTATTAAGTTCTATTGTGTGGCTCTGTATTAAAGACAAGGAATCTCCATTAAAAATGATTAGTCCAATAACTCTTCCTGCTCATTACGTAAATTGTACTTTGGTATGTGCAAATCCTTACCAGACAACTCTTGAAAAGGAGTTCAGGCCCAAGCTCAGCAGGACTTTTGTAAAGCTAAATATTTGGACTGCTTTTAAATTTTCAGCTCAAAGCCCTAAATATTATGAAAATGCTTACTGGATGGTGAGCTTCTGAATTTTTCTTTAAGTGATACAGGCCCAGTCAGGTAGCCAAAAATAGACTAACAATTGCTTTGTAAGAGGGTTGATTTTTTTAATTCTCTCCCTTTAAAATAAAATCATAATCCACATAAGTGATTTGTCAGGTAGGTTTGTAAATTACAAAACCTTGATTTTGTAGGAGAAAGGGGAGAGACTTATACTCTAATCCTGGTAGACTAAGCTGTAGTTGTTCTGTTGGGTGTCCTTCTCCGTGGAAGCTATTTGTCTTCTAAAAGGCATCATCTCCACTTTTCATAGCCACCTATCCCAATTTACTGCACTGGATACTCGGATACATCATCAAATTAACACAATTTAAAGGATTACTTGGTGTCATTGGAGACGTGCAAATATACAATACAAGGAAAAACACATAAGCTTAAACCACTTTCACCGCGGTAATTTGATCACATATCTGAGCCCTAGTGACACTAACCTAGTGAGACAAATGAGCATGTCGGTAACTGCACACTTGAGGTTAGGAATACTCTTAAATGCCTTGCATACTTAGGACCAGCAGCATCAGCTGTTATTTACTCTTCCTCCATCAATTAACCTTTAGCATATCTTTGGCTAGCAGATGAAGTAAAATGCAAATCAGAGCCTAAGTAAAAAGATCGTAAAATATTTAATCAGTCTTTTAATATTTAATTTGCAAAGTCTTAGTTAGCATTCATGCTTAAACTGCTGTAAACTCTAGTCTGGTCTAATTGTGTCTGAGTACCACTGAATGCAGTCAGCCACAGAGATAGATGTTCATTAAGGTGAGGAGGAGAGTTACTCACTAGAGTATACCAGGCATGCCAGACCTAGCTCTGCTCTGGTATTTGGAAACCTTTGTAGCTAGGAGAGGCTCCTAAGGAGAATACTAAAGCAATCAGTATTTCTAATCCATGACAATTCCTGACACATTAGCCTTACTGTGCCATATAAAGTGCAAGCTAGACAACTGTTTTCCCAGGGATTAGCTAACTTCTCTGTGACCATCAGCTATTGAGTTTTTCCTGTTCATTCAGTGGTTAAAAACAAACAAACCTAAGATAACAAAGCATACATGTACAAATGTCTCATAAGAGGACCTGTTTTATACAGAAAATGTAATCTCTTCCTCCTTTTCCAATCTTAAAAGCCTTTATGTTTAAAGCTGTAATTCTTCTTGTCAAATTCCGAACTCACAGAAGATACATTGGTTTTAGTTGTTTTGAATAGAGAGGAAGAATCAGGGAACAGAAGGCAACTGGGTGTCAAACCAGACCTTAAAACCTCAGTAGGGTAAGATTCTTAATACAAACTATGGATTTCCATGTGGCTCAATTTTCAAATTATTTTTTTTGTTTTAATTTCTGCCCTCAAGGATTTCAGTCTCTAAAGCCTGACTGATTTCACAGTCTTAAATGATAGGCACCTTTCTCTCCAGGAAGTAATGGAAACTGTGAGACAGACTAGTTCTATACAAGTTTCATTTAAATGTCCTCACTCTTTCTTGGGGAACCGTGGCCAGTATTATAATAAGAGCCACTGCTAATGGCCTTAAGATCTACCTCATTATCCTGAGATACTCTGTATTATTATATCACTTGACAGTCCAGACTTGTACAAGTTTGAGTAATTGCCCAACTATCCCTTAAGTGAAAGAGCAGTTCTTGCTGCTTAGTTTAGTAGTTCCTTACATTTTTAGACCTTATTAGGGAGCTGATTTGAAACTTCATGTTTGATTTCCCATAATTATCTTTCATTTGACTGTGTACATGTTTGGGCCATAATATACTGTATTTATGCAGCACTAGGTTTCTTACTTGGCTGTTTCTAAACAAAAATATAAAATAACTTGCCCAAAGTTAAAGGAACTGCTAGTATGCAGTCTCATTTGCAATAGGTCAAGAGATCTCACTTACATGACTGAAAGAGCTGAATCATTTCCATGGCACTGCAAAAAATACGTTTTGATAACAAGAATCATTATATAAAACAGATAAATCATTCTCTTTACAGTGCCACAGCTAATTTCTACCTAATTCCATTGAAACTACTTGTAAGAAAATAATTTTTGCATGGATTACAGAATCTTCTTGGTCTGTCTGGGTTATATTCTGTGAAAGGATTTTTTATTGCTCTGTAATATGTTAAATATGAATGTTAAGCTTAGCTATGTGATCCATTTACTTAGTGAATTTATGAAGCAGTCACATTATGAGAGACATAAATAATGTTTCAAAGTAATTATTGCTTCTAGCAGTGTGTGAGAAACTGTAGACCTGCCTTATGAAATGCGTGGGATCTTTCACCAAACATGATCAACAGCAGTTTTGAGAAGTGTCTGATTTGGGCTGTAATTGCATTTTGGATAGGATTTATGCCAAATACACCTAGCTGATTTACACAGACATGTAACCTACTACTTTATAAGAGAATCAGCCCTTGTTTTGTATCTATGTCCTAAGTGTTGGTCTGTAATCTAAAGATTAATTTCCAAAGGATTTAATAAAGCAGAATATTCAGAACCATAAAGATGTTCGTTGCAACCATTTCAGTGAAGATTCACTGAAGTTCACACAGGCAAATTTTTATGTGCCTTTTCTTTAGAAAATACAGAGTTGCAAATAATATTCAGACATAATTTTAGGATCTTCAGAATACGTGATGGGCCAGCACAAAATGTTGCTTGCACAACAGGCCTGCAGAGAAGAGAGAGGGACAGAAATAATCCCTTCAGTTTCTGGTACAAGATACTAGTATCCCATGCCATGGCACAGTGAGAGACCAATGTCTATGTGCCTGACAACCCAGCTGAGCTCAAATGGAGAAAAATTTATCAGTCTGATGAAGGACTAGAAAAGATTTGTTTCTTTGCAGAAATAACTGGGTAACTGAGATTTAGTTCTTGACTTTTTCATATGGCAATATGCTTGTATATATCCAAGACTTGTCGTAAATCCAAAACTGACCCCTTGATTGATAGCCTTGCCACATATAGGATGTAAATATTCCAGCTTGGACTCTGAGATCTGTTACACATTTAAAAAGGCACTTTCTTCATAAACTTGATACACTTTGAAGAAGTCACGAACACAAAAAGTGAAGAAAATGCAGTTCTTTGTTACTCACAGAATCACCAAGGCGGAAAAGACCCCCAGGATCACCAAGTCCAGCCTGTGACTTGTTGTAGTACTTTTTCCTGCAGTGGACCAGCCATGGACGTTGTGGACAATGTCGATGGTTGTTTCCATACTGTTTTTGTTCTATAATTCTTTGGTTTACAGTCCTTAACTAGTAGGTAAAGAAATCAGACACTAATTAGTGTTCAGAATGTAATGACTATAGAAACTTAACATCTGAAATAAAATCTGCATGTTAATCCTTGTAACACTAATTCCTTAACACTTCATTTCCAAGCATCATCAAATACCATGGACTCAATAATAACAAAACTACAAACAAATACTGTTGCATCATCACTTATTGATCGCACCTTTCACACTTGACTTTATTGCATTGGAATTCTCATTAGACCTCAGACAATATTTACTTTCCTTAATCATGAATAGTAACAAGGCAGACTACAACATTTTGTCAATAACCATCAACATTTTCTTCACAAAAGGCCAAATTTTCAAAGGGATTTCAGCTTGAACTGTGGTTCTGTGAGTGTGCCTAGTTCTGGACATAAATGTTGGGGGGAGGAAGGTGTTTAAGTTCAAAGTGCAGCCTAGCACTTAGAATTCTAATAATGTTATTTAAAGGATGTTGTGTGATGAAGACTCTAGAAAGGCTGTTTTCAGTTTATACATGGCCTGTGTAACCTTGGGAAAATCTGCCTTATTTTTGTATCCATAGATACAGACAGGTAGATAGAGAAGTAGATTATAAAAATTATAGATAGAAAATTATATATAAAATTGGGGGGATATCTGTTTATACTTATAGATATGTGAATATATATGTATATAGTTGTGGTGAAGGAAGTCTACAATAGAAATAGAAGTGCATTCTATCTCCTGTTTCATACAGGAGAGGTAGGTTAGCATGGAAGTCTGTTAGCATTGTACATGCTTATTAGTCTGTTTTCCTTAACATAGCCTTGATTTTATGGGGCAGCCTAAATGGTGCCAAGTATCAGATGACTGGTGATGGAATCATATAGTCATTATGCCTGGAAAAGACCTCTGAAATTATCGAGTCCAATGTCCACCCAGCACTACTATGCTCACTATACCATAGACTCATAGAACCGTTTGGGTTGGAAGGGATCACTGGAGCTCATTTAGTCCAACCCCCCCTGCAGTGGGCAGGGACATCCCCAACTGGATCAGGTTGCCCAGAGCCTTGCCTTGAATGCCTCGAGGGATGGGGCCTCAACCAACTCCCTGGACAACCTGTTCCAGTGTTCCACTACCCTCATGGTAAGGAACTTTTTCCTAATATCCAATCTAAATCTACTCTTCTCTAATTTAAAACCATTGCCCCTTGTCCTTTCACTACAGGCCTTTGCAAGCAGGCCCTCTCCAGCCTTCTTGTAAGTTCCCTTTAGGTACTGGAAGGTCACTAGTAGGTCCCCCCGAAGCCTTCTCCTCTCCAGGCTGAGCAATCCCANGTCCAGGTCCCAGTACAGAGCCCTGAGGGACACCACTTGTCACTCATCTCCAGCTGGACTTCGAGCCATTAACCACTACCCTCTGGATGCGGTCAGCCAGCCAGTTCCTTATCCACTGAACAGTCCATCCATCAAATCCATAGCTCTCTTGGCCAGTAGAATGTTGTGGGGGACCATGTCAAAGGCCTTGCAGAAGTCAGTGTTCCCAAGCACTACATCGACATCTACAGATTTTTTGAACACTTACAGGGGCAATGATTCCACCATCTCCCTGGATAGCCTGTTCCAGTACCTGACAATCCTCTTGGTGGAGGAATTCTTCCTAGTATCTTATCTCAGCCTCCTCTGGTGCCACCTGAAGCCATTTCCTCATGTCCTATCACTTGTTACTTGGGAGAAGAGGCTGAGCCCCACCTTACTACAGCCTCTTTTCAGGTAGTTGTGGAGAGCGAGACAGTCCCCTCTAAGCCTCCTCTTCTCCAGACTAAACAACCCCAGTTCCCTGAACCACTCCTTATAACACTTGTGCTCTAGACCCTTCACCCATTTCATTGCCCTTCTTTGGACACGTTCCAGCAGCTCAATGTCCTTGTAGTGAGGAGCCCAAACTGAACACAGTATTCGAGGTGCAACCTCACCAGTGCCAAGTACAGGGGGACAAGCACCTCCCTAGTCCTGCTGGCCATACTGTTTCTGATACAAGCCAGGATGTTGTTGACCTTCTTGGCCACCTGGCACACTGCTGGCTCAGTGTGATTGTTTGTAAGCTCAGCTTGGTAATGAGGCATAGCAGTTCACAGAATGAAAGAATGGCTAAATTGGATGGGACCAGTGGACGTTATCTCATCCAACCTCCTTGCTCAGACAGGGCCACTTGACAGAATGCTCCAAGTGTGGACTCACCAGTGCTGAGTGGAGGGAACACTTCCCTCAGCCTACTGGCAATACATTGCCTAATGCAACCCAGGATACCATTAGCCTGCTTTGCTGCAAGGGCACACTGCTGGCTCATGTTTTAGCATATTGACACACAGTAATGGAAGTAAACTGCTTGAACTGTTTCTCTAAAACCTTTTTCAAGATTAAGGACAGTCTTCTGCCATTAGAGTAATCTTAACAGAATTATGGAGTTGATGAGGATATCTAAGCCATTGCTTGAGTGAGACTGGAGTACATTTCGTCTTCTTGTGTTCCAGATAGAGTATTTTCAGTAATTCTTACAGTGTCTTTTAGTGCCACTATCAGTCAGGTCATGACAGACAGTGATGAAGTGCACTGAAGAGTCAAAGAGGACTTGTAATAGTCTTAGAACATTGCCTTGCTAAACGTACAGCATAAAGAAGGTCATCAAATTCTATTTTGATTGACAATTCTCAGTATGTGAGTGACTTGAGATTTCCAAGTTTCAGCTGAAGCAGGAGCCTTTCACCATTACCAATATTTTATGAGAGTTACTGTAAAAAATAGTGTAGAGTTACTTAAGGGTGATAAAACTCCCTGAAATTTCTCTTAAAAGTCATCTGCTCCATGATGCTTTTTTTTTTTTAATACCTAATTTTTTTAAATAAGCACCAGATTTGCAACTGTAGTTCATCTGTTCTGGAAAGTGCAGCACTGAAGAACTTTGATTTTACTCTGTTATGTGTTATTATATCATCACTTGGATGGACAGTCAAGTTACAGCTACTACAGAGAGTCAGCAACATAGGAACTTCACACTCAGTCCAAACTGGACAAGCTGAGTCCATCAAGAGCCAGACTGTGCATTTGTGTTTACACTTAAATGTTCTCAAATTGGGCTGTTTGTGATCTCTGGAGATCTTCAGGCAAGTGGATTTATTAAATTGCAAATGATTTTTGATTTCCCTACAAGAAAATTGAAGTGCTTCTTTTTTGTAATCAGCAGTCCTCCATGGAGCAGTGCCTGAACTCTGAATGAAGAAGACTCACCTCTGTCTCGTTACATTCAAAATGAGAATGTCCCATGTTAGATTTTTTTAAAAAATCTAAATAAATTTGTGAAATACAAACATTTCTAAATAGTAGCTTTTCTTACCCTGTTGTGCCTTGAGATTGCTGATGAGAAGCTTTGGTGTCCCATGGCAAGGTTTGGCTTTGAGCTGCAGTCAATCACAATAATAGCATGGGATTACATACACCTTACATCTTCAAAATGCTTTCATGGACATCATTTAAAAAAATGTTTGTGTTGAAATAAGTGATGTGCATATTTTTTAAAACTAAAGATACAAGGACTTTGGCTGAAGCAAAAGCAAGAATAACTGTCAGGAAAGTAGCTTTGGTGTAACATCCCACAAATCTACTTGATTCATGTCTTCTGTGTTCACAGGATATAAACTATGAGGAGAGGAATGATTTGATTTGAACATTCACAAGTATTTGTAATAATACTTTCTTTTCTTTAGTTTTTTGTTCATTAAGTAGGAAATAATTTAGGCAACAATTTGAATGGAAGAAATTTGTCACAGCAATGGACATATTGTTTTTGTATGTTGTGTTCCTGTACAATGTCACAAAGATATGCTATTAAGTCCTTTCCACACAGTAGGATGGTTAAGCTTCTTGCATTCATTCTGGTTTATGTTACATATATATTCAGGTTTCCAGTTGAACCAAGTGAGGGTAACAAGGTATTTGTATATAGTTCCATCTTAATATTTAGAAATCATTACATCAGATTCCCAGATGAGATATTCTGGAAAGTATCATAAGGTGATGAAATCATCACTAGGAAGAAGATATGTAAGCTTACAGGAATGATTACTCATAGACAAAACTTCCATCATCTAGATGTGCAAGTAAAAGCAGCATGAGGTTTTGTCATATTACGTTCATAACATGTAGTGTTGTACATGCTTACTACTGCATTGGAAAAATTCTTGGAATGCTGACAAAATCAGGAGGTTCAATGTAAGTATTTGACCAGGGATCTTGACAGTAATATAAATATACACCTATGTTTACTGACAGCTAAGTCATAAGCATTTGACTAGTCAAGGCGCCAGGATACTTAATCAAGTTTGCACAGTACGACTGTGTAATACTTTCCAAGGAGCTAAAACAGATTGGAGGGTTTGCCTAAAGACTTTGCACATTATGTTTTGCACAATGCTCTTTGGCATTGCAACATCAAAGAAACTGAAGAATGTTAGGATTAAAGAAAACATCATTTTATTCATGATTCTTCTGAACAAGAACAAAAAAATACCATTCTGTGTAAAACAGTTGTAGGAGCTTAGCTAGTAGGTTCCTTTTGCCTGTAACCTAGGAAATAGGAGATTCTGCTCTTTGCCTTTTCCTGCATGCTGTGCAGACTTTGTTACAGATGTGAATTTTCTAGAGGACTGAATTTGCTTGGGTTTAGATGTTTTTCTGCTAGATATCATAGCCAAACTCTGCATGGAGAAATTGTTATGAACAGTGCATTTCTTTGAGTGTTTTTTAATACTTCTGTAGGATGACTAGAGCTCTGATTTGGAAGCCATATTGAGCATCCAGATAGAAAAGCACTTTTCAGGAGCATTTCAGAAGAACTTTCAATAGATGGATAGCAGCTACCTCCAGCAGGAATCATTCAAGTGATTTCAGGTTTAGATGGATGAAGATACTTAACCATTAGTAGAAAATCCTTGCAGGATTCTGTCTTTCATTTGTATAGCAGCAATAAGATTTGGGATCATGTTCCTTCAGCCAGGACAGTCAGTCGTTCTTCATGTGTTTTACTTGCTAGAATGGTAAAAGTCAATTTGACATCCTGTCCAAAGATTAGCTACAGGACAGTCAGTCTGCTCATCAGTAGAGACTGAGTACTTTACAAAAACTGTAAATCTGTTAAAGCCCTGCACCAGTAAGATTTTTGTCTCTGAGAACTTAAATGACTTCCACAGCCCTTCACTGGAAATGCTCTTTATGCCCTGGATAAATCATCATTACCTGAATTTGGGGTTTTTTTCTTTCTTCTGAAGCTGCCATGTAGGCAAACCACATGCAGTGAATCTCAGTGTTATCAGTCAGGAATGGTTTAATTCACTTCCATAGAGATAAAGTGGTGCTGAGAACATCTCTTGGCTGTAAGAGTAAACTCAATCTAGAATTTACCAAAGCCAGAAAATTATTTTGGCATATATTTTTGTCCAAATTCTTGGATGTTGGAGTGCTAGATTCAGTATTTTAATAAGGGTTGGTATTTCCTGAGACTGAGTCTTCTTTTTGTGCTTTAAAGTAGCCAATGAAGTTAATCTGAGGCACAATTATTGCTAATTGAAAGAAAGTAGAGAAGAGCTATTTATACACTGAAGATCTATATAAGTGTCTGGAAATAATATGTTAAGATATCCAGAAAACAAATTCTAAATATCAAAATATGTTTTAATACACAGTTAAGAGAAAAAGCCTGTTTCAAAAACACATGTCATAGAATGGCCAGGTTGGAAGGGACCTAGAGTTCATCTAGTTTCACCCCCCTGCCATGGGCAGGGATGTTACACACTAGACCAGCTTGCTCAGGGCCACATCCAGCCTGGCCTTGAACACTGCCAGGGATGGAGCATCCACAACCTCCCTGGGCAACTTGTTCCAGTGCCTAACCACCCTCTGGGTAAAGAACTTCCTTTTAATCTCCAATCTAAATTTCCCCTCCTTAAGCTTATAACTATTCCCCCTTGTCCTATTACAATCTGATACATCTTTTTACATTTAGTGAGTTAATAACATTGGCTGATTCGTACCCTTCCAAATGCACTGAGAACAATGTTGGGTTTTTAAGATAACTTCACACTGCAGTGGGAGGTAGCCAACCCTGGAGTAGAGTGGGACCACATTGAATGTTCATAACAGAAAAAGGGATATCCATATTGCGTCCAAGTGATATAGAATCATAGAATGGTTTGGGTTGGAAGGGACCTCTGGAGATCATCTAGTCCAACTCCCCTGCAGTGGGCAGGGTCATCCCTAATTAGATCAGCTTGCCCAGAGCCCTGTCAAGCCTCACCTTGAATACCTCCAGGGATGGGGCCTCAACCACCTCCCTGGGCAACCTGTTCCAGTATTCCACCACTCTCGTGGTGAGGAACTTCTTTCTAATACAAGAGAGGTGGTTTTAAGGAAATAGTTTGTAATTACTTAGTGTGGATCTAGATTATAATTACATAGTCTGGAACTGTGCCAAGACACTGAAACTAATATTTCAAGTTTGGAGGGAAGAAAAATGACTTGCTGTTTGGCTGGGTTGGTAGTTGACTGTCAGCCATGAACTCAGAACCAGGAGAATTCAAGAAACATACCTTAAATCTTGAAACTACCTCTCAAAACCAGGTGAGGAGACTTTTATTTAAAATCACAACAGATTGTTTTAAAAAAACATCATAGTAAGTAAAAGATGTTGACATCCTTGAATGTTATGATGCAGTTAGTAAATGAGAAAGAAGAATCATTTCTTTTCAAACCTGAAGTCTTTCTTTAAAGAGCCTTAACCAGCAGTCATATCTGTTAGGTAGGAGTTCTTCCCTGACTTACCCAGATTTAGAAAGTAAGCATGTCACTCAAATCATTTAAACATGGGTAGCTAGGGCCATGATTATCCTAGGGCCTAATACATCTTCTGTGGTCTCTTCTACTGGCAGGGCACAGCTCTTCCATAAGTGTTGGCTATTTGGAGGGGTCTTGGCTATCCCAGAATGTGTCAAAGGGCATCAGCGACCAGTGTGTCAGCGGCTGCACCGAGCTCCTGTGGTTACCCAGCAGAATCACTCTTGGCTCTGTTGACTACACTAATTAGATTTCCACTGATGTTATAGAAGCTTATGCATCTAACCAGCTTAAATGCATTTGTAGTTAGATGAGCGTATCATAACCTGAATCCCATCCTAAGTTTCAAGAGTAAGTTGAGAAGTCTGAGCAGATCATAGAATCATAGAATGGTTTGAGTTGGGAGGGACCTTAAGAATCACCTCAGCATGAACACAGCTTCACTGTCAGAAGTACAATGTAACAAATAACAACCCTTTATTTTGGTATTATTGATTTAAAATTACCTAAAATTAATACAATATTTGCCTATTAACACTGAAACTTACTGATCTAGTTGGGGTAAGCAAACACGTCTAGTCCCTGTTTGGGATAAAGCTGTCTTTCCTCATCTGCACATAGAAAGCTACTTCTGAATGTCATACATTCAATCTTTTACCAGACATCATTTTCAGTAGCATAAGTAAAGCTAATTTGGGCGTATATTGTCAACAGTTTTGATTCATGATTTGTTAAACTGCTACTTACACTCATATATTATCTCACATAATTCCAAGTGCTGTCTTGTACTGTTTAATACATTAAGTCCTACTGAGAGGGTTGAGGTTAAGAGAGAGGCTTACATACCTCATTCAGGAGGCGTCACTTGCAGTAGTGCCGGGTCCCACAGGGTACTTGAGCTTTTTGGTTCAGCAGTGCCTCAGAAAAAGGAGTGCTGTGTATGCTGTTTCTACCATCACTTGGTCTTTTCTCAAAGGTTTCCTCACTAATTCTCAGCTCATCACAGCCCTCATCAGCCTGTGTAATGTGCTCATCACACACTCATTTTCAGCTTTTGATTTGGCCAGGCTGTCTGCTGGGGAAGATTTCCTCTGGTAGAAGTCTCCAGGTACATGAACAAGTGAGCTCTAAGTGTTACTAATAAAAAATCCTTTAATCCACTTTAACAATGATAAATTGGAACTGAGAACTTCTCCTTACTTTACAGATACATTCAGTTCAGAATTCCACTTAAGTCAGGAAATCATTTTATGGGCAAGAGAAAAGTCCTAAACACCCCAATGTGGATGATGGGAACTAAAGGCCAAATGCTCAGTTGCTCTTGAGGGTATCTGAAGCACTCATTGATGACTAAAACTTCTACTGACATGACTAGTTCATAGCAAATTCACTCATCTTTGCCATTATTTTTATTCTTAATTCACCCTGGAATTTCCCTTTTAATTTGCCTCACATTGTTGGTGGATGATATAAGGAAATAGTTGATCTGGGCCGCAGAAGTTCAGAAGATCTTGCTAAAATGGACTTTTCTGGATGTAGATGGATTTGCTGCATTGTCTTCATAGCAAGTACCTCACACCTAAAATGTATTCTATTATCCACCTGCTATCCTATGTTTTATTTCTGCTTCTATGTTGAGGAACATAGCATAACCAGGTACAATGAAAAATGAAGTCTTTATTCTTCTTCTCTCCCAAAAGCATGGTATTTTGAGCTAATAGCTTATCCACAATGGTTTCAATGATTTGTGCCTCTTGTAATCTCTACAGATCTATCTTTCAATAGTGGCATTTGAACATTTCCCACAATACAGCTTATTGCAGTGTTATACCAGGCACAAAGTAATGTCGAGGCAGCAGGAGGGCCCTTGGAGGAATGTTTGCCCTACCTGGCCTTACTGCTGTGTTCCTTGTTGGAAAATCTCAGGTACCTCCTCCATGCCATCATCCTATGTGACCTGGTCAGGCTTTAGGAGGCAGCACACGTTCCAGTACCTGGTTTCCAAGGTTCCATCCATTATTTGCAAGTACATGTAGATTCATTGCATCATGTCTAATTTTGAAAATCTGGCCCCAGCGGCAGTATTTTTGTGCATCAGTATGCTAACATCTGGCTTTTCCTGGCTTGGCAGACAGTCTGTATCATTAAGTAGAACCAAACTATGCATTGCTATGGATCCTGCACCAATTTCCAAAAGGACGGTAGGGTTATTGGCAGATTAGATAGTTGGAGAAATTCTCCATCTCTCTTCCTTTTCGTGATGTATCATGGAACAAAAATGAGGGGAAAGCAGAAAACAAACTAATGTGAATGTAATTCCCAAATTTCAATCTTCTATATATTATGGGTCATTACCCGTTAATTTGCTAAATGGCAGTTTTCTGTGAAAGAAAAGTTTTGTTTAGCTGTATAATGATGACAGATGATGTAATTAGTATCATCCCCGCATTGAAAATGATAAAAGCATTTCTTTTGTGTGTCACTGCTTTTAGACAGTGTAATATCAAAAATGATAACAGTATGAAAATTGCACCGGCCGCTTTTATATTGTGCATGTAGAATACCTCAGTGATGTGATACAAGTAATGACAGGTAGTTTGCCATGTATTCATTTTATCCACTCTCTAGCCTTTATATTACAGTGAAATTAAAGCACAGCACAAAGCAAACCAGACATGCCTGAATGCAGACCCATCTTATGAGGCTGTAAACGGCTAGAGTCCCTTTACTATTGCTAGTTATGATAATTAAGTGATTATAAACAGGGTTTTTGAGGGAGAACGTTGAGGTTTTTTTCAGTTAAAGAAATTTGGGGGACGATTTTAATTTCAGGCCACATTTGTTGCTTGAATTAGTTTTAATTATATTCTGTATAAGTACTTGCCCCATATCCTGGTCTTGATAGTGGTAGATATTCTCATTTAAATATAAATAAATGCCAAACTTATTTAACATGGAAAAGTGACTGCTGTGACTGTGTAGTAACAATTTTCTCTTTGTTGCCATGGTTTTGATTTTTATATAAGCTTTGCAAATATAATAAAGCTAATGGAGCCCTTCATCCAAGGAAATGGGTATATTCAAGAAAATAAATTACATTTTGCAAGCTAATGAGCTCTACTAATTGTGTTTATCCTTGTGAATTAATACAATTTAAGCAAATCTATCCCCCAAAATCAAGCGTTTGATTGCATTTTAGCTGCGTGGAAATCAGAACATCCGGATCAAATCCGAGTTTAGTGGATATCCAGGGGGTAGCAGGGAAGGTTAATTTTCATTGACTTGTACAGCTGGTGCTAACTCCTATTAAAGCAGAAAAAGTTAAACTTTGAAAGTTCCAACTTACATAGTTATTTTTTTATTCAGCTACTTCCCACTCAGGCAGAACTCTCAACAAGGAGTTGTGTGTAATAAATCCTATGTAATACGATGGAAGGCGTGTACAAGTCATGCTAATTAGCCCACATGCCCACAGGACAGGATAAAGGAAGGAAGGAAAAAGGAATAACAGTTGTACTTTTTAAGAGACAAGTTGTCTTCACCCACTTCCCTCTCTCCCTCCTTTTTCTCACACTTTCCTTTGCCAACATTTGGATTTCTTTTTTATTTTTTTCTCCTTATAAACAGGTTTTCATTTCAGTAAGGCATTTTGGGAGATGTAGGACAGATTTGAAAATTCAGTGTGTATTGTGGCAGATTTTAGGCTGTTCTCCAGTTTGGCTCTTTGGAGGGCTGTCAGAAAGCAGAGAAAATGGTCAGTGTGAACACTTGAAATGCTGGAAATACCCCTAAAAACTCCCAAGGAAACTGCATTGGTCAACAGCACCAGGCAAGCAAGTGCTGGCTGGGAGGTTTGTTCTATAGGAGGGTGACAGCAGTTGTCAGCAATGGGTCCTTACGGAGACAGTTGAACTCACCACGCGTTGGGTTGCTGCTGTTTTTAACACCACAAGAGAATGCATGACTGGGATGAAGTCTGAGCCTAACTGCCTGTACTTCCTTGGTCCTTACTGCACTGTAGCCCTGCTTTTTTATCCTGCCAGATCATTTTGAGCACCAATGGAGGAGTCCTAGCAGCTAACAGCCATCGCAGATTCCTCAGATAGAGCAGGCATGAGATCAGAGCTCTCCTGTTTCTCAACTGTAGGCTTCTCTTCATTTAAAACCAGGATTGCAAAGCAGAGCCAGAGAGCCTTTCTCAGCTGCTGAAAAAAAATAGCATCCTTAAACATAGAGAGCAGACAGAAAAAAAGAGCTTGGAAATGATACTGTTTGTTGATTTGTTTATTGCAGCTCACATAAGAGTTTGGGTGATATTTCCTAATCCGTACACTGAAAAATATACATTCTTTCCATCTCTGGCATTCAAGTGCTGAGAAGGTCTGTTAGGACTTGTCTTCTAGAAGTTTTGGATTACTTATATTTGTGTAGTGAGAAGAGCACAGCTTCTCAGCATAGATGCAATTGCACTGTTATAAAGATGCTTAGAATAATTTATTCTGGAAGGAGTAAAGAAGAAAAATGAGATTGATAGTATGTTCACACCTGTAAGCTGGTGTAATTGTGTCCAGACTAGGAATTTTATTGGAATAATGACTTTGAGGGGAAGGAAAAAAATAGTCTTGTAAATGAAATATTTATATAAAAAAAGTCTTGATGCACAAAGCTGTTCTGGATTCCACAGAATCCCAGATCCTCAAGCAGGCTTTGACATAGACCATAGCAACTCCAGAGGAGCCATGTCACAGATGCACAAATGTAGAGTCCCAAAGTACACATTCATGAAACCATTATCTTGTCAATGATTTAGTGTAGAGCTATCTTCAGCAGAGGGTACTGTAATTTTTCATGAAAGAACAGGGAATTTAGTTGACATTTTTATTATTTAGCATCATATCACCATTATAAAGTAAAAAGAGGAAGCCAAAGAAAGGATGGAGTACAAAAAGATTTACAAGAAAAATATTGTTCACCTCTGAGGGGAAACTATAGCAGTTTAAAAGTTACCCAACCTGGGCCATTCAATGATTCTATGATCTGTTGCAGCAAAACTGGATCTCAGAAATAGCCATGATGATATGTTAGTTTTGGGCCACTGACTTACTGCACAGACCCATGCATATCAGCGAGAGTTAAATCAAAGTAGAACTTCAGTTTTGAACTTCCTTTTTCTACAGCATTTGAGTCAGATCTTCAGTGTTTCATGTCTCGCTGCGTGGGGTTGTAGGGGTCACTTCTCAGGCCCCATTGACCCCAGGCAGATGTATTGTAGAATTGTTTCAGTGAAAGCTAAGCTTTGATACGTCATGCAGGTTGCCTAGTGACTCCTGCAAAGTGCTGACCACCCCAAGTCTGAGAGAAGAGATACCAAAACGCAGAGCTGAGCTCTGTTACGAGTTATAAAGCTGAGACAGGTTTGAATGATAGAGTTCTTGCAGGCTGTTAGCTCTCATCAGCTGGGAAAATGGAAATGTTTATTAATAAGAACTTTTGACATGAAATGCATGATATGTACCCCCTGCGCTAGGCCTGTGATTAATAATCTTAATTATGGAGAGTCCATTACAGTCTCATGGGGATGTGATTCCAGCATTTCATTGTAAATTAACATTAATGTCCACTTTAAGTACAGTAACTATCTATAGCAATGCAGAAGGAGCTGTGGTCAGTATGTACAATAACATCACCTTCTTATTAAATGATGGTAGACTTCTACCTCAAAGAATTATAGACCTATTATCATTTCTCCTATGCTAAATCTTTGCTGTGGCTGGCCATGTATCTGTTGTGACTAACCTATGCTGATGGTACAAAAACTTTCCTCACTGATGTTAGAATAGCCTAGATGCTTGCTGATTTTTAAAAAAAGAGCCAGGATTCCTTTTTAGGAAGGAATCAGGAAAAGGATTTTAAAATCCAGTTGGAAGTAGCCTTGATTGCAGTTTCATTATCAATTAAAAGAGCATATAACCTAATGGGTTTTCCGCCCCAGTCCAGAGAAATTACGCACAGTGGGCAGCTCTTTGGTTGGTGTAAACCATCAGCAGTGCAATGAAAGCAATGAACCTTCACTGATTTGCACTGAGAATCTTGCCTGCTCCAAATCGTTCAAACATATGCCTTCCGAAGGCTATGCTTTATTGTCAACTTGTTTAATAATAAAAATATATTTCATCTTACTTGAAATTTCTTTTCCTAGCTTGCCTTCCAGGAACTCCTTGTGAAAATGCCTCTGTCTGGCCTCGGTTTCTTCTGAACCACATGGGCTGATTCACTTACCTGCATATGAATGACCCTTATATACAAACACTGTTTATTTTCATCCTTGTGTAGCATCTCAGAAACCAACAGATACCCTGACCCACTGCCTTCCTGTGGTGGAAATGACCAGGAGGACCATCAACATGGTGACCCCAAATATGTATGCTTTTAAGCAGCTGGGGAAGCAGCTGGTGACACTGTGGTAAACATCATGCAGATGCTGGAAATTTTCTGAAGGACAGAAGTCTTCATTAAAAGACCATATGTATATTAAAATGCATAGGTGTATAAAGAGAGATCCAGTCAAAACAGAAAGATTAGGAGAGTTTGGATACAAGAACCAGAGTTTTTTCTTCTTTTGGATGAAGGTGCAAGATTGCCAAGTTGTTACTCTTATTTATTGGTGTGGATTGCAGTGAGTTTTAGAAATACAAGGCTAGAAAAGGCCTCTCAGGTCATTGTGTCCAATTCTCTGCAATCACAGGTGCAAAATAAGTAGTTTAGAAGAGTCCAAAGGTCACTTACCTTATGTGCCAATGCATTCCAGGGGCCACAGAATACTTGCTCTCTGAAATTTATGACCTGTAGTGGAAGACAGAAAGTCATATCTATACTATGCCAAATGAAGGTTGAAGGAAACTCAAGAGTATCACTAACATCTTAGGTCCTTAGATTTTTGGTTTCTCTACCTACAAATTTGTTCAGGTTTTTTTGAGTTGCCTAACTAGACCAGAGCTGACTCGAGAGAATTGTAAATCAAAGTAGTTCTGCAAGTGGCTGTACAAGAGAGCTGGGTAGGAGCCTGCAGCCATTTGGCACCAAAGGATGCAAGTTGGCAAGATCCAGCACCTGTTGGGCTCTAAACACTTTTCTTAGCATTTGCTCAGCTGACAAGCTCCTGGGGTAAAGGCAGCAGCTGCCGGGCAACAGTGGTTAAATATAGGAAATGGAGAATGCCACATCCAACTGCAAAGGGAAGGAGGGAGACAGGAATCTGGCTGCAATGAAAATTCCTATTGGTGAAAAGGACCCTGGAATGATCAGGAACCAGAGGCTTCTACACCCTCTGTTTTCTGTCTTGTTCATGACTGCACCTGCAGTTGCACACTACATCAGCCCTGTTTAATGTGGGACACTTAGTTGGCATTGACTGTATTAACAGGTGTTACTTCTGGAATCTTTGGAGTAGCATGTGAGGATCCTGTCTCTCACTGTGAGTCATGTATAGTAGCTGAGATGTGTTGTCCTTAATTTGACTTGGTTTTTTGTAGCACTTTCAACAGCAAAAATGCTGTGAAAAGCTTGAATACAAAGCAATACAGCTTTAGCACAGATGGAGTTTCAAAAGGACATTCAGCCTTCTCTAATCTTCTACTGAGATCAGTAAGTAAAGCAAAAGGAAGGACAACCTGAAAGATGATATTTTTCATTCTGGTAATCTGCAGTACTTTAATTTCACCCAGGCATTTACATGGCCTCTTTACTGAAGAGTCTGAGTGTTCCTTTTGCTTTAGCTGGAGGACTTTTAAAAAGCAACAAAAAAAGCAAAACCCTTTGCTTAACCACCTTTCAGGTGGTGCCAGACATCCTCACAGAGAAAGAGAACAATGTGAAATTGAAGATGCTCAGACTCAGATTGAAAGATTATTCCTGTTCTTCAGACAAACACCACAAAAGAAGACAAGAAGGAAGAATGAGGAGGAAGAAAGAAACTCCTTTTTTGTTTCATTTGCATGCTGCACATGTCCACAAGAGAGAGTATCATGGCACACAGCAGTGGCACAGCCCTGGTTTACCTCTCCATTCTGGGAGGACATCTGGCCAGCATACTTTCCCCTCCTCCCACCCCTTCTCCTTCACACTGGGCTGCAACAGCTCAAGCTGGCTGAACCTGTTGTGGTGATGATATCATGCAGTTAAATTAATTCCAAAGCTGGTCAAGCTTGGAATCAATTAGACAGGAGACAAAAAAGGAGGCTGGGAAAGAGAGAAAAACATACCAGGTGTGAAACAGCATGCAAGTAGCGGAAGGTACATGGAAGGTGGGCATGCAATTTGGACTTGATCCTAAAGGTGGCTTAGGGTTCAGATTAATACAGAGGATCTGCAGGTGACAGGAGCATCACAACGCTGTGCAGATCCCTTCTTCCTTCAGCTCTCCATACTGAGTTTCACTAACTGCCTCTTGGCCATACAATCAAGATAGCATCCAGAGCTCAAGAGGAGGATATTCCTTTCCATTTCAAGAACAACATGTAGATGGACATAAAGATTCCTCTGCCTAATACACAGCAACCATCTCACTGTACCTCATTCCCTGTGTCTTGACCTTGCAGTTGAGCATAACTCAGGCCCAGAAACGGGCAGTACTGAGCAGGCAGCATGCTCTCTGTTCACAACCTCACCATCTGCTGCAAGATTGGGCCAATAAATAAAGGACCACCTTCCTACCACGTGCTCTGACAGCAGCTTCCACAGTGGGTGTCTGATCCTTGAGTGACCCTCGAGGCACTGCCATATGCAAAGAGTAGTAATCTCTGGTTTGTTGTTCCTCCAAAGTCGGGTGTTCCTGCATGTGTCTGTCTGCTTGGAAGCTGAAATAAACCCAGTTGAGGTTTGTTTGCTTTTGCAAGCTTGATTCATCAAGCTTCAGCTTGATTTCCAGCTTGATTCAGCTTGATTTACGAATGTGCAATATACTTCCCAGTTTGTCAGAATGGCTTTTTCTGATCTTTCTCCCAGGCTTGCTTTAGAGAAGACTTTTTGGATCTTGGATGCTACCCTGCATATTTGTAAAACATCTGGCTTCTAACTCTGATATTTGTAACATTTTCTGTTTTCTCCAGGATAATCATCTCTCCAGAAAGAGTTAAATTACAGCTTCTTATATTGAACCAGGTATATAGGAAGAAACAAGGACTTGAGTAAACCAGGTCAGAGTATTTTAGGAGGTTCTTTATGAAGCCACTCAGGCAAACTTCAATATAGTAATCCCTAGCAGGATCATCAGAATTTCAGTCTCTACTAACTCTCGCCAACAAATTACTTGGGGCTTTTTGTACAACTGCTCTAACATGCTGTTGCTACATCATTTTTATTTACATACAAGTACTTTACAGATAGCATTTAGAACAAGAACATTAAAAATAAAAGGTTGCTGCACCAAGCAGTCTGTGCTTCCCTGGTCTTGCAGCCAAGAATAGTGCTTTCCACTAAAATTAGTGGGACTGTATCCTTCCTGAATCACCATACCTGTTCAAAAGCATTTGCAGAGCCAGACACACTGTTATGTGAGACTTCAACTACTTTAGCTACAGCAGGGAAAATTATGATTTAAGGTCTTGAATCTGTTTCTAAGTGCTGGTCCTAGCTTTTCCACATATAGCCCTTGAGTAGCTCACCAGCCAGTCACACCCTATCATCAGTGGAGAAAGGCATTGCTAGAGGGCTGGCCATCTTTTCTGTTGATTGTAGAGCAAACTTTAGCAACTGGCTTGGGATAGGGGTGTGATGTTTGGATGCTGTGTTACAAGCCTGTTACTTCTTGCAGACTGCCTTGCAGGTCTCCATTTCCTCATTCATCTTATCCATAGTTAAGAGGAAGAGGTAGTTTATGGTTATTTCTGATTTCAGGTTCTTCCAAAATGCAAGGCTTGGACTTCTGTATTTCTGTTAGAAGTTATTTGAACAGTTCAGAGGTCCCTTCCAACCTAAATTATTCTGTGGTTCTGTGAGTCTAAATTTTTGAACAGTTCCTTAAAATTAAAATTAGATGGGGAAAGGCATAACTTTCAACTAGTCACAGAGCTACTTTAAATCTCTTCTTTGAAAGTTTCCCTTTGGCTGCTGTCTGAATTGTGCACGGTTTGCCCTCTAGGACCCATTTGCTCTCTGTTGGCAAATCAGTTCTTAGAGAGATGAAAAAAATGCTGTGAATATTTTTTCTTGGTCCTTCTGTCCAGACCATAGATCTATAGACTCCCTCTTCTTGTGTGCAAGCCCATTGGACGTCTTGTATGTTCCCTTATGAGAAACTGGTCTGTTTGATGCTGAAGTCAGTACTATGTGGATATGCTGGGTGAGTTAATCCTCTCAGACCACATCTACACTAGTAAATTGAGTACCTATGAGATGAGTCCCTGGTAGAGAGATCCAGCTGGCACAGAACAGCGTGTGCCCTTCTTATTAAACTGACCTAATTCATCAAGAGTGGGTGCCTGTGTGTAAATAATCTGTTGGGAGAATGTTATTTGGCCCAGACCAAACCCACATGAATGGCAGAGACAACTGAGTTCTAGTGCAGAAGGGTATTCCTTGGTAATGTTGAAATCACTAGTATTCCCAGTGATTATCCTGATGTATCCTCAGGGAGCCCATGCTTACAAACTCCTGTTCATGGGCTCCAAGTAAATGCACAGTCTTCCTTCCTCTCAGTGCATGCTTTTGTGGGTTGTTTCATTGTTTTGTTGTGGTTTTTTTCTTCACTTTTCTCCTATACTCACTCTTAAAACCGTTTATTTTTTTGTTCTCTTGCAAATTCTACTTATTACCCCTTCATAGAGTTTCTATGATGCTTTCCATCAAATCTTCCTGATTCATTAGGACTAGGAACAACAGCATGCTGTTCCTTCAGCCCACATACAGACAACATCAGATGGATGACATCCACTGTATTATCTACTGCCAGTAGTGAAGCTGAACCTTTAACTTCAAATCTTGGCTCTTTGCCCATATTAAATAAATGTAGACTGACCACCATCATTTCTGTGAATTAACTGCTAGAGGGAGGTATGGCAGACTTGGCATATTTTATTTTTACAGACTTCATACTGTACACAGTTTTGTATACTTTACACATCCAGTTTTTCTAGTCCTTATTTTTCCATAAGCTAAAGCCAGTTTTTATACAACCCTCACTCATTGCATCCTTATCAAGGTATTAGTTGTGGGCTGTTCATCACAGACACTGTATCATGGGTTTGTTTAAATAAGGCACTAGTAAACTGTCAGCATGCTTGCAAAATATGTTGCATTTTGATGTAGCATGAAATCATGGATTTTGTAGTTCATTTTAGTAGCCAGAATTCTCCATTCCTCCTCAGTAGTTTCAAGTGCAAGGGAAGCAGGCAGTCAAACATTGCAATGGCATGTTATTTCATGTAAGGATTTCTATTTTTTTTTTCCTTCTGCTTTCAAAACTGAAAAACCTCTGCCAGCAGTGGGAATTGATCAAACCATAACATTTGTGTGTGACGCCCTAATAGATTCTATAATGCCTTTAGCTTGCCTTACAACATGGCAGCTAGACAGGCGTATTAGCTGCATCCTTTTACATGCAGACCTTGCTGTTAAATCGTGTTTGGCTAATCTTCCCTTAGGGGAAATTGGATTTCTGCCCCTCTCCCATCTTGAAACCCACTGTAAGATATAAAATTGGTTTTTAGAAGTCTCTTTTTCTCTAAGGCACTTTAATTGGCATAAGGTGGTTGCTCCTATAGAGAGACTATTGATTAGCATTTTTATTTTGCTATACTTTAAAAGTACACTACTTTCAAAAGCATTTCATGAAATACCAAGGCAATAAACCTAGCAATAAAAGGCCAGAATGGGAACTGACTTGGCTTGCTTACTCCTACTTGTCTCATTTGTTGTTGTTTTTTTTATTTTTAAAACTGGAAAATGTCTGAAGCTGTTTTTCATTCTCCTCACCATCCCTTTAGTGAAAGCCAAGCTGGGCTTGGGAGTTGGTGTTAAGCACACAGCAAGATTTTCCCCCAGGGTTGAGTGGACTGGAGTTCCAGGTAGCCCTCTCGAGCACAGCATGTTCTTCATTGCCTACATCAGGAAAAAAGCAGGCACAGACTGTGCTTAGTCTTCCCCTCCTTCCTAGCACTGTGATTGCTGACAGTACTGTGGCACCAACCCTGAGGAAGTGGGACAAAGTCATTAGAGAAAATAGATTTGGAGGATTTTTCTATGAGAAAATATGTATCCATCTGAACATCTCATTTGATTTTTCCAGGATGCTTTATTAGACTTTTTAAAAAGTCTTTAGTACATTATTTTATCTTTGAAAAGATGTTGAAGTGCCTCTTGTAGTCCTTAACACCTATTTTCAGCATGAGTACATCGGTGACCACTCTCACAGGGCTTTGTTCCTTTGGGCTTTCTTTGTTCCCAGAAATTAAATAAGCTACAGTTTTAAATGTGACAGTCCCTGAAGTTGCCTGTCTCATGTCTGTGTCAGACTCAGTTGTCTCTTAGTTAATGGATTACTGACAGCCTGAAGTGAGGAGGTCATATGTGTTCTAGCTGCAGAGCATGTCCAAAATACCATGTTTTTCAATCTCTCTTTTGTCTTCTACTTCCTATCATATCCTAAAATAAAAAATAACACTTGGCCTTTTTCTGTTTGCCAGTACCAGTGAAAATAAAATTTAAGTATGTAGATAGCAACACAGTGTGTCTGGAAACTTGTATATTCAATGAAGTAAATACTCAAGGAAGAAGTTCCTCACCACAAGGGTGGTGGAACACTGGAACAGGTTGCCCAGGGAGGTGGTTGAGGCTCCATCCCTGGAGGCATTCAAGGTGAGGCTTGACAGGGCTCTGGGCAACCTGTTCTAGTTAGGGATGTCCCTGCCTACTGCAGGGGGGTTGGACTAGATGACCTCCAGAGGTCTCTTCCAACCCAAACCATTCTATGATTCTATGATTCTAAGTTGCCAGGGCTTTGTAGCAGTAAAATACGTGAGTACTTGAGCAAAAATGTTAAGTGACAACAACTTGGTGATCCCAGTTCAATCTTGTTAAATTACTTATCGTCAAAATGCAGGGCTTGGAGGCAGAATAATTTTGACCTACAAAAAAGCGTTGGAGTATTTACTATGTGCTTTCTTTTATATAAACCATTGTGGGGGTACATTGCCTTGCCTGGATCTTGTGTGTAATGGTACTTTGCATCCACCTATGCCACTGAGACAGATTTAATTTTAGAATGTTTCAGAAGTGCCTTTTCACCAATCAGACATTAGCTATACAAAATCACCATGAACTGCTTTGCTTTCTCAGCATGGCTCAGCTTTATCCTCAGTCAATAGACATCTTATCAATCCTTGTTCAAAGACATTCTTTTGCTTCCCCTGGGCTAGTGCTGGTGATAGATA
Organism: Bucco capensis; assembly: GCA_013396975.1. Lineage (NCBI taxonomy): Eukaryota > Metazoa > Chordata > Aves > Piciformes > Bucconidae > Bucco > Bucco capensis. Next base: position 313,383 of record VWZO01010932.1, read on the forward strand.
AAAAGTCTGCAAGCTTCGGTTGTGATTTGTTAGTCCCAAGTTATTTGAAGCAAATGGATAGTAAACAAATTTTGAAAATCCACCCAGTTCATTAAAACTTGAAGCAGTCATTTGAAAGTGTGGTGGAGTTTCAGAGGGCGCTCAGCTTCACAGCATGGCCCATGATGATGCATGTACAAACCAAAATGTAATATAAAGTACACTTCTTTCATCTTCACAAAGAGGTTTTATCATACAGCCTTAAAGACCTTTAGATCTTTCTACATCTGAAAGGAAGATCCAGCATCTCTTGGAATTTCTCAGGATAGATTCAGAACCCCTTTAGTGACTATTCCTTTGAATCTCTGGGTTAACTCTCATTTTTGTTTTGTATTAAAGTTTCTTTTTTTAATACTTTTTTTTAATACCTTACAAAGATCATTAGAGAATTATCCCTAAACTTTAGAATATTAGCAGTTTCTCACAGCTCCTGCTATTTCCCTTTCTATGGTTAGCTTGACTTTTCACTTGAACCAAAAAATAATTCTTCTCATTGCTTCATCTTACCTCTAAAAATTTCCCTGAAGAACATCTTTAGTTTTCTTTAGTGTCAGTGTGATAGTCTTCGACCTCATATCACACAAATGAAAACTTTCAGAAGAACAATTTTTTCTTGTTAAGATCATTCTACACTGTGGATCAAGACTACTCTTTTGGAAGCAAACCCATTGGTGCTTCTGTAGCCTTCAGGTATTATTAGGAAAATGTCTATGGGTGCATGAGAAAAATGAAAGCAAAGCTTCTTCTTTATTGGTCATAAAGTATAAAATGTTCTGCAACCAAAATATACTCTGTGAATAACTAATTGTAATCTGTGTATATGCCCAGACAGCTTTCTTTCCCCATCCACTAAGCTTTCAAGACAGCCATTAGTCTAAAATAAACAGATATTGCCAACTGGGAAAATGACAAAGAACTTTTGAGAAGACTGGGCCATCTGGAGATGCTCCAGTACAGGAAAGCAAACATAAAAGCATTTAAAACACAGAGAGGCCCAATACATTAAGGACTTAAGAGAAAATGGATGTGTACAGCAGTGGTAGTAGTGTTTATTGTGGTAATGCAATGACCGGAAAAGTACACGTAAATGGTCACATTCCTAGAAATCCACATATACTCTCATGGAGAGGCTATTCTGCTGCTGCCTTAGTTTGCCTCAGGACTGTGGATGAAAAGCTTCTATAGGCTGATTTCTCAAGCATTACCAGTCCTGGATTTTTGTTGTAGAATGAGGGATAAGAAAAGTCCTCCAACCTGAAGAAGGTTCCTGAAGGACAGGAAAATAGGAATGCCAGGATATTTTCTCAATTTGAAAGGTTCTGACAGTGGATTCCTCCTTCTTCTCCTCCTCTTCCTCTCCCTCCTCCTCCTCCTCATTCTCCTCCTCTGCCTCTCCTTCTTCTCCTTCACTGCCTCCTACAAAGATACTTGGAAGAGAGAGCTCTCAGATTAGAGTTTCCATGTCATTCATCAAATGTTGCAATAAAAGTCACCAGAAACAGACTAATGGGGGAAGGTTTCTGGAGGGCCCCAATCTGTCAAGAAGTCTTACCTCATTGTGCAGGTGATATTATTTATGACTATGAGAGCTGGAGAGAAAAACAACAGACAAAAATGTTTTATTTCTGTTTATCTGAAGGAAGCAAGGTGTATATGGGGATGAGTCTCAGAAACAGATGTGCACAAAAGTGTGTGCATGATTTAGAGCAATTACATATGTAAACTTGATAGTAATGCATGTGACAGATGACTAAAGACCTAAGGGGTTGCTTGCAAACGCAAAATTATCCACTGATTCCTTGGACCCAATTCTCACACTCTAATGTGACCAGATTAACTCCCACCTTCTTGGAATTGAGATCCTTAGAGAATACTGTAGGGTTTTTCTCCCATCTCTTTAAACAAACTAATCAGTGCATGTTACACATAAAAATGCGAAGGAGAGTAAAAATAGCTGAATTGAAACAGTGCTTTGAGCTGCCTGCATTGCCATCATGTCTTGTGCATTAGTTAGATATGATGTTTAGAAAAAAGTGGAAGAAATTCTCCAAGACCCACTTGTAGGACCTATCCTAAGATTATATAGCTCATCACAGTATCACAGTATGTTAGGGATTGGAAAGGAGTAGGATCACCTAGACGAGGTCACACAGGAATGCATCCAGGTGGCTCTTGAATGTCTCCAGAGAAGGAGACTCCNGTTTGTTTTCATTTGAAATCTCCTTCTATTAAAATTTTGTAATCTCAAAAGTAGAAAGAAATCCATATGGTAGAAGGATGAGAATAATAGGATTTTCTCTTTGTTTGCCTTTTATGCAAGGTAGCTGGAAAGGTAAGTAAAGTTCCTCTGGGAGTAGGGAGGATGTGGTTGATTTTTTAACAAAGGCTTTCTGTGTTATTGTTATTTCAGCATGTGCACTTTCATCCAAAATCAATTCAGTTTGTACTGAGAACTGAAAGAGATTTTTACAAGACTTCTGTAAGGGTCTGAAGCTTATATGATCACAGTATTTTGATATCAGTGGGTCTCATCAATGTTCCACTATTTTATAATTTGGTTAGACCATATAGGCCAGATTTTGCAAAGAGTTCCTGTTCTCACAGTCTGTAATTTTTATCCCAGTTTCAATAAGCACCTAATGAGTAAAGAAGAGAGGCTTATATATTGCCTTCACTGAAGAAATTGTGCAATGAGTTCTTGTTATCCTGACTCAGAAATTGTTTTCTCGAAGGTTTGATACCACAGTTTCTGCTGGTCTGTGATGCTAGTGTATTATGTTGTTATCATGTGCTTATATTCTTATCCTAAAACCACAATAAATAAAAAATCTTCAGTGTAGAGAATAAGAACAAGTCAGACAAGCCTGCCTGTTAAATTACTTTCCATTCCTGTGGTGGTTTCTCTGTGATTGGATTAAAAGAGGTTGTCAGTTTATGCTCATCCTGTAACTGCTTACCCTGTCCCCTGGCTAGGTATAAATAAAGGCTTGGCAGGTTCTAGTACAGCATCTTGTTTAACCTCTGCAAGTACCAATATTTACTCAGAAATTCAAAACAATGCATTCAACCTTCTCTTACTGGAGGGCAACAGGAGTACAAAGTGACCAGTTATGTCCATGGCTGTCTGCTCTCCCCACGGGGTTTCCCTTTCATTTATCTCTTGACTGTCACCTTTTGTTCAATGTAAGAACTGAATTATGCTCAGGAATTCCAGACCCATTAACTCAGTCTGCTTTGCAGAAAGCTCTCTTTTAGGTATTCAGTGATTGCCTTTCTCTTACCCCTGAGCAGAGCTAGAAACACATTTCTCTTTCTGTATTTTCCAGCAGTTGAGTATTTTGATAGCCACACTCACAAATCTGCAGAGTTATATCCATGCTTTCATTATGCAAACCCTTTCCTCTGGTTCCTCTAATTTTATTTCATTGTTGTTGTTGAAAGTGTAATGGATTTAATCAAGTGTGTGGGTAAAACAGCATAGAAGAAAAAGCTTGGAAATTCTGCATATTAAAACCAAAATTCTCTTACTAAATTTAAAATCATAATAGTATTGCACTGTATTTCTCCACATTTTCTCATTACAGAAAAGGGATTAAAATCCTTACAAGGATGTGTGAATGGGGTTGTTTTCTCAAAAGTGCGTTTTTATTTAAAGAAAAGACCAGTCTTCACTTTTGAAACGGTCTTTATCAGGCAACCTGGAATGAAAATATGCAACTTGAGAAAGCCACTGAGTATACAGCGGCAAAAAAGGGATTATAGTAGATCTGCATGGTCTAGATATTGAAGCAGACCCTTCTGCTCATTCCTTTGTTCCCTGAATCCCTAGAGCCTTGCCCTTCCTTTCACTACAACACTTGTGCAATCTCTTTGAGCTGCTATGGCTTCCTACCAGCCTCATTTCTGTCTCATTGCTGCTCTCCATTCCTGGCACTGCTATCCACTGGGCTTGCTTTTATTTTCTTCTACCCTAAGCATTGTCTGTCACCCAGAGGGGCTTAGGCATTAACACACCAATGCACCAGAGTCAGGCTCTGGCCTCCAGGCTGGAGTTCGTAGTTCTGATCTGGGCTTTAAGAACAGAGATTGCAAGGGTGAGCTGGCACAACAGGGCATCACATGTAGGACAGGTAATAGGAAAGAAAAAAAAAAAGGAATGGTACATCTAAAATCTCATTTCTTTTGAAGACCTTCTTGAAACTTGGATTCACATCCTCAGATTCCATCATTTAGACCTTTAATTCATGTATGACCAGGTAGAAGGGGGATGGCAAGGAAGAATAGTCTATTGGGCATAGATCTTGCCTGACAAATAGGAACCCTAGACTTAGTTCTCTCCTCTGTGTTAGGAACTCAGACTCGTGTCTCCCACCTCTCAGGGGAGTAGCCAGCCTCAGTAGCCTTAGTGTGGACACTGTCAGTTGAAGTTAGATTGTTCTGAATGGCAGAACAGGGAGATCCATCACTCACTAAATCACCTGAGAGGGTGGGAAGAGAGCCTAAGTTCTTAATGCCCTCTTTGGAGCTGTTGGACAGTAAATACCTATTCTGTAGAAAACAGATGTTATAAGGAAGCTGGAGCCTGAGAACATCCCTCACAAGAGAAGCAAATGGATAAGTTGCACAGCTGACAGCAAAGGAGAAAAGCGCAGGGCTGTGTTTAACTGCAGGTCCCATGGGGTCTTCAGGAGCAGTGAGACAAGAAGACAGGCAATTCAGAGATGTAGGATAATACAGTGTTGTGGGGATGCAGCAATCACTCCAGCCAATGGGCCTTTCCACTGGCCATCCAGGGACCTAGCAAGGCTTAGGTGAGCATCTAGGCACCCCAATTCTGCCAACCATCAACAGTTGTGACTGTGGTGCCGTTTCGCATTTTAACCTCACTAATGATCCAACCCCTGGCTGCATCCTGTTGTTGCATGCTGGATGTGCATCTAGTTAAGTTCCCCTGCCATAAATCAGGCTGGCAGAAGGGTCTACAAGGAGTCTGGCAATCACTCTCCTGTTCTTTTATCTGAAATTCTTGGTGATACTCTCAGTATGTGTTCAAGTAAGATTTGATGGAAAGGCTAAGGCTGTCATTCCTTGAAGATGAAACAGGCTCCTAGGTGACTGGCTGAGATGCTGTAGGACTGACAATTTTGAGGCTGCCAAGATTTACTTTAATTATATATATTGTATAATTAATGTAATGTGAGATACGTGTAGATTATTAATAATGCTAGGGTGTCTGGAGTCTTGTATAAGTTAATAAATAACCTGAATTAATAAATAAAACAAACACATGGGACTATGGGGCTACTCATAAAGAGAACTGCAAAGCAATGCAAGGAGGGGGCTGTGCAGTTGGAGGAATCAGACTTTACAGATTTACTGAAAAATGCCCTGGTTTTCCATTTGGTCATCGGGGTGAGTTAAGACATTTATAGTGATCTGTGATGCCCTACATGATTTGCGTTCTGTAGGTCTAAGGGAGACCCTTCTTTTACATGTGGCATAACAGCTGAAATTAGGGGAAACATCTCTGGTGAAGATTTCAGAAGTAGAAAACTGGCACTCTGGAGGTTGTCTCAACTGTTGCCTTCTGGAATATATCAGCTGGAAATGAGATCAAAATGTCACATCTCTGTGTGATGGGGTTGTACTTGGGCTGATTTCAGGTCCTAGCTGTCAAAATGAGTCTGGTACAAAGCTTGTTGAACAACTGCAAGGCAATCAGAGAACAACTATAAATCAATTTCTGAAATACAGCCTGATCTCTCTATACTTTCTGCTAAATAGTCTTTTAAACTTTTTTTAAGGCTCAAAATCTGTTAATAGTATACAATCTAGATATGTACATGAATAAATACAAAATATAGTTGCCTTATTGTGATACACGGGGTATTAGTCTTGCCCTGGCTACTTTCAAGCTTTGTTTCTAAATCAAATACATGAAATATCTGTCCAGCTTTCTCACTGGAAAACATCAGCTTTGGATTTTATTGTTGCTACTGAAGAAACTGTCTTGCTCACACTGGCAAAGCAAAGAGGAAGAAAGTTTTACAGATGCTTCTAGACCCTTATGAATGTCTATGTGTTCTCCCACATTAAGACTGAATTGGGGGAGAATCAAAGGGAATTTTCAGTGTTGTAAATAACTGGTCATAGGAAGCTGTGCAAAATTAGAATTCAGAAAGAATGGCTACCTCACAGCAGTGAGCAGAGGTACTCCAGATAGACCTTCTTGCCCCCCCCCCCTCCAAAAAAGATTCACCTCCAGTGCCCCTAAACCAAAAAGGTTACAGGAGCAAGTAAACAAAATTGCATTTAAAACCAAAAAGAGATTTACATGGGAGATGGGGTGTGGAAGGAGACCACAAGGTCGCAAAAGACCTTTGCCAAGCATAGCAAGAGGAGAAGAAAATAGATATATACTCTTTAAATCTGCAGTGAATCACCACAGGTCATGTTTTATGGGGGTTTTATTGCATGTTTCATGTGTACCTTGGAGACTAAAACCATATGCATCTGATTAGATTACTTAGTACTGCGACTGTAAGATCATAAATTGAATGCAATTATTTTTAAAGGAAATTGTATTCCTGCTGCTTTCTGTCTGTCTGCTGTCCTCTATCTTTTTCTTTTTATTGTCTCTTTTTATCTTGGTTCTAAGATGGCTTTCACACCATATCTACCTTGCAATCCCCTGGTTTGTATGAAGGCAATTCACAGCTCAGTGCATTGCCTGTCTTCTCTGATTGTTTACAACTGGTTTATTAACCAGGCTTTGTCTTGGACTATCTTTGCTTCATCAGGAGGGAGGGGGAGAGCACAGTTGTTCATTTTGCATTAAGCATGTGTGCTGATGTGGAAATATCCAGCCATACCCCTCAGAGGCGATATCTGTGTTAAAATGAAACCAACTTTTATAGGAAAAAAATTAATTTATTACCAATGCAAGGTTATTACTTGGACCATATAATCCAGTGTAAGTATGTGATATTGCCTCCACCTAAGAGTCCTATATTCCTGATTAAAAAGTGCCAGAGGGAAGTATATGCCTTGCAACCACTTATCTGCCCCGTTTTCAATTTCACCTGCTACAATATTCCATTTGAACTCTTTCTTAGAATTTTCCAGCTGAAGTGATATATTTGACTTTCGCATTGGGCTGCAATTTTGGGGTGAGAGGGCAGGAGCTTGAGAAATTTCTTCCTTTTCCCCACTGCCTGCCTTTCCTTCCCCTAGAAATATGTTGCCATAAGTGCCTTTGGCAAAATAGTGATTAGCTATAATGAAGATCTGTCTGAGAGAGATTACTGCCTTTATGAGGTGGCATTTTTCAATGTGACTGTGCCTGTACCTTCCAGGCAGTTTGCTTTCTCTGTCCACAATTATATTTATTTGTTCTATAGTTTTAAATACCTGGGCTAGTCTAGGCTGACTTATTCATATTATTTAAGTAGAGACAACATGTAATGCATTGAACCACATGTTCTAACATTAATATATAATCATCTCTGCCCTCTACAGTAGTGAACCCATGTATAAATACCCACTTGTTCCCCAGATTCCCAAGAGAAGAGTTACACTTTGCAGCCAGGCTGAAATACTGTGTTGAGAGATGTGTCTAGCCTAAGGATTTTTGGACCTTCTCAGACCTGTTTCCTGGGATAAGATTCATTTCACCTTACTTCAGGCAATCTACAGGGTAGATGTTGACATCTGAGATCATTGTCATGGACTCTTTTTCCAGTTAGTGGAGATCTAGACAAGAGCATCAAAGGAGTCTGAAGCAATTAGTCCGATACTCAAAATGTGAATTGCGCATGTGACTCCATTGTTTCCGTTGGCAACATCTCCACTGTCTATTGAGAGAGCCATGAACAACTGGCCTAGCTGTAGACATCTACAGCAAGTTGGATGGGTTCCAATCCTCATGTCCTACCATAATCTCAGCCTGTAACTCTGCAGATATCTTTCCACCATCTCAAGCTTCTTTTACTCAAAACCAGTGATTTATACCTCCTTTACTCAACTACTGTGAGCAGTAGAATCATCTCACCTAGACTATCCAACTATTATGTTCTGACAGCCAAAGCTCTTTTCCCATCCCTTCATCTCACATCTCAGCCAGGAGAGCTTCATTTTCTTTGACTTTGACATGATCAGGCACGTTCCTTTCAGAGCTTTTGAGGAAGCTACGGGAAAGATTGTAGACTGTCTTCAAGTTGCCCAACTTTATGAATCTCTCTGTTGCCCCTATTCATTCGGCTTTGTCAGGTATGTTACCTGCATTCACATTAACTGTCCTTAAAAACCTATACATTTTCTGTCCACCCATTTTCAGTCAGTACTGTTAATTGTGGAAGAATCTGCTGTGCTCAGACACCATACCTGAGATATCCTATCTGCTTAGAGCAGCTCTTTCTTTTCCCATGCTGCTTGACACTGATAAGTACACCTCTAAGTGTCTCTAAGAGCAACACATAGTTCTTCCATTCCATCTGGGAAACTTTCCTCCGTGTTTAGTGTGGGCTTAGAGGTAGATACAGGAGATCTGTGGTTAAACTCAAGCTGCATCACCCTTGAGATGCCTCCATGTTCATGGTTAACACACACATCAGTACCTTTGAGCTGCCTGTCCCCTTGGAAGAGTAATGTCATTGTGATTTGAGTAATTATCATCTCCCCTTGAGCCAGGCAGCATTTTGGCCATATGCAGTGGTTCTCATCTACACTTCCATTTTGACTGAAGCCCTGTAGGGCCCTCTTACAAGCTCAGTGTTCATATATCCTGCTGCTTGAACAAACTTTATTCTGACTTGCATTGCCTTTCCCATGCTTACCCATTCATTTTCTGAAGCTGCACTTCTCCCACCACCACCCACTCACACCCACACAGGCTGCAAAAATAAGGAGAAATAATCTACTTTTAAAACATGGGTACACACAGGATTGACCACTTCTTCACCTTTTGAGAGTATTGCTTTGTTAACATCATGTTCAATAGAAGTCTTTATCTGTGCTTTTACAGGTCTGGCTTTTTTAACCTTCTGCAGTATGTTCTTAGACTTTGTGATTTTAACCAGATCCATTATTATCTAAATACTGGGGAAGCAGGCAGAGGAGGGAAGAGAAAATAACAAGTGACCCCTTAAAGTGCTGTTCTCGGTAGCTCTTTACAATATACATTAGGAACAGCAGGGAGAACAGCTTTCATGGGAGATCTGAGCCTGTTAAAAAAGAAGTTATGGTGCATAGTCTCAAAAAAACAAGGGGGAGGGAGGGGGCTGGTTCATACCTGTCACCATTGGTCTTGGCATTTCATGTTTGCATTAGGGCCATCCTGTTGTGCATAGTCTAGACAGAATAGTGTTGGGTTTACCCCTGCTGCTTTACAGTCATGCTGCCTATAGTTTGCTCATGAACAAAATCTCTTTAGGTGTTTTGGGATGCACAAGGCTTAAGATCTTAAAATGCTGCTCTCTAGAGTGTATGTTCCTATTAATGGGCCCATAAAGATCCCTTTATTTATTATTGTTTAATTATATGCAACCTGTTGCTGCAAAATAGCTGGGCATAATTGGTCTTTATTTCTGTGCTGACTTGTGTGTATTTGTATTTAAAAGATACATTTTGGGTTTAGTGAATTCTGTGCTACTGATTGTTCAAAGTGACTTTATTTTCTGTTGTCTTTTCTCTAAATGTTCTTTTGATATTTAGAGTGTTAGTGATCATATTATTACATTGCTGTTAGCTATTGAATGAATGATTGCTGTTGTATTCTGAATGTGCTGATGCTGAAAATCTGCGATATAAATAAACTTCCTCTGCTAACATCATTATAATAGCACAAGCAGCAGAAATTTATGGAAAGAACAGATTAAATGCTTAGACTTAAATTCTTCAGTGTGCAACTCTGCTTAAACTGCTGTGTCTGAATTTTGGGTTGCTGAATCAGGTGGAAAAAATCAAACTGACACATCGCTTGTCTGTGCATTTTTACTATGATATATTATGTTACTAAAAGAAAAAGTTCAAAAGCTACCATTGATAATCCTGGCTAAAACTTGGAACATAAATTATTAAGATCTGTAGTTTCTTTTCAAAGTGGCCTGGGACTTAATGCATATATCACAACAAGGAAATGTAACATCAATATGTACTTGTGCATTATAACATGAGACATTTTTATGTATGTAATAAAGCATTCACTATGTAACTGTTTATCTAAGCCACAGATAGGAAGGTTGAGAAATTCACATAGTTAATCATATTTATTTAGCTAATTAACAACTAATAGCATCAATCATAAAATGCATAAACATTTGAAAAGTGATTTATTATTGAATATGAAAACTAGTCTCAAACTTGCTTTCCAAAGTGTATTTTGCTTATTCATAGTCATAAAATGTCCCTAGATACCTCATCTCAATATTTCATGTACTTATCCCATAAATTGAAAATGCAGGATACAGAGTACCATATCAAGAATTTACCAGAGATATATACACCTTCACTAACTATCTCCAATTATCCTGTGTAATCACTTCTAGGCTAGGGAAATGAGACTCCCAAAGTCAGTGTTGCTTATCTCTGGATTGCTGTAGTCACCTACACTTTGTGCAGAGTTTCAGGATTTCACAGAAATGGGTTGAAAGGTAATATTATAATTATGCAGTAAGATTAGTGCACTGGTCCCCAATCTTTGCTGCCCCTTGGCAGCAATACTGAGTGAGTTGTACAGTGGGATCAGAATTTGTTCTCCTTGTCAGCCTTAAGTGTTAACTCCTTAATTCTCTGTAGCTGGGAGCAATACTGTCCATTAACAACCTGTTGGAAATTAGTGAAAAAGCTGAAGACATCACCAGCATCTGGATTTCTAATTCAGTAGGTTTGTTCTCTTCCTTTCAAAAACTTTTTTATTACAAGTTTAATAGTGCCCAGTGAGACTCACTAATAAATGAATGAGTGTTCATTTCCTGCACAGTTATTGTCAAATTTACCCTATTATCTTCCAGGTTCAGACTAAGAGTATTAGAGTGACAAGGCTCATCTTTGAAAATTGAGGAGAGAGAGATGTCTCTCTGGGGGAAGAGCAGGAAGACAGGAATACAGGCAAACTTAAAGTATAAAATTGAAAAATAAAATAAAATCATGTTTTACCTATATTTCTTAGATGTTTGTAACAATGTTTAAATTAATCGAAGTAAATGACTAAACTCAGCGGGTATACAAAAGCAGAAATATATAATCACTCACAGAAAGCATTACAGCAACACATTAGCAGTGCTGTGGGGATGGCTGTGTGGGAGGCATTTTCATAGCAAATCTTTTTTTTTTTTTAGTTATTTATAATTGTTGCAGGAAAAAAATACATCTCTTCAAGGCTTTGGACTGGAAGAGTGAATGCTTTTTTTCTTTATGGTGATGCTTTTTAAAATTGGTCATGTTCTCTGTGGCCATTTTAGAGTTATCATACTGTGGTACGATTGGTTTACACTACCTGAATCATTTTCCAAATGTGCTTTGTCTGGCTTGGAGTTCATTTTTAATGAGCTGAGTTTTAGAGTAATGCAGAAAGGAAAGCTTTCAGTTAGAAACTCCAAACTGACTTGGACTTTAATTCTGCAGTGATTTATGCACATATTTAATGTGTCCTGTAGGACAGCCAATGGGCCTGGAGTCTGGTTTATGGTAGCCACAATTAACTAACTTTAAATGCTCACTTCAAGGGGGCTGCAAAGCAGTCAATTAAACACATTTGAGTCTCATCATACTGGAGACTGTTTCCAAATGTTCAGAAATTACCTGGGCTTAAACCTCATATAGATGCTGTTAGAGCTGAAGAAATTCAGTGTAAAAATAATGAAGCTATATATTTGTATACATGTCTACAGTTTGGTATTGGACCACTTCAACATTGCATTCAAATTTTGAACACAGATTACTTATCTCTTTTACACACAGCAAACAAAACTGCAGTTCTGCCATATTATGATCTAAGCATATTCTAATGTATTGCCATCTGTATACTCAAAACAGTGCTTTGTATCTTGCAGGTATTTGTGCATTTAAAATTATGCATAAGATTATATAGATAAGCCCTAGAAAATTATAAATTATTGTGGTCCAGTTGGATTTTAAGAACTATGAGCTTATTATTAAAGTATATATGCTTCTGTAAACTAATCTGGATACTTAATAGATAATAACTTTCTTTTCTGGATTTTTGTGGTGGGAGAGTGGAAGGAGAAAAGGGGAAAGTTTTCATCCCTCCTATAGAATGCTGTAAGAGAGATTTTTTTAAGGAGGAATTTTAAGCTATATAGAAAGGTTATAATTTTCTGTGAAGTCATACGGAACTCAGCATGAAGCGCTGATGACTTATTTTTATGTAAATTCTTCATCTTGATGTAATTCATATGGCATCAGCACTGATAAGTAATCAGACCTTTCTGATAAAATCTAAAGCACAGGAGAATAAATGAATGCCATGCAGTTAACTCTTAACTGTAAAACCACAATATAGTCTTGGTTTTGACTGTCTAATCCATAAAATATAAAAAAACTATTTAAAACAGAGTGGCCACAGTAAACACAAGCCTGACAGTAGCTCGTGGAACTGGACAACACAGTATTGCACTGTGCAGGCTGCTATGGGGCTCAATCCACTGTTGCCATCTGAGGCTGCCTTTAAGCTTGCTAAGCTTCTCCATGGCATACTGACCTCCATCCTGGGGCAGCAGTGTATTTTAATATCTAATTAAAGTTATGTATACCAATAGGCTTATGGACACCCTTCTCACTCAGAGTTGAGAATTCTTTGTTCAGATCCCAAATGAATTTTGTTTGTGTGTATCTATTTTCTGCTAGCCAGGGAAAAAGACATATTAATACTTATTCAGTCTTTTGTAATATCCTTTGCAATCTTCAAATTATGGTGCCATGTAAGTATATTGTAGTGTTGTTGGTTGTTCTTGTTATTAATCCTGAAATAATAAAATGTGTATTAGATAGAATCAGGGCAGCTCAACAGTATATTGCAGGCTATAAGCTTTCATTAACAGCTACATGAATTTTTTTGTTAACTTGGTATGTGTAGAGACAGGGGGGGAAAGGAGCTGGAGGGAGTGTGATTTGGGCTTGATAAAGAGAGTATAAAAAGGATAGGACTTGGATTCTGGTCAGATCTGGCTGCTCTTCAGCTTTGTCCATCAGTTGTCTTCTGGCAATACATTGTGCTGCATGTTCAAACATAATAACAGTCCTTTATAATGGTCTTCTAAACATGTGTTTCCTGGGCCAGGTTGGTTAATGAGTAATGGCTTTTTGTTTTTACTCTTTTTTTTTATTGCTCTCAGCAAATAGGTGAATGCAGAGTGCTACAGAATGTAGCAGGTTTGGTGATTTTTTTTCACTATGATTAAGGAATAGTTCATCTATAACCAGAGGAGATCTCAGTCACCAGGAGACTGCAGTAACAAAAAGGGGTATTTAATCATCTGGCTAGGATAGGATCAGGAAAGAAAGCCCATTGTTATTGCTGCAATCTGACTGCTGAGGAGAAACAGCCAGAAGTGAACCACCCGCTCCTACTTCCATCCATCTGCTCCCTCCTTTCCCCATTTTTCTAAGTATTTTTTGTGTGCCACTTTAATTATGATCAGCAGAGGCACTTGACAGAAGCTCTTTGTTCTGACAGGCGTGGTGGGTCCTGCGATTTCAGCAATCCTCTGGCTGTGAATGGCAGAGGAGCAAAACAGAAGCAAGAGCAAGATGATAATCTCAGGAGGTCCTTTCCCCTCACCTAGATGTCACGCACACTTGGAAGGACAGACACATGTTTTTCCCCAAAACGATTTCGGCTGGAGTGGCATGTGAAAACCCATTTCAGATGTCGGTAGGCAGTGCCTGGTGCTTTCATGTTCCTCAAAGGCATCTGATGCTGCTGAAGCATCACGACAACTTGACTGTCTTTGGGATCAGAAGGTTCAGCATCTCTGGGGCCTGCTGCATCTGCTGGTTCATTTGGCAGCAGAAGCACTGGTTCATAGGAATGCCTACCACCTCCCAAGTTAACCAGAAGAATATATTAATTGTATTTATATGTTGTCATCTGTACACTCGGGAAACAATTAAGGAAAACCTTCCTAATTTTCTGTGCAAGCTGAGCCTCGGGTGTTGTAATAAACTAGCAAACTGTGACTTCAGCCTTTGGATGTATTTGAACCTTGCATGACTCTTGAGCTACAAATTAAGCAGTTCTTTCTCTCATTCTTTAATTCTGATCTTAATGCTTTACTTGCAGAGTTTTCTCAATTTCAGGTTTCTGAAGTTTTCTGTAGTGGCATTGTTATGTGACTTTATCAAGTCTTTTGTGTGGGATTATATACATCTGAAAAAAGGAATCAGCTGATTTTCCTATATGAATAGTGTTGCATTTCTTTTAGCAACATTTCTTCTTGATCTTCATGTTTCATTTTCTCTCATCAGATTACAAAGAGAAATTGAGTCAAAAAAAGTTATGGCCAGTGCTGGACAAGGAAACAGCATGTTTAGAGATGGAAAGTGCAAGTGCTGCATCCTCTGCTTGGGCCATGCCTCTTTGCTTTGGGAGGCTGCAGGGGTTGTGCTAGCACCCAACACAGTACAGAGAGCAGCACATGAATGCCCTAGAGTGTGCAGTTGAGTTGAGCTCTGCCAGTTTAAGCAATCAGTCAAACCAGTCTGCCTTCCTCATCAGTTAATGCAATGAATGCAATCATAATGTACCATGAAATGAGAAGCTTTTCTGTGGAGGTTTAAAAACAGAAATGTGACTGCTTAGATAAACGCCATACAATTGCCTTGAGTTCCCAATCATATGCTATCAAGTTCAATTAGGTTGAAAACTATTATAAGATTTGACTTTTGCAATGTCTTCAGTTGGAGTGTTGGTCATAGGTAAATACAATCTGACCACCAAAATGTGGAAGGAACAGTAGGGGACTGCACAGAGCCATTGCAGCTAATGATAGCTCTTAAAGCAGCCAGGCTGGTTTACTAGCATTCCTGTAAATCACCTTCTCTATCATATTTGAGGCATTAGAAATTCTGTTACTGCAGCACTGTAGTTAAAAATCCCACCGCAAATGGGAACTGCACATTCTAGGATGTCTCAAATGCCTCATCGGTGGTGCTGATGTTTCTTTAGTGTTAATGGCAATATAACTTCGTCAATGTTAATTGAAATGTCCCTTCTAGCAGATGTAGTGGCTTATCTAAGCCTATCATTGTAGTAGCCATATGCTTACTGGGAAAGTGCAGTATCTTATTTCACGGAAAGTTAAAGAATTATTGACAGTTTAAGTGATAACATGGGAGGTGCCATAGTGAAAAAAGTTAACTGATAGCTTAGATTTATTCTTCCCTGTTGAGTTTAAATTGTCAACACTCCTTGTAATAATAAAACTCTTTGCATGGAGAGGACTATAATTTAATTTACTACTGTGAATATTGATTCCTGGATAGTATATTCTTTATCCTGCAGATGACCTAGATCCTTGGTTCCCTAAGGGTTTTGAATAATAAAATCAGCAAAGGAGTCTGGATTACATAAGAGACTTGATGGAGATTAGTTACTTTCTCTGCTGACATTTTAATTTTATTCATTTAATTTCTTCCTCATATTCCTTGTCTTGCTTTGTAAGCTGGAAACCATTGTCAGTTGGATTGGTGTTGATGAGCACTGAGTGTTTTGAGCATCATTTTTTCCACTCATACCAAACCTTATGTTGAAATTTAACCAGAGAAGATCACATTGACTTAGAGAAGTGATTTCACTTCTCATGCATTGAAATAATCCTCCAACAGGTGATTTAGTCCAAGTCTCCATATTAGGAGGACAGTCACCATGGGCTCCTGACAGGTCATCATGGTGTTGAGTTGCAGTTTCTTTAGAACCAATGGGGAGTGTTCTCACAAGGCAGGGAAACCTGATAGAGTTCCCTCAGGAATTCACAAAATCCACTAATGTCACAGAATCACAGAATGTTAGGGGTTGGAAGGGACCTAGAAGATCATCTAGTCCAACCCTCCTGCCAGAGCAGGATCACCTAGACAAGCTCACACAGGAATGCATCCAGGTGGCTCTGGAATGTCTCCAGAGAAGGAGACTCCACAGGCTCCTGGGCAGCCTGTTCCAGTGCTCTGTCACCCTTACTGTAAAGAAGTTTCTCCTCAGGTTAATACTAAACCTCCTGTGGTCCAACTTGCTCCCATTCCCTCTTGTCCTAACATTGGATGACAACTCCAGTCATTGAAAGAAAGGACAAGACCACCAAAAGTGATACAAGATTCTTGAAAAAAAAATAGGAAAAGGCAGTCAGGAAGGAAAGAAGCTCAGTGGAGCAAGGGAGAGAAGAAGGGTGTGGGGTGGGAGGTAGGAAGGTTGTATCATGTGCTTTCTGAATCCACAATATTGAGGGTGTTTGGAGGTTCTACAACCATAGGGACCAGTATTAGGGTATTTGGACCCTAAAAGAATGATGAGGTTTCTCAAAATTCTCTTTCTACCCACGGGAGCATGGCAGAGTTGCACCTGGAAAACCAAGACCAGATCGCACCAAAACAACATCGTTTTGGCATTAAACAAGGGTTGCTTCAACAATGTTTTTAGCAGTATTTTCTTCACCCAGTTATTTTGAGCCACTCTAAGGCGATTAGAGCGGCTTGTTATGGACGCTCAGGAGCTGAGAAGGCGAGTTGTGTTCCCTTTTGAGAAAGCTGTCACTATCTCTGCGTGAGCTCAGATGGAATTGAATAAAAGTCTGGTTTGTGCTCAGAGTACCAAGCAAGCCCTCTTCTAGCTTTTCGAGGCTGTGGGTTAATACAGGCAGCTGGGGGATCTGAAGCCTGTTTCCTTCGTCTTGCAGCCGTCTGCTCTGTGAACCCAGTAGCAACAGAAGCTGTTGTATATGTACATTAAAGACCTATTTTCCTTGTCCCCTAAGCATTTAGGTGCTGCCCACCAAGGAAACCTTTGCCTAATTTAGTGACTGTTTTCTCCCTCAGGCACTTGAGGACCTAAATAACTAATACTTTTAAGCTTATGGAAATCTTTCACCATCCTTATTAGAAAAGGAGGAAAGATGTAATTGCCTGGTTAGGGTTTGTGGTGGGCACATTTCTTTTTACAGATAATTTACTAACTGTAATGGATACATAAAATTGCTTTTATATAAAAAACAGAATTCTCAAAGTATCATTAAGTCCCTGAAAGTTATGTTTTAGTTTTGTCTAAAATGAGACAACAAATCTGACAGTACAGCTCTGTAGCTGTCATGGACATACAGGGAGAAAATTATTGTATGTGGGAAATGATAAACTCTCTAATCTCATCTCTGTCTGACATGGGGACTGAAATGTGAGACAGATTTTTTTTTTAATAATTAGATGATATTTTTGTTGAAAATAAAGTTTTTAAAGTTTTAATAACAGATTTTTAGGTCAGAAGGTTATGTAGTTAGATAGGTTGTTTGTGTACCAGGAAAACCAGTATACTTGACCACAGGTTGAGTTTCCAAGTAGTTAATGACCCCAAACATTCTTTGAAATAGCATAAATATTTAAGGAATGGTATACTGAAATCTGAGAAGTAAACCAGGATGGAGCAGCCTGATTTTTAGTCATAACCTTCGCCGTCTGAAGCAAAATCAGATTTTATTTCATTCAACAGTCACTGCTATTCCTTACATATCTCCAACACTTCATGTTGCACAGTATGTTGATAAAGCACAATCTTCAGGCACAGAGAGAGAAAAACTAAGATAGGTGTGGTTTCTTAATTAAGAGTTGCATTTTGAATCATCGAATATATTTAAATACAAGTCTTGGCAGTACTCAATAAAATTATTTGACTAAAAATCTAGGTCAGGCTCTTAAAAGGTTGTGGGATAGGGTGCATGTCAGCACTGAGCAAAAGCATTATCTATTCAGGCTGCATGTGAATATGCAGAGCTTCATATGAATTTTTATTGCATTAAAGAAAAGGGTTAAGGTAAAAGCCAGGAAGGTTTGGTAGAGAGAAAAAAATAAATCTACATTTGTAAGTAACAGGATTTTGCAATTTAGCCAGTATGCTAATGGCAAAATGAGCCCTTAGAAGTATTCTTTTCTACAATACTTCATTAATGGCTACTAGTTAATAAGGCTACTCTGATTTCAATAGTTGCCTTAATTTAAAATGCTACCTTGATTTTCACAGGAATGGCTCTTATTCCATGAATAAATTATTACTTTGTCACTGTTTTTGTCAGCACTATTAACTATGGAATATATTCTGGCTGGTCATTTTAAGTGTCTTCCTTATCAGTATTGTGCCTGGCATTCATTATCCTCTTATCTCTCTGCCATTTCTCTCAGTAGAGAGGTAATGGATTGATTACTTTCACTGCTATATTGGTCAAGATGTACAACAAATTCTCTTCAGCTCTACAGCTCATTCATCATGGATATCCTTTAATCCTCCATCCCTGAGTATAAACGTTTCATTCTCTTCAGAGATATTGGAAATTATTAGCAAAGACAAGAATCCAAGCAGTGCATCTTTTATCACTCATTTACTGTAAAACATAGTCACTGAAAATTCAGGGTGGGAGTGTCTCAGTTATACTGCTCTGGGGCCATTTAGAGCCACACAGCAGCATTTGCATTTTCTGAAATTCTGACTTCTGTGTTGCAACTGGGGAATTACTGAAAAGAAAAAGCACAAAAAATGTTCTTTGTGACATGATGCTCCCCAGTGTGCTCCATCTACATTGGTAGTAACAGAATCCTGTTCCATGGGTGCATATGTTGTAACTTGTAGGTGGCATTTGAACGTAAAGATAGTTTTCTGATTAAAAAAATGTATGTTGTACAGGTACATGCATAATACATGGAAGACTGTTAGAGCAAGTTGAATAGGAATTATAGGGTTTACCCATCTGACAGACCTGTAGCAATTGGAGAACAGAGACTAGGCATGCTTTCCTTGGCTTTTCTAAGAAGCATGTTCTTCCTGGCAAACCTATAATTGAAGAATAGTCCAGCAGGCATCAGTGTTATGCCTGGAAGGACCTTGTTGAAGGACTAAGACAGTATAAACTCCATAAGACAACGTGAAATGTTTTATACAGAAAGACCCTTTAAAAGATAGGGAAAGAGTAAGTTCCTGCCTTAGGTATATGAAGGACACACAAAAGGCTCTGTATTCATCAAAAGAAGCATGGCCAGCAAGTTGAAGGAGGTGATTCTACCCCTCTACTCTGCTCTGATGAGATCCCACCTGGAGCATCAAGCTCTGGAGTCTTCAGCATGAGAAAGATGTGAACCTGTTGGAGTGGGTCCAGAGGAGGCTACAAAAGTGATCAGAGGACTGGAACGCCTCTACTATGAAGAAAGGCTGAGAGTTGAGGTTCTTCAGCCTGGAGGAGAGAAGGCTGTGAGGAGACCTTAGAACAGTCATTCGATACTTAAAGGGGCCTATAAGAAAGATGAGGACCAACTTTTTAGCAAGACCTGATGTGACAGGACAAGGGGTGATGGTTTTAAACTAAAAAAGGGGAGATTTAGACTAGACATAAGGAAGACATTTTTTACAGTAAAGGTGGTAGAAGCCACATCCCTGGAAACATTCAAGGTTAGGTTTCTGGGGACTCTGAGCAACCTGATCTACTTGAACATGTTCCCTGCTCACTGCAGGGGAGTTGGACTAGATGACCTTTAAAGGTCCCTTCCAACCCAAATCATTCTATGATTCCATTAAATATAGCCATGTAGAAGATGTAGCTTTCTATCACACTAACTGCTCATCCTCCAGATGGTACATTTGCTTCCCTTGTCATTGTCACTGTTCCTGATACTGATGCTTATCAGTCTAGTCTGCACTCAGACGCTGATATGAGGTTATACTAGCATCTCCTGTGCGTCAGCTGCTTAACCTGAACTTTTAAAAGTCATCGGCTTCATCCTGGGAACAGACAAATCTGAATCCACAGAAAATAGAGGAAAAAAATATTCATAGTCTTCCAAATAAATGCCAGTCAAATATGCAGAAAGACACCAGTCACTACAACCTATATCACTCTGAGGAGCAAAACCAGAGCTGTGTGTCCTGTGACTCAGTCTCCATTACAGTCAAGCCCTTCCTGAGTCTTTTGAAGATGAGAGCTTCTTGCAACGAAATGAGGCTCGGAAACAGACTCTCTAATGTTTTTCCTTCATGTCCACATCCTGGTCTCAGTCTCCTCATCAATAAAGATCAAGAATTTTTCAGAATTATGCCGGACAGGTCATGACTGATGAGAGACCTGGGAGAAATTAAGAAATGGATAGCCATATGGTAACCTAGAAGAGCAGCAAGTCCATTCTGACAGGGTGGTGATACTCATGCATTTGTTTTTAAACAGAAGAGACATTACATTGATCAGGTAGAATGATGAATCATCTAAAATGCTGTCAATACTCAAGTGACAACAGCCATGATGCCTTTGAATAGGAAAAAAGAAGGAAGGAGATCTCAAAGGCTATTATAGAAGGACTTGTATTTGAGCATGTATTGTACAGTGCTGCAACAGACTGCAGAAAATAGAACAAGCACAAATGACTCACTGTTTAAAGATGTAAAGAGATAGAAATTTATCTTTTTTACTTAAAGCATAAGAAGCAAAGCACTGAAAATTTCCACTGATGTATCTGCCCACTATAAACCACAGAACTGCTGAATGTTTTCCTTCGAAAAAAGCGAGAGGATGCTTGCTTCTGATGGCAACACAGAATGTGAGGTTTTGCAACAAAAACATATCACCTATCAAGATCCTTTAAGAATGTCTTGCCTTCTTAATTAAAAAAAAAAAGTCACTTATCATTATACCTGTGTTCACTGTATTCAGTCTTTGGGGAAACAGCCCAGTAGGAAGATGGTATCACTTCAGTCAGGTAGTGAAATATCTTTAAGCAGCCCCTTGTCTCTTTGACATCTTCTCTTAGATGTCTTGTCAGAGTCTCTGCCTCTGACGTCTCTTTTAGATGTCTTTTGTACTTGCTTTAAATGGAACATGGCCAGAAATTAAGTTCTCATCCTTCCCTATGTCCCTTTTATTGTTATCAACAGTGCTATTATCATCCTCATCTCTCAACAATCGGCGTGTTCACAGTTATGGTTCTGAATGTTTTACTTGCCAGAATTTGTCTGGTCGGATCAACAAGTTTTTTGTCACTGCTCTAGAAGTAATTAGGAAGGACAGATTTCTCAGCAAGAGAGGGACACACAAGGAAATCTGGAGCCGTGTTGGGATCTGTGAAGGTTACTGCATAAAGAGAGAAGATTGTTAGCAGGGCAATAGAGCCCAACAGAGAGGAAAAAAGAAATATTTCTCTCTGTGCTGTTTTAATTTGTACTGAGACTATTTATAGCACAGGCTTTTCTCATTTCCTGTATTTATCACAGTGTTGTCCCTTTCTGCTTTTGCTTCCACCAGATTGAAATAAAGAGTTATTTGTTGTCTTTAGAAATGTCATTTGCCCTGTATCACAGTATTTGATTTCCTGGCACCTTTTGCTCAGCTCTGTGGTTCACAGTGTGGATAGTGCTGTGTCTCAGCGACCTCATCACATTGTAGTACGACACTGACATTCTTTCAGATACGCATGAGAGGGAGAACTGCTAAAAGAGTTCGATGTTGCCTTCTCCCACAAAGAGCACTCTGTATTTCAGGTGATCATTTATTTTACATTTGACAGCCTCCAAAGGGAAGGGAGGGTTTTCTGTACACATAAATGCATTCTGGAAAGGAGAGATTCAGCCTCTATTACAGTTGGGCGCCCATCCACCTCATTTGGCTGATTCCTGCTAGTATTTAAACAATTTCAAAGACAACCCTTGCAGAAGTCCTCCTTTCAGTCTACCCTACCTTTGAATGTTTCTCTCAGGCTCCAGCATTGTCCTGGTTTGAGTAAAAACAGAACAATTCTGTTCAATGATTTTACGTTTCAGCTAAAGCTTCACTAATTAGCTGCACTTTCTGAGCTAACAACATGTTTTCCCAGACAGGAGCCTGCTTCTAACAGTGATAAGGCTTAATAATAAATAAATAAAAATAATTAATAAATGTTTATGCTTGCTGCTTCCTTTTCCCAGGGTGGGGGGAAAGGGGTAATAGAAAGTGTATGCCAGTGGCTTAGGTATTGCCACAGCCCCTAAACCATGACAAGTATTTGGCCACAAGATAATTATTCACTGTCTTTAGAGAAGGTATCCCCTAGACTTCGTTCCTCTGGAGCCAGGGCAGGTTTGATGCCATACTCTGAAGTACAGTGGAGTTTGATGTGGGCTGGGACTTGGGACTGAGAGCTGGAGGGTTGGTTTCCAGGTTGCTGCAGCCTCACTTTTGGCTGAGCTCAAGTATCCTATTTCTGTTATCTACACAAAATCACCTGAAGCTTAGTTGCCATCCTCTGATTTCATAAGTGGAGGGGCACCTGACAATGTGCTATTTCCAGCTGACTAGTGCAGAGTAAGGTTGTTTTCTGGTTTTTGAGAGCAATGAGCTTCTAAATTAGCATCCCTTCTAAATTGCTACCTCTACCTTGGATTACCTCCATGACCTTACTTTATTTTAATAATTGTGTCAAAAACGTATTCAAGTGGTGTCAAGTTTGCCATCAGGAGCCCTTAATAGTATTCTTAATATACTATAGGGCAACAAGATTATTACTGAGAGATTAAATACTAGCTTGCTGTATTTTTCTTCCATATAACTGCTGTTCACTTGTTTGACAGTTTTGCTCATTTTGCATGTTTCTGCTTTTGTCTATCATGTGAGTAATATATGAGTAATAAGAGATTAAATACCAAAACTAAATATGAATACAGCAAAATTCTAAATATTGAATAACTTGAAGAAATAGTAGCCAAATTTCATTGAAGGTACACTATTTTCAATAAAGTAGCTCAAAATATGAAAGATGTCTTTATCAACGTTTATAGTTAAATATGGTACTTAAATTTCTGATTGTTTTTTATTTTGATGAGAAATGCTAATTCAAATAATTTTAAGCTGAGAAAACATTTTTGAAAACTTGCAGTTGAAAAGAAATCCACAACCATCACTGAACAGGAAATGGGAGAATTAATGAGATCCTGCTTAAAAGCACATTGAAAATGAAAAGCTGAACATAGCACAGCCAAATATTAGCACTATTCTTTAAAAACATGCAGTACGATATTCACTAAGTTTTGATCAAATGTTTTACAAATGAGGGGAGATTCTGCTCTTTCTGATAATTTTATTACGGGGGCCAAGAAGCTGATTTGTCGTGCTAGGAAAATGCTCTCCTTTTTGCATCTTCAGATTAGGCTGAGACCTAGCTTAGGAGATTTCAAGATCTTGGGGTTTTGGTTTCCTGGGACTGTCCAGGATAACTCTGCTCCTGGTTTCACAAGAACAAGTGCCATATTGAGTATTTATGATGTGAAGTTTGAGAAGGCTATTATTAAACTCTGAAAAGAATTCTAAACTTCTGCTTTATAATAACTTTTTAATACAGTATCAGAAAGATGCAGAAGATCTGCCTGGAGACTGACATTTAGCTATTGTGCTCTTTTAAATTAAATGACAGCTAGTACAGGCCTTCCAGGGCTAGGTGTAGAATCCTGTTATTTAAACATTGTCAAAGCTTGGGTTTAATTAACTCTAATTCAGTGTAGTTTCCCCACCCTTGCATACTCTTTCTGTCTTTCACTCTCTGTCTTTTCTTTCTGCTGGCCTTGAAAGGATTTGGAGCGCTTGTCAGGGTTACAGTGTGATTTCAAATGCCTTCGTGCCTGCTGCTAGGTGGAAAGAAAATTGTGTCCTGGCAGAGCAGCAGTGAAGCATTTCATTGTCAGCTGGGAGATTCAGGTTGCAGGATAAAGCTGGAATGCTAAGTCCCAGCCTGACTGTGGCTCTTAACCTTTGAAATGGTGTTTGCGTGGTTTCTGAGGCAAGCGGAGCCACGCTGCTTCTCTGGTCAAAATCACAGAGGGTGCATTTGGACTTCCAGAGCCAGAGTGAACATGTCGTTTGACGACTTCACCACCAGATGAGGCAGTGGAGGTTGCCCCATGCCTGTCCTCAAAATGTCACAGGGAGGGCTGTTGTGCCAGCAGGGCCAGGGGCTCTGGGATAGCAGCACATTGGGGATCACAGCCCAGCCGCAGTGGAGGATGTGATCGGGGATGAGTAGCAAAATCTAGGAAAATGAGCCAGCAGCATGTGGCAGGGGATAGTGAAGCCACATAAAGAGATCAAGGTCGTAAGTTGCGCTTCATTCAGTGCTCATTCAAATTACTATTTTTTGGCAGAAGTAGTTCAGATTAAAGACAACCTTCCCTGCATGCTTTTAAATAAATAAATTGCCTCCTATGCATATCTTTCTCCTCTCTTTGATATGCTACTGGGGTTCCTCAGTCTCTACGGATATACGAATTATTACTTTATTTCTTCAGTGTGATTTTGGATGGCAAATATTCCTATGTTCTGAATGGCAATTTTGTAATTAAAGTTGCATTAGAGTAGGCCACAAACAAAGCGGTACCAATTAAGGTTTGCTGTAGCTGCTATTTAAAAGCAGTCATCCAGCCTTTGGGTTGTAACAGTTTTCCACCTCAGTTATGCCCAGACCAACAGCTTGGTTGTCAAAAGTAAACCCTAAACTTCCTTCTCTTTCTGTTTGAATTCCCCTTTCCCTCTTTGCATTCAGTTCACATGCTTTTTCTTTCAGAGCTTTCAGAGTTCTTATGGCTTCAGAAGTTTCTTCAATTCCTCCTGGTGACTTCCCAAATAGTGAAAAATGTCTTTTGCTGATTTCCCCCAGACCAGGAGACCTCTTTTTGATGTAATCAGTTGACAGCATACATGCAGTGTCCTGCATTCTAGTGGCTCTTGTCCCAGGTGCTTTCCATCCACGGGGAGCAATGTGGCCAGCCCTTAGCAAGCTCTGCCTTTCGGTTGATGAGAGTCAACAGAGCTGGATCAAAGGAATTGAAAAATGCAGACAGATAATCAAAGCTAATCAGCCAGCATTCCTTTGTACTTAATAGAGAGAGATGGACAATCCTGGGGGAAACCCAGCTGTGCTGAAACAGATGTCCAAGGAAGCGAGAAACCTCCCCCACTAGAGGTGCCTGTGTCTGTGCAGAAAGAGCCTGGATAATGATGTTACAGCTAAATGCCTTTTACACAGCTAAATGTAGATTTGATTAATTTCAGCCCAAAATATGTACCCTATGTCAAAGTAGGCAAGTGTGTTTATCACAATTCAACCTTAATAAGCAGTGTTTTGAGGAGTGCTCCCCTGTCCTCTACCTGAGGGACTGGTGAGCGCAAGGAAAGCAATCGCATCCTCAGCCGTCTGCTGCAATGCTAGCAGAGGTGGACTGAAACAACTGTCAAAGCTGACACATCAAAGATCTCTCTAGTATTTCCCAGCCTTGAGAAAAAGCAACTGGCTCAGATGTTTTTGTTAAATATTTTGTAGATTTTCCAAGAATGCCCCTCTTCTAATTTAGTTAAATAAATAAAGAAAGATTTTAATAAAGATAGCTCAGTTATTATTCCGTCACCCAAGGACAGCTGTGATTCTTCTTATTAAAAACATTGATCCACATAGGATACCATTAATACTGGGAAATAGTCAAGACTGAGTTAATATATATTGCCAGTACATGTATATCATAGATGTGAAGTAATAAACTTGAAAATGGGTATACAAAATAAATACTTCAACTTGAAATTGATAAAAGCGCAAAAGCTGTGTTACTTTCCAGTCTAGTAGAAATGAATAGGCACATACAGTACATTGTTCTCCTTTGCTGGTTTTTAAGACATAAAAAGCAATTTGCACTGTAGTCTTGCTTTAATGCCATTTAGATTCCTCCCACAGTAATGTCAGCACCTTTCATGTCTGCGTGTGTCTACATAACATATTTCTAAAAAAGAAACTTAGTTCAGTTCTGGTTTAAAAAGTTTTGTTGTGTTACTATTATTCATGCAAACTCTAGATTTTCTGCATCTCCATGAAAAAGAGGGTTTTTTTTGAACCCGTAGTGGCCAGTGCTTTGCAACTTGTGGTACTTTGCTTTAGGTACCAGAAGGGTGATTTAGAGCAGTTTGAGTTAAGGGAGGCTTAAGCTGATGGGGCAAAGCATGCAGTAATTTGCCAGGAGGGCTTTGTTGCCAGATGCCCAAGTGCAGGCTGGTCATATCTGTGAGCCATTGGGACAACTGGAAGTCCTTACTAGAGGGATGAGATGTAAGCTTAAGCATAGCATCATCAGAGGAGCTCATGTTTGGTCCTGAGCTAGTGATGCCCACACATCACCATACTGTGTTGTGCTGGTTTTCTGTCACACCTGGGTCCTTTCAAAACCCAGCACTGCTACCCTACACTCCCTTTTGTGGTCTGGAGATACCTGATGGAGTGATGTAGGTATGAGCTTCGGGGCTGAGTACGTAATTCAGAATATGAACCACATCCATCTATGAGGAGGTGAGGGGGCAGTTTGCTTCATGAACTCAGTGCTTTGATTAATCTATTCAAATATTAATATGCCTGGTAAGGTAGACCAAAATATCCTCTGGATATATAAATATTCATATACTAACATCTGCCACAGCTGCATAGTTATAATTCTATTTTCATGGGAGGAAAAAAGTCTCTTTGAGGAAGGTCCAGTGCAGCAGAGGGTTTCTCTCTTCATACCTGTCACTTAGAAAGTAGTGTAACTTTTAAAAATCTTTTATACTTGCACTGTTTTAGAGTTAGCCTGGTCTATGTGGATTTAACTCCAGCATAAAAGCTGTTAATGTTCTTGAATCACTTTTAGGTGTTGTATGTGAGGTGCTATGTGTTTTTCACTATAAAAAAAACCATCATCATGGCTAGGCTTTGTGAACAAAGATCCGGGGAGGGCTCTACCCATGCTTTTTACAAGCGCGCTGATGGCTGAAAAGGCCAATACAAGATAGACAAGATCGGTTGCAAAAGGCACAGCAGAAGGACTCCTTAGGAGGTATAATCTGCAAGACAC
>VWZO01010942.1:0-14215 GCA_013396975.1 Bucco capensis
TTTGGTTTGACCAGGTGGGGCAATTTTTTTTGATATCACGAATATAAGACCAAGCACACAACACTTGTAACTTTATGAGGATTCAAGGAGGCAGAATGTGAACAGTAAGATTAAAAAAAATGAAAGGTCATGAAGGATCCTGAGTCGGAGCCATTGCTGGTTCTGTCAGACCACAATCTGTTTCTTTATTTTTTTCTTTAAAATCAGAGTGAGATCACTGCTTTTATTGAAAATGTGCTTCTCAAGGTAGGTGACATCCATCTGTGAAGACCTACAGTCTAATGACAAATATTATCAAGCCTGATGAAGAATTTTGAAGGCAATCCAGCAGCGTAAACACTGTTCCCAACCTTGGCAGAGTCTCGTAACAAACACCATCCTGGAAACAACAAAAATGAAGGGGGGGATTCTACACAGAAACTAATTGTCTTCCCTGCTTCACATTTTATGACAAAAAGTATGGAAAAGCACTGCCTCAGTATCGGTATATTCCATCCTAAGGTCTCTGTTCCCTTTAGAAAACCAATTTAAATGATCAGCACTTATTTCCACTGTTGCCCAGAGAAGCCAATATGCCTACACGGTTAGCTCAAGCTTCAACTAAGAACCAGAGAGTCTGCTGGTCCTTAAGAGTGACAGGACACATCAGTCTGATCTTCTGGACATATGGCTACAACATAGCCAGCTCCTTCCAGGCATACCCTCCTCTGTTTTCCAGATACTGACTCCAAAGCAGAAAAAGGATAGAGCCATCTCAGTGGACAAGTGATGACCTGTGGATGTGATCTAGCTGGACTTCTGCAAGGCCTTTGACACGGACCCCCACAACATTCTACTGGCCAAGTTAGAGAGCTATGGATTTGATAGGTGGACTGTTCAGTGAATAAGGAACTGGCTGGATGGTCGCATCCAGAGGGTAGTAGTCAATGGCTNTGAGGACAGGCTGAGGGATCTGGGATTGTTCAGCCTGGAGAAGAGAAGACTTCGGGGGACCTACTAGTGACTTTCCAGTACTTAAAGGAAACTTATAAGAAGGCTGGAAAGGGCCTGTTTGCAAAGGCCTGTAGTGAAAGGACAAGGGGCAATGGTTTTAAATTGGAGAAAAGTAGATTTAAACTGGACATTAGAATGAAGTTCCTCACCAAGGCAGTGGTGGAATACTGGAACAGGTTGCCCAGGGAGGTGATTGGGGCCCCATCCCTGGAGGCATTCAAGGTGAGGCTTGACAGGGCTTTGGGCAACCTGGTCTAGTTGGGGATGTCCCTGCCCACTGCAGGGGCTTGGACTAGATGACCTCCAGAGGTCCCTTCCAACCCAAACCATTCTATGATTCTATGATTCTATGATCTTGGTCAACAGCTAGCATCTGCTCTAACCACAAGGACTTCAAGCATCATAAGCAAGTTTTAGAAAAGCACATTTTTTTTAAGGATGGGTTAACTGGTCTACAACTTACTTTGAGTTAAGTGTCTCTCCAGTTTTCAACCATTGTATCAGATTGTCACATACTCAGTTTGCAATCTAACATCTAGGATGAATGCTAACTCATTGCCTTGCTTTCTAAGCTGTTTGCCTTACTTATGACTGCTTAACCCCTATGTCTCGGCTTTCCTATTTGCTGGGAATTTCAAGCACCATGGTATAGGCTGATCACTAAATTTTGACAGAAGAGTCTGCTACTGAATGGAACAGGTACCCTTGCTACAGCAGTTGCAGAAAAGGCTGAGATACTGAATGCTGCCTTTGCTTCAGTCTTCACTGCCAAGGCCAGCACTTGGGAATCCCAGACCCAGTAGCCCAGCCAGAAGGTCTGGAGCTGTTATGAAGACTTTCCCTTGGTTGAGGAGGATTGGCTTAGAGACCATTTAGTCAAACCTGACACCCACAAATCCATGGGCCCAGATGGGATGCACCCATGAGACCTGAGGGAACTGGTGGACATCATAACTAGCCCACTCTCAATCATTTTTGAGAGGTCATGGCAGTCAGGGGAGATGCCTGAAGACTAGAAGAAAGGCAATGTCACCCCAGTCTTTAAAAATGGCCAGAAGGAGGACCCACAGAATTATAGGCCAGTCAAGTCTCACCTCAATCCCTGGAAAGGTGATGGAATGGCTCATCCTGAAGACCATGTCTAAGCATGTGGAAGACAGGAAGGTGATCAGGAATAGTCAGCATGGACTCATCAAAGGGAAATCATGCTTGAGGAACCTAATTACAGTGGGATAACTGGCTGGATAGACAAAAGGGAGAGCAGTGGATATTGTCTACCTGGACCTTGGCAAGGCTTTTGACACTGTCCCCCATGATAACCTTGTAGGCACGCTCAGAAAGTGTGTGCTGGACATATGGACAATGATGTGGATCAAGAACTGAGTGAATGGCTTGTTTCACAGGGTTGATAAGTGGCACAGAGTCTAGCTGGAGGCCTGTAACTAATGGTGTCTTCCAAGGGTCAATTCTGAGGTCAGTACCGTTTAACTTATTCATCAGCAATCAGGATGAAGGCCAGCCAGTTTGCTGATGATACAAAACTTGGAGGAGTGGCTGATACCACAGAGTGCTGTGCAGCCATCCAGAATGATCTTGATAGGCTGGAGAGTTGATGTTATGGTTTGAGTGAAAGAACGAGACTTGTGGATTGGAGAAGACAAAATAACTTTAACTACTTTAATGAAAAGCAGTAACAGCAGACAATAAATGCAAATATAGATACCAAGCCAGCACCAAGATCTGAACCTTCCCCCTCCAGCAGCAGACGGGAGTTGGCCTCTGGGGGTGGAAAGCTGGATCCCGGAAGATGGACGCAGGAGGGAAAAGCAGAAAAGCTGGGCCCAGAGCAGAATTGCAAGGGAAAAGAAAAAGAGAGGGCAGAGGGAACTTCTCCTTAAATTTATATTGAGCATGATGTGCATGAAATGGAATACTTAGTTATCAGCTTGGGGTCACCTGTCTTGCCTGTTCCTTTCCTATAGGTGCAGACTCTCACCCTGCACCCCCCTCACTTTCCAGTAGAATCACAAAGGGTTTACATTCCAATCCTCAGCTGTAACCCAAACATTATGGGCCTAATCACTGCTGGAAGCTGGCACTGTTTCTGAAAACATACTGCCAGCTTCAGAGAATGCAGTCACTTTAAAAGAGCCTCAGCTAGAAGCAAGACCACCTTAGCAGAATTCATTCTGCTTGAGCCCAAACCAGGACAGTTGGACAGAGAGGAACCTTCTGAAATCCAACAAAGGCAAGGGCAGGATCCTGCACCTGGGAAGGAACAACACCATGCACCAATACACACTAGGGGCTGACCTACTGGAAAGTAGCTCTGCAGAGAAAGACCTGGGGATCCTGGTGGACAAAAAGTTGCCACGAGCCAGCAACGTACCCATGTAGCTGAGAAGGCGAATGGTATCCTGGGCTGCACTGGCAAAAGCATTGCCAGCAGATCTTGGGAGGTGATCCTGCCCCTCTGCTC
This sequence comes from Bucco capensis, assembly GCA_013396975.1. Taxonomy (NCBI): domain Eukaryota; kingdom Metazoa; phylum Chordata; class Aves; order Piciformes; family Bucconidae; genus Bucco; species Bucco capensis. Next base: position 3,473 of record VWZO01010942.1, read on the forward strand.
AGCCCTAGTTAGGCCCCACCTGTAGTACTGTGTTCAATTCTGGGCTCCCCAGCACATGACAGACATGGAGCTCCTGGAGTGAGTCCAACAGAGCAACAAAGGTGACTAGGGGGCTGGAGCATCTCTCTTATGAGGAAAGTCTGTGAGAGCTGGGCTTGTTTAGCCTGGAGAAGAGAAGGTTGAGAGGGCACCTTATCAATGTATATAAGTATCTGAAAGGAGGGTGTCAAGAGGATGGAGCCAGGTTCTTCTCGATGGTGCCAAGAAACAGGACGCGAGGCACAAGCCAGAACACAGGAAGTTCCACCTTAACACGAGGAAGAACTTCTTTACTGTGAGGGTGGCTGAGCACAGGAACAACTTGCCCAGAGAGGTTGTGGAGTCTCAAAAACCTTCTGGACACAATCCTGAGTAATGTGCTCCAGGGGACCCTGTTAAAACAGGGAGGTTGGACTAGATGACCTCTGGTGGTCCCTTCCAACTTTAACTATTCTGTGAGTTCCTTTTAAAGGTGCTCTCAAACATCAAACCAGACTTCTGAAAGATTGCTTCTTACACTTACAACACAGAAGCCACTTGTGAACTGCAGGACTGCCAGCAGAGTAATTAACCTGGTGCTTGACAGTCCATGTTACTTGATTTAAGTTTGGGTGGGAGTTGTTCTTCAAATCTTTTCAGTTCTAAAGAGCATCTTTAATTTTTTTTTTCTCTTTCGGTAGGTTTCATGATTTATCACCAGGTCTATGGTAGGTTGAGGTTTAATTTTTCCTGATGATACTAGTGACTAGCACTGATTAGCCAACCAGTCAAAAAAATGTGATGTAGAAAAGGAGCAAGCTTTACAGTTTCATACATAATTCAGATAAGCAAAACATCCACCCAGTAACTACCAAAACAATCACACTATCCTAAACCTTACCTTCTCCCTTCCTGTGTCACTGTCCAAATGTCCTGCTCTTGACTGCTTAGGTTTCCACGAGGAAAGGATCATGCAGAGTGAATTACAGGATCAGGACCACAGGCTGTGAGCTTGCAGAAGCCGAGACTTCATCTTGAGACTTCATCAGAGACTTCATCAGAGTGCCACACACATCTCTGCTGATACAGAAGTAATAATAATTTCATGCTAAGAATTCTGCCAGTGCCAATGGCCAGTAGATAACATCCCTACAGAGAAGTTAGAAAGGGTCTTTAGTTCTGTCAGACAACTTCTAACGCAAGCCAAGGGGTCTGATGTTAAAGCTCAAAATTTTAGATGGGGAGATGAAAGTAAATGAAGTGTAAATCAAATAGCAAACTCTCATGGTTATGCAAATTCAGCTGAGAGTCATTATTGCAAATACACAAACTAGAAGAACTCAATAAAGGTGGAGGCTGCAACCTGGGATCAGATGGGGCTTTTCTTCCTTACACAGGCAAAAACCTCTACCTCCTTAAGTCTAAGAATTGGTAGCCTTCATTGCAGTAACTTATAGGACCAAGCAGTTACATTATACCAGGTCAATGTGTGGTGAAAGTAAATTTTCATCAAAACCAGACTGGTCCCACCAATAGTTAGATACTTCTAGGAATTGATTAGCCATGTACTATCAATTAAAAACACTGGAGGAGAGTTTCTCAAAGAACATGCTTGCTCAAGAATCCCATTTCTCCATTTAATTAGTCATTGCATTATAATTAACAAATTCATGCAATAATCATTGCCATTTAATCATCAAAGTTGAATGTACATTCCTTCTCATTAAATAATTTTAAATACAACAAAAGATGCTAACCAGGTTGTTTCAGAGCTCCAGGAAATGCTTTTACATAAAAAAGATTGGTTTGTTACAGCAAATTTCTGCATCTTCCAGGCTATCTTACAGAGTGTAACATATACAGATTGACCTAAGGAAGGAGTAGAAGCATGGTTTGTAGAGACAGTATCTTTTATTAATCAGCTCCCTTTCTCTAGATGCTTGCCATGTTTTAAGCAGACTTTGAAGAATTTCTTAGTAACAAGTTGAATGTTTGGAAAATGCTGATCAACAGTTACAAGGGCTGAAAACCTCAATTTACTTTTATAGCATAAACATACACTTTCCCCTGCAAACACAGCCCAGGAAGCAGATAAAAAACACTTCTGAGGTACAGGAGTCATTAAGATTTGGTCTCAAGCCACTATGATAAAATAGATGCCTCCAATGTATGAAAGGGACCCTACAGATCAGCTACAGGATTGCAACAAAGGTAGATTTTGGTGCCTTAAGCTGAAATTCAGCTAGCAACAAAACTGCATCCCGTCACCAACCTACATCATCTTGCCTTTTTACGCTTTTTTTTTCTGATTTGCCCTTCTCACACAGATCATCACAGCCAGAGTCCAACTCCAGGCAGTCTCAAGATGAAGATTTCTGTTCCACCCCTACTGTAGTTAAGAGGTGCTCTCCTTTCACTCCAGCTAGCAAAGCTCATCCAGAAAAATCACAGCTAGGCAGGAGAAAACTCTTCTCTTGCATGCCTAGGAAGAAGATTCAGTTTCATTTTGTTGCAGAATTTAAGTTGTACAGTGCAGCTGGTTTATTTATATTCTTGGTTTGTGTTGATAGATAAAGTAAAAGAAATGAGAAATCGTATTAACCATGTTATCACAACAAACTAAACAGACAGGAATTAGAAAGCTAAAATTAGCTACAAGTAGAAACACACACCACTGCTGCCCCACTGATCCTGTCTTATATACTGTACCAAATTTGTCTGGACAAAATGCTGCATTACATCATCTCACCAGACAGGAAGATTCTAAAAATTAGGATTTTTTTTAATATAAGCTTGCACAGTACATGTGTGCAAAACTGCCCTCTGCTGTTCACATTAAGGCCTGCTCAAATAAATGATAAGCATGACCAAATCAGTTTTAAGATGTAAGGGTCCAAGTTGTGAAGAGGCAGAACTATCTGACTCCAGTTGTTTTCTGCCTCCATGCACAGCAGGAACTTCATATATGAAAGCAACTCAGAACCATCTTGCAGCAGGGACCATCCAAAAAGATTTGCAGGCTGTAGCAACTTTGTACTAGCTGCAACAACACTCTGTTCAGCAGTGGGTGAGTGCCAACAGACATTGTCTCACCCCAAAGATAAGTTAAGAACATCCTCAGGGTGTAACATTGTACCATTACATGATGGTAATCGTGACTGCTGTAGGAGGATGTGCATCTATCAACCCATTAAATCAATGTCTGACCTTTACAAAACACAACCTGGAATGACAGTGTATTGACCTTGTCAAAAGCTGATGAGTAAATATTCTCTGAAACCAGCACCTGTAGGCCTCTACAACAGGGAAAAAAGTGAGAATCTGGATTTTCTTTTCAAGAACATATGGAAACCACTGTACTTTGAAAAAGTAGCCTATTATCTAGTGCTGGTATGCTGGACAGTTTGGAACAGGAACACCATGGAAGGGCCACCTGTTTTACTTTGGCTTCACTGATGCACTCCTAAAATCGTATACAGGACATGGCAAATTCTGCCCTCTAAGATCAGCATCATATGTCCGCATCTTCTTCTTTTGGAACCTCTGTTTTGGTACAGATGCAGAAAACAAGTACTGTTACCCACACTAGTAGCTCAGTTTCCAGAGCACCTCTGATTAAGGCTAGCCCAGTCCTTGAGAATTAAAGCACAAGTTTCAGCTCTTTGCAACAGACTTTTGGACAGATTTGACTGCTGTGCTACAAGCTTTTCTCGGTCACCGCATAAAGGAGACCATCAGCATACTGGTCAGTGTAACCACACAAAAATCAAACCAAGACTTGGGTACAACAGATGCCTTGAAGAATTTTTTTTTTCACCTCAGCCCTTTTCATATCCATATGTTTAAAAACGCAGAAGCAAGGGTGTGCAGTACAACATGCCTTTGAAACACACACTAAAAGCACTTAGTGACCACTTCAAAGATTCCCTTGAAGTTTAACTCATGTTAATTGTAACACGACATTCATGTAGGGCCACTGTTCAGCCTAAGGAAGTTTAAACACACCATCAACATAACTACAAATGAAATGTTAGAAAGATTCTTCCGAGTGCATAAATAGTTGGAGCTTTACTTTGATGATGGTTGGCTGGCCTCCTACACAGCAGGGCTGGGACTTCTCCCTTTTCCATGTGAAGAGCAACAATAATATTCTGTCATCCCCCAGGGTAAGGAAATTAGTGCCAGATGATTTAATGTGTGCCTGATCTCTCTGATTTTGGATTCTATTCCATTATCTAGAAAACTTAATGGGGAGACTGATCAAAAGTAGTCCTGCATGATCATGAAACTAGCTGTTTTTTTCTTCTATAAAATGTGATGATAGGGGACTTCCCAACATAAAAAAGAAAAAATAAATCTTAAGCCTTGCTAAAAGGATTACTAATTCCCACGTTATTAGCCAAGGCACTCATTACAGGTATTGGAGCTTGCTCTAGCATACTAACCAGGTACTTCTGGGTTATCAAATACGAGAATGAAGTGCTACTCAAGGCTTCAATTAAACCTATGCTATCTAAAAATTTGTTTGCATCTAACTTTGTGAGATCAAGAAAACTAAAAAAGATTAATGTGTGCCTATGATGAGTAATAGGAACACATACTACTCTAACCTTTTTTAAAGCAATTAAAGCATTTTGTAGACATAATCAGACTATCGCCAAGTCTTCCATCAAAATCAGAATAATTGACACTCAGGTTTGCTAAAACATACTTAGTTCAAGTGCTTTGCTGCAAGCCAAATTGTGAATTCAAATTGTCATCATTATACCAAAGAGTGTAGAAAATTGTTCAGATTTGAAGGACGGGTGCCACTTTTGTCTTATTTTGTTTGGGTTTGTTTTTCAAGGAAGGGTGGAAGAGTTAAGATGGTGCTAAAAACTAAACCCAAAGAAGATATTACACCAGCAGCAAGGACAGCAGGTAAATGTACTAAGAGTTCTGTTAGCATAACCTATGAATTCTTACTTTCGACTTTCATGCATTAGAAAATTCCTCCAAAAAGCCTCACTGTACTCATTAAAAATAGAACTTTCTGCAACTTCACAGCATTTTTAAGTTTGTCCTTCTAAAGTAAATTTAAAAGAAAATAATAAACCAGCCATTATCACCTGAAGACTGTGGCTAAGTCTTACTTTTACCTTACATCACCTGACCAACTCAGGCACAACAAAAAGACTAAACTGAAGCTGTTCCAAGAATTTTTTTTTCATAGTAACCATTAACTTCAATATTTGTCACATGACAGAAAAACTCAAAAGATAGCATCTCAAATTTTGGAAAATTGTGTTTTCAGGGGGCTAAGGGGGGGAAAAATCTCTTTCATGCCAAACTACCTAAGCAGACTGACTCAGTAAGAGCCATTTCTGCTCCCAAACTCAAGTATCTGACTGTTAGGTGACCATGACCTATCCATTTAATCTCTCAAAAGTACCATGAGGCAATTTCTAAAACATCAAGACCTACAGTTTAGAAGAATCTGCCTTTATAGAAACTCAAGACAAGGCTGCAATGAGACAGATGGGAATGTTGGGTCAAGTGCTCTCAGAAAATCTCACTTCTACTTTGGCTATGCCACCTAGTACCTTACTATTTATTTATCAGCATCATCAGCACAAACTATCAGCTGGTCTAAAAGAGAGACACCTCAAAGCATTCTCTTCCTTAAATTAAAACAAGTTGCCATGTCAAAAATAAAGCTACATTTTTAATTGTTTCTTCTGTGACTTGAGTGGTGATAGTCAATCTGTTTCGACATTTAGAACATCCTAACCATGTAAAACGTGCTTTCAGAAGTGTACTTCTGCTACTTCCTTGAGCCTGTATACCACTTGCCTCCTGGAAACTTATCTAATTCAAATTCACCGTATCACACATACCAAAATTTTACATCCATTACCTTTAGCTAGTTTAGCCTGGGGATATCACTATCTCAATTTATTAGTGCAATTTCTTTTAAGGCAAATGCTAAAGACTGTTAACAACCATTTTATATGGTCTTGTAGACTAGAGACTGAAGGTTAACTGTGTATTTTGCAAAAAAGCTTCAAGCTTTCCAAAGCAACAACCTTTGTGCTCCTACAAGGTTCCTCAGGTTCTATTACAAACAGCTTTATTTCAGACATTTGCATTAACAGAGCTTTCATGTTTGCCAGATACAGTTCTGACTTGCATCATTTTAGATTTTATTTTTCCTGACAGGAGTGGATTTGTCATTCTTTCTGCAGCCAGTCATCTATTTCCATTCTGATTTGCATCTCTTTCCTAAGGTGATCTGTTATTGTTTAAATGATCATATATGTATTTTCTCAGGAAATGACATGAGTGTTTAAAGTTAATTAAAAGCATTGGAAAACCAGCCATAACATTAAAAATAATTTTTAATGTTAATTCATTTTTAGATCATTTGCTCTGACACACAAATGTTCTGATATTTAAAGTACTACTATAAGAACACACAAGTGCAGATAAATCTTTATTGCCATAACTTTTTTTTTTTTTCAAAAATGAGCATTGGGTTTTTAATAGGTTGTAGTTTTATGTCTTTATATGTACAACATTACAACTGCATATTTTAATAATGAATGTAGTGATACTTTGATAACTCAACACAGTGTATTTATAAAACGAATTCTTATCAAAATACACTTTTCACTGGGATAATAAATAAAATCCTGTGAAACCCACCTACACAAAGTTAATTTTAACTCTGGTAGAACCCGATGTGGTACACAGTCCATTAATTACTATGTTTGCCCCTTTATCCCCCTACTGATGCTCATCTTCTGGGGTAAGAAAACATTTTTCCCCCCTGTTGTGGTGTGACCTCATTCAACATCATCTTCAGCCAAGCACTGTGCATTTACAATTCTCTGTAAGAAGGAGAAAAACTCATTCACAATTACATACAATTTACAGTAGGCAACTGATAATCAAGCAATTTAATTTTACACTGAACATTAAGCAGTGTAATTACTGAGCAAACTGATTAATGTTAGAACTGGTAATCTATTTGACAAATTTTTGAAGTCAGTTCCACAGAAATTACTTACTGTGCAAGGCCTAACAAAGATAAAGTCAGATAAACAATATTTTATCAACCTCAAGTGATGCTCTCTGTGCAGTTTTTGCTCCATTGTTTCCCCAGACCTTTACATCTTGTGTACCTGTCACTTTTCAGCATTTTTACTAACATTCTTTCCAACTTGGCTTGTTCTGTGATTCTATGAAACCAAAATGTCACCAGGCCTGAGCTGTAAAGAATGCTGACTGATGCACAGCTCTGAGTCTCTGCTTTATGTGAGGTAACACCATTAGGGAATACTCTTACATTTCCAAGAACATTAACATATTTATTTTACAAGACTCACCTGCTAGCGTACTACCAACATTACCTGCACAGTACTCAGGCTGAAAAGTGAGGGCATTTTATACAGAGCTATGAACACTTCTATCATCAGGGAAAACCCCAAGCTTCCAAAACTGTGCTAGTTGACATTTTTTGTTTATAGCTGGCCCAGAAGAAACAGGCTAGCAAAAGCAACAGATAATTCCAATGGACATTTATAGACACTTGTAGATATATAATTAAAACCCAGAATATGAACCCCAAGATACAGTGCAAGAAATTTAAAACATACTACAAAAAACAATACTCAAGACTGATATAGTGAATAAGAGTAGTTGTTCAACTGCTTTCAAACTGTAACAACAGGGAACATTTCACATACCTGGCTTATTGTAGGGAGCTTAGTTAGAAGCATTTGAAACACTGGTGGTGGAAGAGTCTGCTGGAGAACTTGTAGTAGCTGCTGCGGCTGTCCACATACAGCAATGGCATTGGTCAAGTGATCGACACCCTTCTCATATTCACCTATATGACAAATCACAACGATTTGAAATCAATCTTCTTCCGCACATTCATCAACAGTGGATTAAATTACTGAGAATCAACCCACACTTTTCCTTCCCCGTCCTTTGCTGGATTTTCTGAACACAGACGGTTAGAAGCAAGTAAACAAATCTTCCTAGATGAATATGATTTCCCAAAAGATCTTAATATACAAAAATAATCTTCTAGTAAAGGTGAAAAAAATTATTTTACAACTTATCCTTCAAAAGAAATTATGCTATTACCTTGAGCTAGTAGTTCCTCGCCAAGCTGAATCTCCTCAAGGAAAAACTTCTGAACTGCTTCAGCATCTTTCAGATCAGGCAACTGTAAAACACACAGTAAAACAGAAGTTAGCCCTTAAACATCAGTTATAAGCACATTAGCAGAAAATATTCTCAACTGAAATCAAACACACGTGCAAACATACTATTACACTGAAACTGGCAAAAAAAAGTGTCATTACTAAGTTAAATATACACAGAATGCTTTTGAAAATCAGACTTAGGTCTCATATCATTGCAACACAAATCTGTAGAGCTAGAGCTGAAATACATCTACTCAGTTTTTCAAATACATAATTTTGTAACAAATATAAATTTTAAGGTGTGTTTTGTTTATCATAACTATATTACAATTGGTTAATATAAATCTATTTTTTCTTCCACTGGATCCATTGGTGATAAAGAAAGAGAAATTAAATGCTTAGAGCAAAACACTACAAAGTTCAGTTAGAGGTGTATCCCATCAATGATTTTGAATTTAAAAGTCCTTGTACATAATACAAAGAAGAAAACATCATCATCAAATCACACAGTAAATTACTTTCTTTACTTTCTAGTACAAGGCCTCTATCTGACACAAAAATGAACAAGAAAATCACAGAATAACAGAATATTCATGGTTGGAAAGGACTTCTCATATGGTTATTTGCAAGCATTAAGAAAACTAAAAACAACTGCCTCGCTGCAGAACTGTTTGAATTGTTGGAATCAAAATAGATCTTTAAACAAATTTTACAAATAACATAAAGGAAACATCTTTCAAAATAGCACTGCATTATTGCACAATATTACCTTGGAAAGCCCTGCTCGCTCTTTGGCAAGCTTCTGTTTCTTCCTTCCTGTAAGAATAAAAAATCTTACATTTTTAATTTGCAATTAAAGCCTTCAGATTATCATTCAAAATAATTAATAAATCAAAGTTATTTTCAAAATAAGAAACTGGCAATATATTTCAAATATTGAAGACTAAACACAAGACCGCAACCACTCTCTACAACGGAATATCATTTAGAGGTCTAATGAGGGTTGGCAGTAGCACACCAGCTCAAAACTGGCAACTCTTCTGCTGCCTCTTGTAAACACCAACTGCACAAGGCTTGCAGCAGAGCATACTTCATGCACTAGCGGCATGAAGAAGGAAAGATTAAATTAGATTAATACAGGATTTCTCTACATGATTTCTAATAATGATAAGCCACAGCCAAACTGCCTACAAGTCAAGGCTATCTAATTTTGAACTACATGGTGCACCACCAACAGGAACTTCAACAGGTCACAGTACAGCAATGTACTTTCCCAGCTGCTTTGGAGCAGACTTAGGACCTAGTTAAACGGGTGGCAGTATCTCATCAGCCCAAAGCAAGCACAGCACTAAAGCATACATTTCTGAAATCTCAAGAAAGCAAACATTTACAGATGGAACAGACACAGATTTAATTGCCCATCCTAAAGGCATAATGTTAGTCTGCAACATAAAGCTGTACAACTCCAGCAAAACAAGTGTAATTAAAATTATACAAAATTATAGTAATACTGGTAATTCCCTTAGAATAATCATTTTTGGAAGTCATCAGTGCATCAGATGAAATAGTTACATCAATATAACTTTTAAATAGAGCCTGTGATGCAACAAGTGTACTCTTAGTATTTGTCTTCAGTGTCTGCTTCGAGAACATCTGTGTTGACAGAGAACAACAGCCACACAGGCCTGAATTTTCTTTTTTGACTATTTTACAAGCTGGAAATACTTCCACATATGACCAGCAGCTTTAATGGCAATGAGTTAAAAATTTGCCATTGTCCACACAATGAAAACACTCAGGAATACTATTTCCTAGTAGTGACAATGTAACGTGAACTTTATGGACAAGATCAAGCCTTCTTTATATAAAGGGAGTTCACATTCTAATTACATGGATCACCCTTTTCCCTTCTACCTTAATAACCCTTAACATGTGAATTTCTGTAGGGTTTTACATCATTACGTAAAGAAAATGTGTAATAGACAACCGTAGCATTCTGTATTTTTATCATTATGGTTGTTTTCAACATTAAAGAAGAACTTGTCTCTTAAAAGTTGGTGCCTTCAATCAGCTTACTCCAAGTTTTCTGAAGCACTAATTTGCACAAAATTTTAAACTTCATTAATATGCAAGCCAGTTTTGCTAATACCTAAAATCTTAAAGATGAAATAGTTTTCTTTTTAAAAAGTAGTATCTGAAATGTTTCGCTATCAAAACAAGACATGTTGTAACCGTAGTCCATACAAAGAATCGCTAAGATTTTAAAACTGAACACTGATCTACAGAACTTTCAAGTCTGGTTACCATGCAATTTTTCATTCTCTTCTTTAATACATTTTTATAGGTCTCTTTAAAGTTTACTAGCTAAAACAATTATAAAACCACAAAATAAAGGATGTTTAGGAACTTTGCTAGTGGCCGGTAACACTAGTTTTAAAATATCTTTGTAACAACAGCCAGAAATTACATTTGTAATACGACAAGCAAACAGCAATGGCTTTGCGGGGGGGGGGGGGGGGGGGGAGCCACC
>VWZO01010942.1:14251-27266 GCA_013396975.1 Bucco capensis
GGGGGAAATCCCAAACCAAACCAGAAAGAAACACCTAAAAACCTCATTTTTTTCTCTCAGAGACCTCCAAGAAAACGAAAATCCTCCCTCTTTTCTAAAGACATTATCACATTTAAAAAAGAGGAAGGGCAAACTTTCAAAGAAGGACTTCTGTTTAAAAGTAATGCAGGTGTGCATCCATCCAAAAGAGAAAGCAAGCTAAACTGCAGCTCTCAAATTGCACGACTCACAGATCCTGCAGGCACAGCTCTTGCATGCAGGAAGTGTGAACCAAAGGACAACCTGTTGCACTGGCATGGGTTGCAAAATCCCTGAGTTGTCCCAGCAGCTTCACAACCAGTCCCACAAAGGAGCACAACGACCAAAAAGCCATTTGCATCTTCTCTTCCCACCCACAACGTCTGCCTGCTGCTCTCCTCTCACTCTGCTGCCCAGGCAGAAGGTACTCTGAGGCAAAGTTCTGCACAGGTGGAACTTCTGTCTTCGAATGAAGAGATCTGTGTCTACACTTGCACATAGTTCTGGTTTATACATTCAAAACCACGAATAGTAAATATATCTAAACTCTTATAATCTTAAAATACATATGGGAAGGCTAAGCAGCTAGAGATGTTTATAGCTTTGCTATATGTTGGTCCCAAGTCTCCCAAACTAGCAAGAGCAAACCTAAAAACCCACAAAGCCTGCTAAATACACAAGATTAAGACATCTGGAAAACCAAAGTCCAGCCTCCCAGAAAACCACTTTTTTTTTTTTAATCCCCTGAAACCTGAACCTTGCCACCTCATTTTTATGATGGGTTTTTGCTAAGTAACCTTTGACTCTAACACAGCCCCAAGAGATGTACAACGTAACTGGGATGGGGGGGGGGAAGGTTTCTTCATTTGTCAGCATGTACTTGACCAATAATGATAGGCAATCTGATAACACATTGAATGTCTGGTCCTTCCTGAATGTTGGTGACATTGCACCACAAGGGCTGAAAAACAAACTTATCCTAAGAACATTAGCGGAAATGATCTGATGTAAAGGTGGTTTCTACAAGTTTTTCATCAAACACCTCTACTATTGCCCAAGAAACAGTGCATCTTTAGATAAAGAACTGCAGCTGGCTGCTTCATTGGACTTATTTTGGTCAAATACTTCACACCCCAAGCCTTACTATCCAACACTAATAATGCTGTAATAATCAGATCACTGACACTACTACAGAAGCATCCATACTAAAGAATCAGTTACAGTAGTAAAAAATAAAAATATACCCACATTCCTTAACATTATCTAAAGCCCTATAACTAAAAGCAGCTCACTATATCATGTCCAAGGATCACAGATCATATAGTGATGTTCTCCAAATGACAACAGCCATCCCCTATCACACCACAATGGATTTTTTTTCCATTTTAAAGAAAATGTTAATTCTTAATCAGAGCACATCTAAGGTTTATTCAGAACATTACTGGACAGAGGCTCAGATAACCTAAACAACAGGATGCAAAAACCTTATGTAATCCAGTATTTTTTTTTCTACTACACACTTAACATCATAAAAAGAACATGGCTGATTATACTGTCAAAAACTGAGTTTGCTTGTGCAAGACAAGCACATACCAACTTACTATACTAAAAATTCCCAATGAATGACTTGTACTGCAGGGCAAAAAAGTACTTGAAAGACACAGAGGAAGTGTGTGTGAGATCATGTGTGAGATCCTACATACATGAGCAAGGGCCTGAAGGTGAACAATTTGGAAGACGTAACTTGTCGTGGAAGAGCTTACAGAAAGGGGAACTAATATGCTGTTAAGTGTCAACACTGGTCACTCAACAAACCCAATCCATTATGGCAGAATCAAAGTAAGTTACATTTAAACACTGTCAGATAAATATTAATTTTTAACCCATCTAGTTATTGTCTCTTCTATCCATGAAACTGCTGATCACATTATGTTCACTCATCAAGACAGTTTACCTAAATGGCAATTTCTTATCTTCAGAGTAGTTATTAAAGAAATACTAAACACATTTCCATGACAGACATGACAGAGACAACAAATATCAGCTTATTTCTCATGATTCATTTGAGTACCTTAAGTACTCGTGCTTACAGTTACATTTGAAACCTTCAGTAGTTATTACCTTTAAATAAATGTTGAAGATGTGAAATAATGAAGAGCCACAGGAGAAGAGCTCTACATTTTGGATTCATCAACAGTTTTCTCTGGCATTCATTCTTATCCTGGCAGCTAATAACCGAGCTGCCAGGCGGGTTAAGAATGCAGCAGATGAAATACACGAGAGCTGCTACAAGCAGCTTACCACAGCAACAACTTCACTGTAAGACATAGCATTGTTTTATCTGATCATCTTCCAAAAGCAAAAAAAACTAAACGGTACCATGCAAAGGCAGTGGCAATAACAGCATGGCCGAGTATGTAAGATAACAAGAATTTTAAAAAAGAAGCAGATGAATTGCTTCCAAGCCAAGCTTCTGATGCTGAAACCACAAGTTACCCAATAACGTCACAAATAGCAGAAAACAGGCTGCTCCGACAAGCAACATCTTCCCCTGGTTTAGATAAACGGATGCTGAGAGGCAACTAATAGGAGGTGCTCGGGGCCTGCTTCGCACAAGCCGCCCGCACGCCAAGACCCCATCCGCAGCCCTGCGAGGCAGGCCGTGCCGCAGCCTCCCGGTCCCCTCGCGCCCTTCCCACCCGGTGACCGCAGCAAGGCGGGCCGAAGCGGAGGGTGTTCAAGAGGCAAGAGCTCAAGGCCGCTCCCTTACACGGAGAAGGTTGGTAGGCCGCTCCTCGCCGACGCGACTAGGTGTGGGGCAGGGGGTGCGTGCGGCGGCGGCAGAGCCCCAGCCGGTCCCGGGAGCAGGAGGGCGCTGCGGAGGCGCCACGTGCCGCCCTCCCGCCCCCTGCGCCCGGGCCTGCCGAGCGGGAAAGGGGAGATGGCAGCCACTGAAGGCAGGGCACGAGCGAGAGCCGCCGAAGGGCGGCAGGAGGGTGGTCGGGGGTGGCTCAGACACTCACGCTCCCGCAGCCGGTTCTTGAAATTCGGGTCGCTCCGTCTCTTGCGGTCGAAATAGATGCAGTAGCCGATGAAAAGAGCCCCGCAAAGCCCCGCAGCGATGGCGCTGGTCTTGCCCACGATCATCGTGCCCGGCGCCAAGGGGAAGGTCCCACCGCGCCGCCCCCTACCCTCCTGCCGCGCGGCAGGCGCCGAACTCCGCAACCACCTTGGGGCGACTGCGTAGCCAGAAAGGACCCCACCTCGCTTCCGTTGGCGTCATCAGCCGGCGGCGGCAGAGGTCGCCTCCTCCAGTGCCTGCGGGGAGGCCAGCCAGCCTCGGGGCTCATGCACCGGCGGGCCTGGCTCCTGCCGCCTCAGCCCGTGGCAGCCCAGGCCGCTGGAGGCGGAGAGGTAAGCGCCTCGGAAAGAAACGTTGCTGAGGGAACCCGAGAAGCGCTGTGGAACCAAACCATACACTCCACAGGAAGGCAGGATAAGCCCGCGGGGATGGCACACCCGCGCCCCGCCGGGAGACAGCTGCTCGCCGCAAGGACAGCCCAGCTGTAACGCCGTGTCCGCTGTCTGAGGGTTGGCTTTCCCTCGTTCAGACGACCAAAGTCTTGTAAACTTAAGCTTAACAGTTAAAAAAAAAACAGCACTATCTAGGTAACGATTTGCACATCATCACAGGCTTACTCTCCACACAAGCCACTTTTTCTGTAGTCATTTTGAATTGTACTCTGAATTCAGTTAAACTCTGCAACAAGGTCTCAGCTGGAGAGTATTCATGGGACATAGTAACAAAAAATCACTGTGCTGTGACTGGGGTATGGACACGTACCTTCTTATGGGAGAAGTCAAAATTCCCAGCATGAATATAAAGAATAACTACAGCAGTATTAGGAAACAAAATTTATGACAGAATAGTCTTGTATACATCAGTCTTTATAACAATAGTAAACACGTTTATACATTTGATTTTTATCAGAAGACCATTTGGGATTTTCCCCAGCTTTATTTCTAGGAACAGATTTTAGACCTTTTGGTTTAGTGCTCTTTTTTAACGGGTTTGCTTTTTCACCAACAAATGAATCCTTAGAGCACCTCTTAGTTTTTAATGTAGTATCAACTCTGTCCTTGGGAGGATGAGACCGAGCTGTACTTTTCTGCGGTGCTTTCCACTTCTCTCCACAGCGCCTCACTCGTATTCTTCTTCCCATCAGATTGGTCTCGTTGAGTTTCAGAGCAAGATGTACAGCATCTGTATTCTACAAGAAGAGACATTCGGTCTAAAAGCAGCATTACTTCCAACTAATAGCTTTCAAAGAAACAGTTGCCCTTCTTTAATTTTTGTAAGCATGATTTTACGATAAAGAGCACTCAAATTGCTGTATTTGTTGAATGATACATCTCTGCTCTGCTCAGCACACCCACATAGTCCACATATCAAAGCACAGGATACTTGAAAATGGGCTATAAGGCAGCTTAAGTGAGACATGAATGACATAGGCAGAGAGATGAAGGAGAAACTGGGGAAATAAGATACTGGCTACAGGAAATAAACTAAGGAATATGTGGCTGGGAGACTGCCATGAGAAAGTAAGCTGTACTGAACCCACCACAGAAAGCCAGTAAGCAAACCAGTTGCAGGAATGGATTTTACTCATATTTTTTACATGTAAGAAACATGAGAACATTGCAGTTACACCAAGTGAACTCAACTGTTCCTCCTTTAAGTCTTTACACCTTAATGTTCATTTTATCCACCCCAACATTTTATAATTTTTCTTTGTATGCAACCTAAAATGATGTTTGCTTTGTATCTGCTTCCACAAAACTGGTTTTCCAAGCTGCTTTTAACACAGACAGCAATGCTACCTTTTAATGTTATACACTAAAAAAAAAATAAAATATTTTTTTTAAATTAAAACAATAAAAAGGATTTAAAAGGCTATTAAGGGGAAGATACAGATTTTGAAGAATTGCCAGTGTCTGGAAAGAAACCCTTCACACGTACCTCAAAAAGAACGTAGCCAAAGCCTTTACCCAAGCCAGTCTTTCCGTCTCTCACAATTCGCACTGCTACTACACCTCCACAGACAGAAAAGTGCTCTCGCACAGCATCGTCACTGATGTCTGCAGGCAAGCACAATGATACAGATGCTTCTTCAGTGAGACACACGGCTTTAGAAGCCTGCCCCAAACCCGAATATTTTGTATTTACCAATTCAGGTATGCAAACATATATACAGTTACACAAATACTAGTGGCTCAGAAAAATGCCAGCAAGTGAAACAACGTAAATCACAAAGAAGGATGAAGGCAAAGACCAAATTAAACTTTACAAATAATTTCATTTATGGTTTGAACATAGTGGAAATTAAGATTTGTGCTACATCTTGTGGCTCCTTCTGATGCCAGAATCTCTAAGAATTAATGCTGATGACAATGAGCTTGAGCTGACATTTCTTGAAGTCTAATGCTCATTCACTGAGCTGTGAATTTTAGCTGAATGGGAATAAGGGATTTACAGTTTCCAATTGCAGTTGCTATGCAATTATTCTGACAATGACCAGATGTATAAGACTTTCTCAATCTCATGCCTATGAGAACAGAAAAGTGTGATGTAACAACTCAAAAATAAAGGCTATTCCCTTTTATGTATAAGTACACTTCATACTATGGGAAATGCCTTGACGCAGATATGACCTATCTCTGCTAAGGGGATGGGCTGAATTTAATAGCGTAGGTTTAATTACAGCCATAGGACTTAGATGTGCTGAGAAAGGTTCAAGCTGCTAAATTTTAGAGCACTACACATGTCCAAACTGTTTTTTCTGCAGGATACACAGAGGAACATGCAGCACTGACAAAAACTATACACAACGGCCATCAGCAATGTCACCACAATCAGACTTGTCACCTGACTTGATCCTGCCCTGGCAAGGGGGTTGGACTAGATGATCTTTCTAGGTCCCTTCCAACCCCTGACATACTGTGATACTGTGATACTCTCCAGATTTTCAGATAGGTCAAGTTTTATGCTGAAGTCCAAAGCCTGTTTGTTTCAGCGTTACTGTAAGCAGTACCTGACACTGGCTCTGTGTCAGACTACAGGCACAGGGCATGCCTTCATCCTGTGTATTTACACATCCATACCATGCCCAAGTAAGGTGCTCATCCCAAGCATCCTGACTCCATTCATACCCCCATATGGACCACCCCGATGGCAGTTCCTTAATCTACTCTCCAGACTACTCTGAAGCAGCTGAATACTCATCAAGCCTACTCTCAACTATACAGTAGACACCTTCACACTGATAACAACCAATTGCCAACAGCTGCCTGAACAGAGTCACTCACTCTGTAGCTCACAGCATCAAAATGAGAAACCGTAACTGTAGATCACTTGGAAGTAGTTCACAAACAAGTACCAGTACATGTTTAACAGTTTAGAAAGCTACGGCCCTTGCAGTTTAGTCATATCTATTTAAAAAACATCAAGCAACAAGAACTAAAATTGTTTGCAGTTCTAGATACAGTAAGGAAAACAACCTGCAGGACTTGTCAGAAATTTGCAACCCCTTTAGGTGTTTCAGTTGAAAAACAAAAACTGCTACTTAAAAAAAATTCCAGCAAAAGATAATTAGCTATCTAAACATGCTACCCTAAATATCAATAAATAAAACAACCCTAGTGTCAATATATTCAATAAATGTTAAGTAATGATGCACAGTAATCTATTTTAAACTTACCATATGATAGATTTCCCAAAAACACAGATCGTTTGTTGTCATGCTGAAGAAAACAAGACAGAAAGTCATTTTTTACAGAAAAAAACCTAAACCAAATAGAAAAGGCTTTTTCTGGTCACACATCTTACTTACCGAACTGCTTTTTGATGCAATGTCAACTCTGATGTGAAATCCACTAGCGATTTCTTTTCCATTTCTTTTGCAGCCAAAGGCAAAAAGTTTTAAAAATTACTTAACGTACAGTGCCACTGAATAGCAGTATTCCATAAGCAAATTTACTTTTTAAACTTGGAAAAAACCACATTTTATTCTGATTTGAGAGAGAGAGCAGGTAGTTAAATTTATCTGTAAATTTACTTCTTCAATAGGCAATGGTGAACAAAACTGGGACTTACTCTTTTAAGGCCTTAATGGCATCACTTTCTTCCTTAAATACAACATAAGCATTAATGAACTTTGAGTTAGGGTGCACCTTATGCCTGGAACATGAAAAAGACACACATTGTTTAAATCAATCTGATAGTGTGCAGCGCACAAGCCCTTCTTGTTAAATATATTTATGACTCCTCTTGTTTTGTGCACAATAATAATTTCATTTCACTTAAAGGTCAAGCTAGCTCCGATGTCCAAGGGAGTCTCACTGTACATCTTGCACAGCCTGCAGATGAACCCTGATCAAGCCTCCTCAGCTCATAAATGTATCCAAAGCAATTAAAAGACTATTAGCATCTTCATCCTTCCTAAAATACATGAAATGCAACCCAAGACAACAAATTAATTACTAGTGTACCAGACACAATTATTTTTCATTTGCCAAGAAAACTTACACACAAAGGTAATTGTTAAAGTCCAAGAAACACAAGATTAAAGAAATGAATACAGCCAAACATGCAACAATCAACACTTAAAAATTAGTTTTTCCTTGTAATGTAAAGCACAAAATTTACAAGAGGAACCTACTTTATTGCTGCCAACTTTTTGGATAAATTTGCTTCTGCTGGGACCTTTAAGATAAAAAAAAAATCTTTAGTTAAGCAGGCCTAGTATCAATTTATCTCAAGTATTTGTTCTTGAAGACAAAGAGGAATTCAAACAGGTATTGTTCCCACTCAAAGCAATGTAGCCAGTACAGTGAGCAAATGATGGAAGCAGCTATTCCTGGAGATGATCCAGAAAGGCCTCAGAATTAGATAGATTACTTAGACTTTATCTGTTAAGTTTCCTGAGTTCCAAGACTCTTACTTTCAAATACTTTACAGAGTACACTGATTTACAATCGATGTCTCTTTGCTACTATGATTTAAAAGCAGTTAAATAATACCTTAGCTAAAAGAGGAATGATAAAGACTCTGATACTATCACCTGCTGCTATTCCTGTAGCAGCAGTAAAATGTTATGAAAGGCAAGATGCACTTGTGGTGCCTCTGTGTTAAAATCTCAAGGCTTCTTCTAATCAGAAAAAAATACGCATCCAAACCCACTTCTGAACCAACAAAGATACAAGCCTTGTAAATACTACCCTTTTTAAGATCATCATCAATAACAACAATAATTTTGTTATATAACATTAGAGGAAATAACATACCAAAGACCGGAATCGAACGGATTTTATTTGTCCATACTCTTTAAAAATAGATTTCAGTGCCTAAACAAAAGATATGAAAAACATTCAATACATTTTTGCATCCTGGTAATAAGAAATGTTGTTGAATACTTATTAGTAAGATCTATTTTACACTGTTTTCATTTTATTTACACATCCATTAAAGGGCTACTAAAAATAGGCAAGTAATTTTTAACTATTTATGTGTTTCTTGTGGCAGCTTCTTATCATATAGACTGCCAAAACTGAATTTTTACTCTTTCCTATGCATGAAAGTATAAACTTTATGTATTTTATGCAACAACCTGAAGCATTATTTGTATTCAAACTCAGAAGTGGACTAAATTTGTTGTTGTAGTTCTCATTTACTAAGCCATTTTTTCCACTGAGAAAGAAACTAACCAATTCTATGAAAGAAAGAGAAACTCCATCCACTGGTGCAAAAAGCCTAACTCCAGTAAAACAAAAGAGATTACCTTTAATGGTTTCTGGTAATGAGCATTATTTCCTACTTCCCCAAAAAGCAGTTTTATTCACAAATGCATGACTTCTCAGCTGGAAACATCCCCTCAAACGAAGGACTGTGGTAATTCTTATTCCTCCTTTAGCTGACAGAACTCTCTCACATACCTGAACAGTACAGTTAACAGGCAAGTTTCCCACAAACACTGTTCTTCTGTCTACTGTTTCATCAGCCACCTTTTCTTTCTTCTTTTGTTTCACAGTGCCCACATCTAAATTAACAACACTTTTGGTGATGGGATGAGAAGTGCTTTTTTTTTGTTTCACTTTGTTTTGTACCAGTTTTTGCTTCTCCTCTTCATCTGCCTGCTCCAAAGCACTCTCTCTTAAAAGAAAAAAGACAAGTTTTAACTGATAGGAAAAATTCAGAGTTTTTGAGGTCAAAGAACTGAAGCCTCCAAGGTTAATTTACATTTTGAATTATTATGTTCAACACAAAATTCTAAACATTATTTTGCTCAGTATGCCTTAAACATATCTGACCATTCAGTAACACGGAAAACTATTTGCTGAACCCAGAACATTGCATTCACTATTTAGTAGGAGTAATAAAGAATTCACTACTAAACAATTTGATGGCCTTTAATACTGAAGGGCAATATTTTGCACACTAAAACTATGGATTTAATTCTTCCCAGTATCCAGGACACTCAGAATAAACAATCCTTTGGGATCCATCCATGCACTAAGAAATCTCTATCTATCCAAACTTGCCAAAACAGCATGAGCAATAAGCAGACACGAAGAAGCCTCCAGAAGGCTACTCACACCAAAACAGCAAACAAGTTTCATGGGCATGGAAGATGCACTGCAGTGCTAGAGAGATAACAAGACTATAGCCTTGGGCTACAATCAATCCAACTTCAGTATCCAAACTTCACCGTGCAGATACTAGCTTCCTGCCTCCACTGACAGCATCTGGGTTCAACCCAGAGTATTTACAAGAACATACAGCATAACAGAGTCACTGTGTCACAGCAGAGGGCAAGTGTTAAGTAAGATCAGCTTACTCTGTCTGATACCTTGCTACTGCTGAAACTGCTTCTGCTCCTTGAACTACAGGTCTGCTGGATAAAGCCAACTACAGTTAGAAAGCATCAACCTGTGCCAGAGAACATTCATCTAAATCTCCAGCCTCTAAACTTTTTAGCTCTCTAAAAGGAAATCTGCACTTCACAGACCTACAAGTTAGAAGTACTTACTACCCTCTGTGGCAAACTACAGAAAATTGTTTCAATCTTATTAAAAATAATCTTGAACACAAGGTTCATAAAAAATAGTAAAATAGTACAATAGAATTTCACTGTTTCACTGAACTCATAATCTTGTGATTAATCGAAATTTTTTTAATCTTACTGTAAAATGGTATCTTCTACTCACCTGTTTGCCAATTTTTTCTCTGCTTTTGAAAGTTCCTTCTTTCTAGCTTTCTTTACTTTTACAGGAGGCTCTTGCATGACAGATGAGCTCTGTTCTTCCGACACTTTCTCCACTTCTGTACACTTTCTCTTATTTTCCTTAAGGAAAGTAAGAGAAATTCACTTATTAAAAACAAAACAGAATTCTAGAAATGCCCTAGAATTCTTTCATATATTGTACTTTAATTTGGAACGTCAATAACTGAAGCCAACTGTTGCAAAAAGTGGTGCTTCCCGCGCTCAGATCTGCTATCTCACCTCCACCTCCATCCCCTACACCCCCCATCACAGTATTTCCAGTCCCAAGGACAGGGGATCACCGCGAGCGACTGGCGGCCTCGCACACCAGTCACTTACCACTGGGCTCCGACAATGAAGCGCCCTGGGCTAACTGGGCCCGCGGAAAGCCGCCCGCCCCCCCACCAATCGCCCACCACCGCTATCCAGTCCCTCTCAGGCACGAACGCGTAGGCAGGAGGGGAAACCTCTCCACCGCCCCCCATAACCACCACCCCGGAGCAACTGGGCCTCCGACTGGGAGCGCCGCAGTTAGCGCCTATGTCCTCCCGACCGCTTAGCAGGCCCAGGAGGAGTGTGCGCCGCGCTCACCCCGGTCACGGTCACCAGCACCGGCGGGGCGGCGGCGCTGAAGAGGCGCGCGAGTGGCGCGGCGGGAACCACGCTCGGCCAGAGGCTGTCCGCCACCTGCCCCACCACATACTCGTCCGCCCGGTCCCCGCCCGGCACGGCGGTGGCGGCGGCAGTGGCGCCCGCCTCGTCTCGGCCTCGCGCGCGGGGAAAACGGGCGAAGTGCGCCCTCCTCCTCCTCCCTGTCAGCGACGGGTCTTGCGAGTCCTGTGACTCCACACCCCGCCAACGGGTCGTCATGATTGCTTAACACTGGAGGAGAAAAGACTCGCGGCGCGTCACTTCCGACGCGCAACGCCGGCGACGGCGACCCCTCCAAGGGAGGCCCTAGACCTGCAGAGGCGCTAGGGCGCGCGCCCGCTCCCTCCCCTGCCACTCGCCGGAAGCTCATCCCGCGCCGCTGCCCGGGAAGCCTGGCCCCCGCATGGCTACAGCCGGGCAGCGGCGTGTGAGGTTTCTCCCAGCTGCGACGTTATGGTGCAGCGCATGGGACTGTTTGGCTTGGGTTTATAAAGTGGTAGCAATATGAACACATGGAACACCAGCTAGAATTGCTGTACACGTTTTTTGGGGGAAGGCATGTGACATGTTGTTTCATTTCTTTTCCAAGACCCTCAGCTGCAAACTTGCAGTGCTCAGCTCCACTGGAGAAGGGAAATTGTCCTGTCTTCTCAACTTTTTGCTTAAAATCATTTACATGGTTCAGAGTGACACAAGTGGTTAAAAAAACGTTGCTTTTGCCTGCAAAAAGAACAACTTTATTTGCCCCATGTTGCTGTCGAAGTATTCCTTACAGCATGCTTTCCTTTTTTGTCCAGCTGTATCTTCACAATTGCTATCCAGCTCACACCTGGGATGAAGCTACAAAAAGCAAACAAACTGAAGCAAAAAAACCCCAAACCTGCAAAATCCTAACCACATAACCCTCCCTAAACTTCCAGTTAGTCTGTTCAAGATGTTCTCATCTAAAACCACCAAGAAGCCAAGTCTGGGCCAGGCTGCACCACACTGGGCCAGGGCTACCACTGAAAGACTGAACCAACACCTCTGGAAAGGGGCTTACTCATACCATTCCATTAAAGCGCACAGTTGCCAGGCTGGGTGACCTCATGCTTAAGGTTGTTGGCAGAAAGCATCATTCTGGTGCTTGTGAAGCCACTCACTCTTAAAGCAGCTCAACCTTAAGACAAACCTGGAAAAGGATTAGAAAATGCAAAGAGGGGAAGGGTGTAAAGAGTACCCAAAATGGAACGGTTTTCACAACTACTCAGTGTGAAATAGTCTTGGTCTGTATTACAAACCAAACTGGATTGGTTATAGGAAGAGCACAGAGCCATGGGGAGCTAAGCAGTTATTCCTTATGTAGTCTAAGTTACTAGACCACCAGAGAGATCATCCTAAAGGATCACTCTGGCAGTCAGTTTCCTTCTGGATGTTTCTTCTGTATCTGGGATCTGCAGCAGGCTTTTGAAGCATGTAAGGATTTTTTTCAATCCCTGAAACCCAGTACTTCTCGGGGGATTATAGGACTGTAGCCTGGAGGACAGGAAAAGGAAGAACCAGTCACACCTCCTCTCCCCAGCTTTGCTCTGCAACCAGTACAGGTAAGTGCTCTGGATCATCTTGGTGCTGCAGCTACATGGATAGTACTGGACAATCAATCCAACTGGAAAAGACCCTGTTTTGTTAGGTTAATTCTTGAACAGATCATTTTCCAATCTAGGCCACAGTGCAGCTGACACTGCTGATATGTTACTAGTTCTCTGAAATTAGGCACCTAATTGGTTTCTCCTTTTAGACCTGCCAGTCCAGAATGTGATTTTAAAAGTTTTTAAAGCTTATCATCAATTGTTACTTATCAGTCTCATCATAGAATCACAGAATCATAGAACAGTTACAGCTGGAACAGACCTTGGAGATCAAGTACAGCCTTTGTCCTAGCCCTATCAACTTACTAAATGATGCCCCCCAATGCAACATCTACCCGTCTCTTAAACACCTCCAGGTATGGTGATTTAACCTCCTCCCTGGGCAGCCTGTTCCAATGG
>VWZO01010943.1:8636-19914 GCA_013396975.1 Bucco capensis
TCTAGTTGGGGATGTCCCTGCTCACTGCAGGGGGGTTGGACTAGTTGAGCTCCAGAGGTCCCTTCCAACCCTAACCATTCTATGTTTCTATGATTCTATGATTCATGTATTATCAGCTTGTTGGTAAGGCTGTCCCTTATCACTTGCGGAGGGTTGACCTGGGCCAAGCGCCATGTACCCACCAAGGTTCTCTATCACGTTCTCGCCCCACACCTTCCACGGCACGACAAGAGGGAGAGAACAAGATGGAAACAGCCCGTGGGTTTTAGTAAAGGCAGTTTAATAAGCAAAATAAAGAAAGGCAAGGCCGCGTGCGTGAAGCAAAGCAAAGCAAAATTGAACTTTAGTCTCTACTTCCCATATTAGGCGATGTCTGGCCGTTTCCCAGGAAACAGGGATCCAGAACACGTAGTAGTTGCTTGGGGGGCAGATGTCTTCTTCCCACCTCCTTCCCTCCCCCCGCTCTGCCCTTTATTCCTGAGCTGACATCATGCGGTATGGAATAGCCCTTTGGTCAGTTTGGGTCAGCTATCTCAGTTGTGTCCCCTCTCAGGATCTTGTCCACCCCATCGCCTTGGTGCTGTGCCAGCCTTGCAGCAGTCACAACATCACAGGTTATCTTCAACCCAAGGCACAGTGTTTCTGAAAACTGTATGGGGACATTAACTCCATCTCAGGCAAACCCAATACATCACTAACAAGTGTTTTTTTGCACAGTCTCAGAGGAAGGATGGTATTACTGTTACTGTATGAGTTCTGGATTTAAGATTTCCTGGCCTGCAATTGCTCTGTGATCTTTAGTAATTCACTTAATACCTTCCTGGCAATTCTTCACTCTTTAAAAAAAGTAAGGATAAAAATGCCTCCCTATTCATGGCAGGATGGAAAGACAAACACAGCTCAGATACTGAAGTGCTCAGATACAGTGATAATGTATGTGAAAAGGAAATGTCTCATGAATAACCTTAAGAAGAGAGAAAACAGGCTAGACCTCAATGAACAGCTTATGTCAGTCTAGCAATATATAGTCAAACATTTCTACAGCTTTCTCCTTTTCTGTTGTGAAGGACTAAAACCACGGCCCACTGCTTGTCATCGTATGAACAGTGCCCAGTCAACAGCATCAAAAGCTTCAGACAGGATCTTAACTGTGTACAAAAAACAAATAGTAAAACCTGCCTGGTGCCTTCAGCCTGTTACACAGAAGCATCAGTGCCAGGGGAACTATTCAAGACAGATTTAACCTTATATCATGACCCCAAAGTCCGAAGGAGGAGGAGAGGATTACCCAGATTTATCACAATGGTCATCTTTCAGGCAAGTCATATGTGCTTACAATAATGTCGGGGTCCAAATTTTCCTTAGCTCTAGGGAAAGGTTTAGGGCTTCTTTTGAAAGACAAGAGATGCTGGAAGGCCTCAGTGTTCTAAGCATCCTAAATGATCTTCAAGGAAAGCTGGTAATGCTGGTCAAAACTAACCTTAGGTATACCACCTTGGACCTTTGTGTCTAAAAATAACCTCTGGTTTTAGTTCATTATTTGTTTACTCAGGTTATTCTGAACCCCTACAGTGCTCTACATAGTCCATCCAGTGCAGTACATATAAGCTTGACCTTTAATGTGGAGCATCTCAAAAACTTGTCAGATTGCCCTTTTTGCTATGATCTTCACAGGATTGTGATATTGATAGCAATATTTTTTCTTGGTTGGGAATAAAAGTTGTGTTATCAAACAAAATAGTCTGTGACAGCTTATAGATGAATAAAAAGTCTGTAAATAGGGAAAAGAAAAATTCCATAAACCTGCAGCAGAACTTGGTGCAATATGGCTTGTGAAACCTTCAATAGGGCTATGGAAAAGAAGTTCATGAAATTTCCTGTGATAGACCCAGGAAAATATACAAAAACAAGATAAAAATGGTAACAAAATTGGATGGATTGAACATACAACCAATGTTGGAAGAAAAGTGTATGAACCAGGAATAAAAGGTAAAAAGCAAGACCAGAACTACTACTCCACTGGTACAAGAATGCCTTTCTAGGAACATCAAACTATCAGAATCTCATCTGAGTGGAGCAAACAATTATATCCATTGTCATAAAAAGCAAGAGGCAGATAAAGTCAATGAAGAACAGCACAGAATGCTGATCTATGCATAGACACAAATACCTATATTCAGGCTGTTGCTGCACCTTGATCATGGCATGGGCTGTGTTCCTCTAGATACACTAACCCCGCATTATACAGTGGTGTACAGCAGCACTTCTGCATGTTTTCTGTTTTTATCAGAAGAGCACAAGAAAATACCAGCAAGATAACAACACTTCTGGGAAAAAAAGTTTTTCTTCAGATTCTCTATCATGCACACAAAAAGACAGGGTCATATTCTCTTCGGAAGCAGCTGTATCTGGATCACTTTTCATCTTTTTCTTTCTCTAAAAAAAGGGAGACGTTTTAAAATAGCATAACATCATTTTAAAATAGATTTATCATGCAGTTTCCCTTAAGCTTTTATAATTATGAAACTAGAAGCATGGGAGGGACACTTTGTCTGACATAAAAAGATGTTTCACAGTGGAGTTAAGGATAGCCACGTCCTGCCTATGCCTCAAACTCATGTCTTCTCCCTGCCAGAGTACTTCAAAAAAAACACGTTGTTGTTGCCTTTGCCCCTTAATTTTCAGAACATGGCTCAGCGGAGAGGGACCTGGGAGTACTGGTTGATAGCCGGCTGAACATGAGCCAGCAGTGTGCTCAGGCAGCACGGAAGGCCAATGGCATCTTGGCCTGGATCAAGAATAGTGTNATGGCAAATGAAAATAAATGATTCCCAATCCTCATCTACACAATGGTCTGTTTATATCTTTCCAGAATTTTAAAAGATCTTTTATGTTATCATTCACTGCCTTTCCAGTACACACTGCTCTCTGGAGTTTTGACTTAATAAAAGTCATTATTTCTCCATAAAGATGACTTTCCAGATAACCATTCTGATCTTCTGTGTGTTTGTGATTGAAAGTGTAATGTCCCCAAACTGCCAGTGTATATTATTAGAGTTTAATTATCAGAACTGTTTTCTCCTCTGAGTGATCTTTGCCTAAACAAGTCAATGTGATAAGTGAAAAATACAGGATTTTTTGCAGAAAGCCTGTACATACCCGGGTAATGTGGGCAGCAAGCACCCATGTAATGTTCTTATTTCAGGAAGCTCTGTGGGATCAGATCATATTCTTCACACTGGAACAGGGAAAACATAGTGCTCACCCCAAGTACCACTCCTTTGTCTTCAGGACTAACAGGATCTCACCCAAACTCACCCATATGAGGAAACGCCACTGTGGGCCCTCTTAGCATCCTCAGGGGTCAGCTGGATGCAGAGCCCCCCATCCACATTGGAACTGATGATGACAAACCTAACACTGTGTGTGGGTTGTTTAAAACGTAATGTGGCCCTGCATGTATTCAGCAGTTTTGATCTGTGACTTTCACCACCTGAAGTACTGAAATTCTCCATTCAGGCAGTCCAAGGGCACGGCTGTGTACGTTTGCTAGAACTGTAAAAATATTTCCAGTTAATAGGCTGCATTCATGTCTGAAAGTTATATTACAGTCTTTACACTTTCTCTTACTTTCCTCTGAATACTCAGCTCCACTTGTGCATGTGCAGACAAGAAAGATTTTGAGTTAATAAATGTGGTATTATAGCATGATCCTTTAAGCAAGCGAGAGGTGGAAGGCTGATTTTTGTTTCAGTCCTAAGCACCAGGACTTAGGTCTGAAGTCCTAAGTCAGGGGTAAATCTGGGGCTTTATGCAAGGGATTCAGCTGTGCAACTGACATTAAAGCTAATAGGAGCCACAAGAAAAACAGAATCATATTCTCTTCCTTGGACATGAAATTAAATACAGATTGCAACTTATTCAAAGAGTTCAAAGTCAGTTACTTTTTCCAGCTTAATCAATGAGGACTTTCAATATCAGTTCATCAGACTTGCTGCCTGCTGAGTAGAGTGACTTTATCTAGGATCTTTATCACCATCTGCTTTCTGGGTTGTTTGATTTTTTTCTTTCTTTGTCTAATTGATGATGGGTCTCAGAAATACAACACCCGTTTTTTTTTCCAATCCCACTGCTTTCAATAACTGACTAGAATTTTGCAAAATCTTTGGAATTTTCCTTTAAGACACTGTGATTGCCAAAAGAAAGACCAATGTTAACTTGAAACATCCAAAGCACACATCCTGTGCCCCAGCAGGCCTGTTAAAGTGGGGCTGCAGAGCTATGGAAACAATTTGACCAGGATCCACTTTCATTCAATGACCTCTCTAAAATGGTGTGGATACTTTGGCTTGGTCTTCATGTGTCACTGTTAGGTTAAGACGGGTATCACTTGAATGAACTTGACCTTTCTCCATAGATGGTTGCATTATGCAGAAGAGCAGCTCTATCTACTTACATGTACTGATCCCAAATTCTGTTCTTGAGGATTGGGTGTTGATACTGTCATCTCCAAGATCTGGGTTGGTTCCCAGCCTGACAACTGTCATTCATTCTTAAAACCATATGTCCACACAAACATGACATCACTTCCCTTTATGTTTCATACTGGGTTTGTAGCTAATCCAGGGCTAGTGCAGTTAGTGTGCCCTCTCAGATTATGCATGGCTACAGCCTAGGCAAGCAGAAGATCCACTAGCTAAATCACCAGGGCTCAACTTCTAACATTATTTAATAATGATCACAACATTTAGCTGCTAAGTAGCTGAAGTAATTAATCACATGGATCTCAAATTCTCATATCCTGTAATTATCTGGCTCCCTGCAGTCATTGCTCTGCAGCTTGCCTGATGTTCCTGCAGTTACTGGTGAGTGATGCACCAGACCATGCAAATGCTCTGACCAGCTTATATCACCCCCTGGTCATTTGCATCTGTTGTGGTTCAGGTCCAGCCAGAAGCTGAGCCCCACATAGTCACTCACGCTCTGCCCCTCCAAGCCCTCCCCACATGGTAGGATTGAGAAGGAGAATCGGGAGTGAAATGCCACATCCTGTGGGTTGAGATAAGGGAAGAACTGTTTAATAGAATAATACAAAGAACAGGGGAACAGCAGGATTGAAAAGGTAACTAACGAAGTAATAGATGAACAAGTGGTATAAAATATGGCTCCTCACCAATGCTACATACCAAAGACTGACATGACTAGCCCTGCCACGTCCCACCCCCACCCAACACCCTTTATACAGCAGGCATGACATCAGTATCGTATTGAATTCCCCACTGGCTGGTTCTGTTGTCTGTCCTGGACGTGGTTCCACCATCTTCTTGGCAAAAATTATCTGTATACTAGCAAAACCCAGGACAGCATTCCAAGCTTCTGCTTGTAAATATGGATGTGCAAGATGCAGTGAGGACACAGGTGTTGGTGGGGCAGGGCTGGGAGCAGGAGCTGATGGTGCAGCTTACACCACCAGAGCTGTAGTGGTAGGATGTACCTTGCCATGCAGTCCTTGAGGGGAAGGGGCATGGGGTAAATAAGGTTTGAGTAGCGCCCTCCCCTTGTTACTACTATGTATAAATTACTAAACATATATATAGTATATGCAGGGTTTGTTATCAGTTAGCTAAAGGAAACTATTATTTCAAGGACTGTTTTTCCCAAGATAGATTTGTTTTACTCTTGAATTACAAATTGCAGTTTAAGGTGAAAAAAATCTGATCTCTACTGTTGTTAAAGTCTTGATTCAGACTAGGAGAAAGAGAAAGATAAAGAGACTGAAATCTTTTGGAGAAAGAACAAAGAGCATGAAATAACCTAAGCAGACAGGGAACAGGTTTATTGTCATGACTGAGGCTCTGTACAGTGACATCTGTGTCAGCCACCCAAACAAAATTGCACATAACACTTTCTTATAGTGGACATTGTGATAAGAGGCAAAGTCAGTCACTTAGAAAATACCCATGGAGAATGCATGCTTAGCACTAGTATCAGGTCTCCAGCAGTACTGGAGAAAGGACCTTATCTTGCTGGGTTGAACTGTGAGCTGCTTCCAGGCCCGGCTGAGCTCCCTTCTCTCAGCGGGCATCCATGTGGTAAGAGTGGGCTCAGCCTGAGCACTGCTGGCTCAGCCATGCCCACTATCTGGCAACACTACACTCTGGTTTGGCATTTTTTCAAGGCAGCAGAGACAGCAAATTTTACCCCAAATGAGGTGCAATCTTCCTGATGCAGTGCACACCACTGCACTGTAGCAAAGGTGGTGGGCATTTGTTTGCCCAGAGCTATTGTCCTACGACTCCCCTTCCTTTGAGGGAGAGAAGAGTCTTTCTGTTACAGGAACTCACCACTTCTGCCGTGGTGTGTGCCCAAAACAACAAGACGCACCAAGCAGTCATGAAAGGACTTCATTCTGCTCATATTATTCATGGAAACATGGTGTTTCCCAGCAGCAGTGGTGATTATAGAGCTGGCAGGCTTCTAATAATCGTATTTTTGGCACCACATATATGTTCAGGGCAACATAGAGGCTTGAAGACTGTTTGGGGCGTTAGAGACGTGAGTTAAGCTCAGCCACAAACTTCATGGAGACAAACTACTCTGCCTGCTCTGTGAACCATCATCCACCTATGAAAACAGAGCCACTCTCTCAAAAGGAACATCCAAAGAACAAAATAACTCAGAGATTAGGGTGCTTTCACCTAGATCAGCGCTGAATGCCAGGAAAGTCCCCAGAGCTTCCACTGTCGCTACTCAGCCAGTAAACGGCCTAGGACTGGCCACCCTCTCTGAAAGGTCAGAGCATTTATGCCTAGTTATAGCCTACAGAGCTTTTACATGTGGTAATACAGCTGAAGTTATAAGACAGGCACAGAGATCACTAGAGCAAGTTATACTGTCATTAAAAAATCCACTGGATTTCATTGCTTTTCACATTTCATAAATAAAAATAATAGAGATTTTTTTCATGAAGTATCATCTTGACTGGTAAATGAAATTTCTGTTTTTTTGCTCCATTCATTATATAGCTCTATATGTACCAAAGGGAAGGGGAAACTGTCTACACTATGAAGATGAAAAGAATAAACATTGTAATTTGCGCAAACTCTCTGAAAACCCTGATTTTGCTCTTGATTTTAGTTCTTCCCTGCATTTTTAAGAACTCAATTGAAAAAATAAATATCCTATCTACAATCAATGTAAGAATCACTGCATCTCGTAAAACATAAAACAAGTGTTCATATAGAAAGTTTATACAGTGTATTTTTAAACAGATTCATATATATCCACCTAGGTTATTTACCCCATAATAATTCGGAATTACATTCACGTACATGTGTCAGTACATATGCATTTCTTCCACTATATACATCACTACTGAATAGAAATGTTTAAGTTACAAGCGTACAACAGCTGAATCACAGGAAGAAACCGGTGGCCACTACCCCATGGGATTTTTATAGAATACAATTACAGTAAAATCACTTGCAGTGCTTTATATACCATAATCAGCATATCTCAACAACCCAACCAGGAACACAAAAGAGATGTCAAGGAAGGCAAGGGAAACAGATTTCCCACTACATCAGCAAGGGGCAAAAATACAACTATTGAAGTCATAGAAGCTTGTCACAACACAACCTTCCTCTGTGACAGTCTGTAGTATTTCCTGTGCTTTAGCATCAGTATTTACTGTGACAGTGAAGGTGTTGCATTCAGCTATTTAGCAAGAGGACAAAGGTACTGACTATTGGGTTTCCATCAGAGGGCTCATAGAGGAGATAAGAGAGGAGATCCCATGCCAGCTTTGGTTCTCTACTAGATGCGAAAGGGAGGTAGCCCCAGGAGAACTGGGGCCATGTCATTTTCCCAGGGGCCACAGGGGACATCTTTGCTCCCATCACCCCCAAGGTACTCCTTGCTGTTCATTAAGCCACTTGGCTCTGGTGGCTGAGCCACTAGCAGCAGCCACTGATCTCTATCACCCTCCCTTGACTATGCATGGGACTTGTGCTCTGCAATCCCCTCTCAACGATTCTGTCTGGAGCCCAGATCAGGTTTGGAAATATTTCCCACATCCGATGTTTTCCAAAATTCTGCCCTGTATTCCAGCAGCAATCTCACAGGCTGCCTTGTTCCTGGTATGCAAAACGCTGGGAGAGTGCAGGTCTCATGCCAGCCTGAGCTGCTCCACATGGAAAAATGAGTGTCCCAGTACACTCAGAGACCCAGAGCCCACCTTGAGCCTGTCTCGGCCCTAAACTCTGGGCACATGGACAGCTTCATACCTTCTCTATCCTGTTTCTTTTAACTTTGTGATAAACTTAGCAAAGGGGAAAAAAAAATTAAAAAACAAACAATAATGAGAGAGCCCTCTGCTGATAAATTAATCTCTGGCCGGAGGAAAATGACAAAATTGGCTTGTGTTGGGTTTTCTCTCTACCCTGGCAGCAGTTCCATAAGGTTATACAAAACAGCATCCTTCCATAATTGCATTAAAGGAACAAGGGCATCTGAAAATCTATGTGCTGGGAAGATGGTGGTGAATGAGGTCCCCAGGTCTTGATTTACCAGGATAGGGAAATCAAGTTAGGACAGTTGGCTGCTGATTTCCTGGGGCAGATTTAACTATCAAGTTAAAACCTACTGATATTAGAGGTGTCATTATAATGCAAGACAAAGGAAGATGCTGCGGGATTTCAGGCTGGAGAGTAGAGAAGAGGATATGCTCCCTGTCCCTTACCCACACAGAAATGGAAAACCATGATAAATTACAGGTGGGGGATTCTAGTTTTCAAGTATTTCTATTACCTTTCTCCATCAAGGCCACTCAAATTAAAAATGGCCCTAGCAGCCTTTCCACTGCCAGTGGCCATGAGTGCCATGCTACGGTGAGTGTCCCCTAGTTTTGTTCACTGGCTACAGGGAGGAGAGGGCAACACATCTGTATGAGACTGACCCTGAGGAGAGAGGGTGTTGTGGGTTAGGGGCTGGGGTGACCAGTGGCAGACACTCTCTACTACACCCTTTTCCCCACCCCCCACCCCATGAAAGGGGAAATGGAATAATAAAGACCAAGAGGACTTCTGGATTGGAAAAAAAACTAAAACAACTTTAACAAGAATAAATTATAATAAAATAAAATATATACACAGATATATACAAAACCAATACTGAGACCAAAGCTCCCTCTGATAACTACATCACCACTGATAGTGAGCGGACCTCAGTGGCCTCAGTGGCCTGCCAGCCAAATGAAAGCAGAAGCTGGATTCTGGAACTCTCATTTGGGATCGAAAGGATGACGGAGCTCTCCTCAGATGCCAGCCATTGAAGAAGAAGGAGCAAGATGAAGAAAGAAGAAGGAACTGAACCCCTTCTTTGTACTAAATCTGACATGTATGGAATGGAATAGCTAGTTGGTCACTTCAGGCTCACCTAAACTGTCTGCTCCCTCTGAGGTGCAAACTTTTACTCTGCACCCTCCATCGTGGTATACAAGCTAGCAGAGGCCTTGGTTTGCTGAGAAGTTAAATCACTGAACAGAATTGTTCTAACTCAAATCAGGACAGAGGGATTCCTCAAAACCACAGTTCTGTGAGCCCCTTCAATATTTATATGCTGTATTAACCCTGAGCACTCTATGTTAATGTATCAATGTAAAAGCTGTTTGATAACACAAAGAGAAATACTACATTTATGATATATGGAAAGGGGAAATGCATCTGAGAGATAATGACAACTGGTTGCAGTTTGAAACAGTGACAAACTGAGATTATCTGAGGTAAAAATAAGCTGCTAATCATTTGGCAAGAGGTTTAAGCATACTTCAGCTTCACGGTTCCCCTGAAAAGCCCAACAAAAAAAAAAAAAGTAGAGGGAACGAACTGTGTGAAGGCAGTTTCTCACTAAGATCAGCTTTTAGTGTTCATTGAATTTTAAAAATGTCAATTCAGAGAAGGGGCCTTGATAAACTGACCTATTCTCTGCAACAGTGGTTTCATATTTTTCATTTCTTTCCTAATATATAATCGATAGTAAAGGAAAGATTGGGCTGTAAGTAAAATTGCTCATGTGGGCAGTCAATGGCAAACACTGAGAGAGTGTTTTAAATGTTCTTAACAATTAATGTCTTAGAGAGTGTGTTGCAGCCAGTAGTAGGGGCAGGATTAGTGTGCTGTCAGCAAGGAACAGCTTCCATCAGACTACACACCTCTGCCATGCCACAGACTACCTGGATTTTTTAGGAAAAATATAGTGCACTGGATATGAATTTAGCAGCAGTTAACTTCCTGGAGGGAGTACAAGATTCTCAGTCCTTACTAAGGATATAGAAACTCAGCCCCACTGTAGAGAGGGCAGGGCAAAAGAGTGTCAGTGGACACCCATGAGTGTCACCCATGTCATGAACACCTATTGATAATATGATCTGGGCTGGGTACCCATCCTGATCATCATCTGCTGAGCACACCTTTCCCTTCAGGGACTTGTGAATAGCCCACTAAACAACCAGATATTATCCTGTGACAACCAATAATCCTGGCCAGCACACAGGTTTCTTTGATCCCTCAAGTGGGCACAAGTTTATTTCATATCTCCCAGGAATGCCTGCCACACTTGGCAGGATCTGCCCTGCAAGAAAATTACCAAGAGCCAATTTTTACATGTCTAAACTGGAAGCCCTGAAGTTCATCTAAGTGCCATTTGCAGGTAATGTACTTCCTATTTTTAAAATTAATCTTATTCCAAGAATTGCAATAGAGACATCAAAATGGATTGTATTATTATTATTATGTATGGCTAGGCTTCGCAAATTAAGATCCAGGGAGGGCTCCACCCACGCTCCTCATCAGCACCTTTTACAAGCACGCTGATAAAAAGAGGATAGCGGATAGCACCCTTGAGCCTGCGCAATGGATTTTTTTAGGTGAGACACAGCATGCACAGAGCTGGACCCACCCTTTAGTCCTAAGGTTCATCTGCCAGGGCCTAGCAAGCTTGGATGCTGGCAGCAATGTCCTTAGGACAAAGATTTTATTAGAGGGTCCTTCTCTTAGATGGAAGGCCCTACAGGGCCAAACGAGCTCCATCTGCCTGGGTTTGGAATCAGAGTTGTCCTTCTCCTAGGATGACTGCCAGAAGGCTAATGAGCACATCCTGCCCATACAAGGATTATAGGAACATGGGTTTCACTCCCCACACTTTACTGTGGGCAATGAGTTTAATGCAGTTATCGCACCAGGGGCCACAGAAGACCCCAAGTGATTTTCAGACTGTGAGT
>VWZO01010943.1:21802-38064 GCA_013396975.1 Bucco capensis
CCCCGGGGAGAGGCAGCCACCCCTGGATGGCACCCCGGGCGTACCCAACCCGATCCCAACCTCCAGTGCCTCCATCCTGGGCAGGGGTACTGGCAGGGGTACCACATCACCCCTCCACCCACCCACCGAGGCCCTGTTGGCTCTGTCGGCCGGTGACCCAACCCAACCCAACCTGACCCGAAACTGCCGTCATAACACGACGGGGACACCTCACCACCCGCTCTACCCCCTCCCACTTATCGGCATCCTGTCGGCTCGTTGCTGTCCTACCACAGTAGTCCAGGATGTAGGCACCCAATACTGGGGTACCTAAGGGGGATCACTGCAAGAAACGGACAGAGATAGACCCCAGCCGCAACCAGTAGAAACGGCCGACAGGGAGCATGCTGCATGTGAGCCGCCATCTTGACTGGAGCTGTCGGGAATGCTTTTGAAGTGAGCCAGACTCACTATAGAGGAAATGCAATTGCACGTACCCCTCACTGCTCAACTGCTGATTCACTCCTCTTCTGCAAGGTGATTTCTTAGACCTAGTAATGTGCTCCTACAAACTCCTTTGCACCCATTTGCCTGCCAGTGTACGTGAAGGGGATCATCATCATCATCATGGCTAGGCTTCGTGAATGAAGATCCAGGGAGGGCTCCACCCACGCTCCTCATCAGCGCCTTTTACAAGCACGCTGATGACTGAAAAGGCCAATGCGGGACAGACAAGAGCGGTTGCAAAAGGCACAGCAGAAGGACTCCCCAGGAGGTATAGCCTGCAAGACACGGTTCTTTCTACGCTGTCTTTTCTCCTCAAGAGTCATCCTGCGTGCCCTTTCAAAAACATCCGCGGCATTAAAAATAGTGTTGTCCTGGTTTGGGAGGACAAACTCAGAAGGAAGCCCCTTTAGAGCCTCCCCCTTCCACAAAAGGAAAGAAATCACTGAACACAGAGGCTGAGTTATAAAGAATAATTATTTAACATAGAAATATATATACATATGTAACAATGGAAAAGGAAAATACAGGGTGTTACACACTCTCCCGGTTCCCACCCCCCTCACGCCACTGACCCCCCCCCCCTCACTCGCAGTAAAACCTGCTAGGGCACAGTCTGGNCAGGGGCGGAGATCACCCCGCCAGCTCGTCGGCCCCTGCTCCTGCCCGCGCGACCATACAACTCAGCCGATAGAAAGGGGCTATCACTCACCAGGTTTGACAGTGAACACATTAATGGTCGGGGGTGGGGAAGGGAGAGAAAATGGATACCTCAGGCAATTTTCACATTCACTATAACAAGTGTGTCTCCAGACCTCCCGATTGGAGGCTAGAGTAGACCAGTTATGGTGATCAATATGACCAAGGCTGAGATATTGTTTCAGGGAGTCCTTGTATCTCCTTTTTGGGGCTCCTCTCTTGCGACAGCCATTGGCAAGTTCACCATACAGTATGA
Organism: Bucco capensis; assembly: GCA_013396975.1. NCBI lineage: Eukaryota > Metazoa > Chordata > Aves > Piciformes > Bucconidae > Bucco > Bucco capensis. The sequence goes on from VWZO01010943.1 coordinate 23,241, forward strand.
TTTTAGTGAGGCAGAAGTTCTTCATCCTGGAGACGTGCCCTGCCCAACGCAGCTGCGTTCTCAGCAGCATGGCCTCAATGCTTGAAATTGCTGCACGTTCTAGGACAGAGGTATTAGTTACATAATCTGTCCAGTGGATGTTTAGGATTGTATGGAGACAGCGCTGATGGAAGCGCTCCAAGAGACGTAGGTGGTGGCGATAGATGACCCATGATTCGGAACCATATAAAAGAGTAGATAGCACAATGGCTCTGTAAATATTGATCTTTGTACGTGAAGGGGATATATCCTAGAAAAAGATTAGTGGAAGGAGGGAAGAAATACCAAACAACACCAGACTGAAATCAGATACTTCCAAAACCTTTTAACAGTGTGCTGAGATATCCAATTATGAGCAAGTTGAGATTTTCATAATCTGACAGTCAGACCTCAGTAATATATGAGGAGTCAGCTAACTATTTTTTAACTATGTCCCAAGCACTAATAAGCTGGGAGGGTTTCATGAAAACTCCCCTGGGACAAGAGGTACTGCAGTCCTTTACACACAGAGGGTCGCAGCACTGTTGCACTTCTCCATCTCATAGCGTGGGGAACAAAGCTCTTTTCCCAATCCAATGCTGTCTGAGCTTTTTTTCTCCCTCACTCCTTCACTGTATGTTCTTGGGCTTATTTTCTGTACTTGCTTTAGCCAGCTTGTTTTAAATTACCCCCTGCTAGGGATGACCAAGAATTATTGATGAAATAGCCACACAAGAACAAGGGAGGAGATATCAAAAAGGCCAAAGGAGCATCATAAACTCACTTGTGTTTTTGGAAATTTCCCTCATTTCATATCTTGAGAAGGATGCCTGATAGTGGCAGCCCATATGGTGGAAAAAACAGTGTTGCCCCAGTTTGGACAATTTTGGGGGGAACCCTAGTAAGAAGCCTTCCCCTCCACAGAAAAGGAAGGAAATAGAATAAATCACATGTACACCCAAAGACAAAAGTGGTAAAGCATAACTTTACCAAGGAAAGAAAACAGTGAAGTACAAAATTACTAAACCTCCCAGCACCCCCGCACCATGAAATGCAGTTTTCACACCCCACACCTGCAATAAACCTGCAAAAATATAGTCCAGTTGGGGTGAAAAGGTGGTGAGGTGAGCTGGGATGGCAAATGGAGGAAACCAGAGTGGTGGATGGAGCTGGATGGTGCTGGAATGAAGAGAGAAGAAGCTCCAGCTGTGTGGTCTTCTCACAGCAAAGATGGAGGATGCCTTCCTCGTAGCAGGGGCAGAACAAAGAGAGCAAGTTACCGCAAGATGCTGTGAGACTCACAGAGTTCCTTTCGTGTGTGACGTCCTTCCTGGCGCACCACTCATTCTACCCATCTCCACACTGGGGCTGCGTCAGAGCTGCACGGTCTCTCTCCATGCCGCAGGTTTCACTGCTGCTTTGCTGTGCGCCGTTCCGTGCCACTGGAATGGGGGTCATGGGCTGCCATGGCTGGCAAGGCTGGTGTTCCCTGCAGCTGCCACCACTGTCACAGTCGGCACTTCCCTAAGCAGATGCCACAGGGTCCTAACGCCCCTCCGTGCACTCCAGCTAGGGCATGCCGCTGCCACAGTTTCAGCTGTAGACCCCGGAGAAGGGGTTAGTTCTGCTCAGTTTAGTGTCAGTCCACCAGGGGAAGGGGAAATCCGCCCCAGCCACATGGTAGAGTCCCAATGCCCCCTCCAAAGTTCAAAACACACAACATAACACTGTTCATGGGATGAGAGGTAGGGGGAGAAAGATGAGATGCAGAAACTTCCTATCTTTGCATACCCCATAACAAATGCTCAAATAACAAGAGACATATTTGCAAAAAGCTGGCACAGAAGCACCTCTGAATGACATCCCAGGTGTAAAGTGCATTCCTCTGGGCACTCTCTATTCACATAGCTTTGCTGTATGTCGGACACTCACTCAGCACCTTCTTCAAAGAGAAGAAATAAAACCTTTTAGAGAGTCTGGTGAGACGTCCAAAATCAGGGTTGTAAGACAGTACCCACTTTGCAGTACCTCAAATATTAGGCACCAAATGCAGTATTTCTCTTGCCTTTTCATTCCAGTTTCTACTTGTTCTATGAAACTAAAATCTTGTCTTTACACCAGCTTTGCTTTATAATTCACTCTCTGGTCTCTGTTTAAACCACACCAGATTCCAGATATAAACTGCTTCAAATACCCTGAGATCTTCTGCAAAGCACAATGCTAATTTGAGAAGTTCAAGCCTAGTGCTAATGCAATAAAAGAAGGCGAATATGATTCCAGATATACAGTTGGTGTAATGCCTTTAGGAACCACTCCATCAGTTTCTTTTAGAAAATGGTTGTATTATGTTAAAACAACTAAATCGGATAAGAGGGAAAGGGATTTGTTGGCATAAATCTTGTCTCTGGGTTCCAAATCCCTCCAAGTAAATGCAAATAAGAAAATACAGACAAAGAGAACTGCAAATTTTCCCTGAGAAGATCTTTTTTCAAGGAAGTAAAAGTCCATATTGGAAATCAATCCAGTTGTTTATAAAACAAGGAACCTGTATTGGAAGTCAGTGGAAAGGAATGTTGGAAGCAAGAATAAAGGGGAAAAATACACCAACTATGTATCCTAAACCTATTGTTTCTGTATAATAGTTATGATTCTGATCTCATCTGCAATAAATAAGAAGTAATTTGGCGTGTGTCATCCAAATATCACCAGGTCAAAGCAAACAAAACACAATGGAAGAGCAATTAGAAATAGGTAAATAACGCTAGTAAGTGTCATGCGAATAAGCAGCACAGGGAGGAAACAAGGCAAGAATGACCTTAGGTAGCAGAAATTCTTGGAATATTTTGCATGGACCTGACCGACTCAGCCTATCAACTGCAAATGATAGCTATTCACCTTAATATTTCTCCTGTGAAACCATATCAGCCTGGTGAGAACAGGGAGCCTAGGCAGAGGCCAGAGTAGGAGATGAAGGATGAAGGATTTATTCACCCACCTTCCTGCTTTCCCCTGTAGTCCCTACAGCTCCTCAAAGTCAGCAGGAGGAGAGTCAGGGAGGAGAGCCTACTGGGGGCACCTTTCCACAGATAGCTGTGATTTTATCAGTCAATCCTTCTTCCAACCCAGCCTTGATTGTCCCCAACCTCCTGCTTAAATAGATAATTAAATATTGCTTGGCTGAATTAAACAGAAGATCTGGGATATAAGTGCAGTTCATGCTGTAGAAATTATGGGGAAAATTATTGATACGTACATCTGTGTAATGCTAAGCAGCTGTCAAGAAGTAAAATGCTCTTTCCTTCTTGGCACATTAATGGACTGCTTGAAAGCCTTGCCTTACACCAAGTCAGACATTGTCTGTGACCACATTTACTAGTGCTCACATATTGTTCAGGCATTTAAGTTAGATCAGTCACACCAACTAGTATCACCTCTTTCACCAAGATGAAATAAAAGTGGGTATGGCAATCCATTTGCAAGAGACTGATCCTACCCTGGTTTTTGAGGAAGGCAAGGGAAAGTATTATGAGAAAGCAGTAAACAGCAACAGCTTCTCGCCAGCTCCTGCCCTTGCCACAATCAAAATAAAGAACAGCAAGAGAGAAGGTATTCTCATTTGCTTTTTCTGACACTCAGCTCAGTCATCGACAGGAGGCATGCCCTAATACCAGGGCTCTGATCCCATGAGGATAGAAATAAAGCTAATGGCCAGCTTTCCTGGCTACCAAACCACTGGAAAAATGGGTTTATACATGGAAGAGATAGCCAGCTGTGTGTCTTTCCTTGGACTTCAGTGGTCAAAACCAGGAGATCTCGAATTGCTGTATGACTACAGCATCTGAGCCCAGGAGAGGACGCAGGTTTCTTCACAGACAGGGCTGCAGAAAGTGAAGAAAAAAGGAATTTAAAAAAAAAAATCTTACCTGCGATTTGCCCAATATTTTACCAAATAAAAACTATTCTTTTCTTCTTAAAAGCCAGTTCTCACTGATGCTCATCGATATTGTTGCATAGTAAGCTCGTATTTTTCTGAATCTTACTAGGATTAGATAATTTTGTCTTCTATTACCCCATTTAAATTGTTGCTGTGAAGTAGTATGAGAGGCATAGGTACAAACTGTAAATGCAAAGGAACAGCTCAGTTCACTGGAGGCCTTAGAATCATAGAATGGTTAGGGTTGGAAGGGACCTCTGGAGCTCATCTAGTCCAACCCCCCTGCAGTGGGCAGGGACATCCCCAACTAGATCAGGTTGCCCAGAGCCCCGTCAAGCCTCGCCTTGAATGCCTCCAGGGATGGGGCCTCAACCACCTCCCTGGGCAACCTGTTCCAGTGTTCCACGACCCTCGTGGTGAGGAACTTCTTCCTAATGTCCAGTTTAAATCTACTCCTCTCCAATTTAAAACCATTGCCCCTTGTCCTTTCACTACAGGCCTTTGCAAACAGGCCCTCTCCAGCCTTCTTGGAAGTTCCCTTTAAGTACTGGAAAGTCATTAGTAGGTCCCCACGAAGTCATCTCTTCTCCAGGCTGAACAATCCCAGCTCCCACAGCCTGTCCTCGTAAGAGAGGTGTTCCAGCCCCCTGATCATTTTTGTGGCCCTCCTCTGGACCTGCTCCATCAGATCCATGTCCTTTCTGTATTGAGGGCTCCAGAACTGGACACAGTATTCCAGATGAGGTCTCACCAGAGCAGAGTAAAGTGGCAAAATCACCTCTCTGGATCTGCTGGCCACGCTTCTTTTGATGCAGCCCAGGATGCGATTAGCCTTCTGGGCTGCCAGTGTGCACTGTTTGCTCATGTCCAGCTTCTTGTCCACCAGCACTCCCAAGTCCTTTTCTGCAGGGCTGCTCTCCATCATCTCATCCCCTAGCCTGTATTGATAGTGGGGATTGTTCCGACCCAGGTGTAGGACCCTGCACTTGGTCTTGTTGAAGCTCATGAGGTTCACCTGGGCCCACCTCTCCAGCTTGTCTAGGTCCTTCTGGATGACATCTTGCCCCTCCAACTTATCAACAGCACCCCATAGCTTGGTGTCATCTGCAAACTTGCTGATGGTGCACTCAATGCTGCTGTCGATATCATTTATAAAAATATTAAACAGTACAGGCCCCAGTACAGAGCCCTGAGGGACACCACTTGTCACTGATCTCCAGCTGGACTTTGAGCCATTAACCACTACCCTCTGGATGCGGTCAGCCAGCCAGTTCCTTATCCACTGAACAGTCCACCCATCAAATCCATAGCTCTCTAACTTGGCCAGTAGAATGTTATGGGGGACCGTGTCAAAGGCCTTCCACAAGTCCAAATAGATCACATCCACAGGTTGTCCCTTGTCCACTGAGGTAGTCACAGTATCGTAGAAAGCCACTAGGTTTGTCAGACAGGATCTGCCCTTAGTGAAGCCATGCTGACTGTCTCTGATCACCTCCTTCTCCTCCATGTGCCTTAGCAGACCTTCTAGGAGAATCTGCTCCATGATTTTCCCAGGCACAGAGGTGGGGCTAACAGGTCGGTAGTTCCCAGGGTCCTTCTTTACACCCTTTTTGAAAACGGGTGTAACATGCCCCTTCTTCCAGTCACTAGGAACTTCACCTGACTGCCAGGATTTCTCAAATATTATTGAGAGTGGCTTGGCGACTACATCAGCCAATTCTTTTAGGACTGTGGGGGGCATCTCATCAGGTCCCATAGATTTATGTAGACTTGGTGTCTTGCAGAAATTCCTGTGGAGAAACATAATCCACTACAAAAGCCCATCACTCAAGGCACAGCAATTCATTTTACATCACAGGAAAGGGAGTTGGTTGAGATGGCACCATCATAACTCGATTTTCACCCTGAGATGAGCTTAACCACTACCAGTGCTTGTCCTCAAACATTATCTCGCTCTGCCAAATACCACCCTGAAGCAACAGCCTGCTTCCCCTCCTGTAATGTCCACAACCAAAAAAGGTAATGAAAATGCCTCTGAGATGTAAAAAAGTTTTTCCTTCCCCTTGGAAATCCCTAGGTCAGCTGTACATTGCAGTGACGCTCCTAAAAGAAAGGGGAAAATATGTTTATCTGAAAACCTCAGGTGCTGAAAAGAGGAGGTTTCCATGTAACCCTGTGCAAAGCCAGCTTTCAGGTGTGATAGTGCTTTCTTGTCCCAAACGCACCTACAAGAAAATCAGAAATAGTGGTAAGACATGCCAACTCAAAATCTTACACTTCAATCATATGGTCATTGCTTCCATCTTTTGCCTCTGCCTATTCTATACAGTGCTGCTTGCAACAACATTCATGCTCTACGGCACATCCCTCCTCCAAATGAACATCAATAGAAGTCACAGCTGGCTTAAAATATGAAGCAAACAAACTTTTCAGTAACTCATAATTTCTCAGAAAGGATGAAAGCACTCCAGACATCTGCACTTCTTTGCATTTCTAGAGCAGTAACTGTTGTATCCAGACTGTTCTGCTTGCCTTTGACCTTCCCACCAAGAAAAGCCAAATTTGTATGTTACACTTTACTCAAGAGTATATCAAGATCTACCATTCTGTATCAACCTGGGGAAAATATGGAAGGGGAGCGTAATAGCTATAACAGCTAGCCCTATGTATGTATCAGCCAGACCTATACTGCTGGATAAATACACCATATGAAAATCCCTAGGAGAATAGTGATTACAGCAACAGTGGCTTATCTGCATGAATTTGATTAACTGAAAAGAAACTAAACAAGCAATCATTTCTCTTTGTCAGCCTGTCCTATTTCCTCCTTGAATGGTCAAGTATTGAAAAAACGAAAGCAAAAAGCCTATTTTTAGATACAATGAGTTCTTGCAATGCCCCATTCCCACATCCCGGACACCTGCCTCCTCATGAAGGTTTGGGGAAGGAGAGTGTCACCACTGCCAGGAGAGCTGGCACCTGCATCCCTGCAGCACAACACACAGCATCATGGCAACCACATCAGGAGCTCCCGGGGGCTTCAGAGGCCAGAGGCGTGAGGCAAAAGCCAAGTCATTCAAAATTAATAACAAAACTTCTCCTCAATTCAACCGGGTGAGAGTGTCTCCCAGAAACTTTTGCAGCCAACACTTCAATTTCTGACTTCATTTACTGCAACAGCTAATTGGAAATGTTTCAACTAACATTCACACCAGTGTCATATCATGTTGTCCTGCCTGGCACCCCAGGTGAACCTGGCCACTGTGATTCACCCCAGGGATAAGGAAGACTCTGCTGGCAAGCTGGCATGGAGGAGTCCACAGCGGCGGAACACCCACACATCTGTGTGAATCAGAACCGGGATGTCACAATGGCAGAAAGGTAATTAAATACTTGTTTGAAAAAAAAAAAAACCTATGAAAAACACTCAAATACATAAAATTCACACATGGTTTTTTTGCTAGAGGTCTAGCCCCAGGGTATGTGTAATGATGCAAACTAGAAAAACTTTTATTTGGAGAATTAACTGCAACCTCACAAAAGCACCATGATAGTAAAGATGTAAAACTGAAAAAAAAAATCTGCTTGGATGTTAATTATTCTGTAGGCATCTCAGGCATTATATTATTTGCATCAAGATGAAAATAGCATATCTTCTCAGGACAACTTCACACAGATATTTCCAGGATTTCTCTTTTTAATTTGGGGGGGAGGGCAGGTTATTTCCAGTTTTCTAAGTGCAAACTGTAATGGCTTGTTTTTCTCTTTTCTCAGAAAAAATTACCCTGATTCAAAGCAGCACTGAAATACAAGGCTTTGCCAGATGTTATATAAATGATGATGTAATGCTAAAGTATTTCATTACACATACAGCACTGTTCTTCAGCCTAGAAGTGTTTTATTACATTTTGTCAATCCCATTATATGTACCCACATCATTTTTACATCATTTTTCTTCGTGACATTGTTACATTCTCACAGAAGCACATAGAGATAACATCATAACAGTGCAGGCAATGAAGCTAATTAGCATTTTACAAATAATGTTACTAATAAGTAAGTATACCAGTGGAGGGGAAATGATCTGCCTGAGAGAGTGAAAAGCAAATTTACCTTTGTATAATCTGATGGGGAGAAGAGGCCATAGGTCCAATAAGAAAAGTGAGTTTGCATCCTCTCAGAGTATCTTCTGCCTTCATGCAGAATGGTGAGGAAATGCTTTTCTTGCTTCTCTTCAGTTTTATCTCACATTCTCTTTGTTTTTCTAATGTGTTCTCTGTGCTGCCAGCTACATCTCCCACACCAGCTGCTTGGTCAAAGAGATTCATTAGCAAGTGCAAGAAGATCAACACTGTCCTGGTTTGACCAAAAGAACTAAGGATTTATTAGGGTCAAAAGAACAATCTCTTTGAGAGGGTCTCTCGAGATGCCCCCTCTCCCCAAATGGGGACAGCAAAATAAAATAAAAGCACCAGACACACAGATAGTGAATTTTTAAGAATAGCTTTATCTATATTTTAATGCTACAACAGTATGAAAAGAGAAATGATAGGGAAGGAAAGGTTTGTTAGTTGGAAATGGCTTCAGGCCTCCCCCTCCCTACAATCACAGGCCCGACAANCTTAAAATATGTTTTTACCCTGAAATTATCAAGCCATCAGATATATTAGCTTTTTTTCTCATCTTCCATCAGGTTCTTTTAGAAAAAGCACACCCAGCAATATCACTTCTTACCAGGAGAAAAAGAATTCCAGATGCTAAAAGCTGAGAAGATAGGAAGGTCATGTCAAAACAATGCAGCGGGATACTTAAAAGACACATTCCTACAGAAGTATAGTTTAACCTTCTAATGAGGAAGTTGCTAAAAATCCTGTTAGATAACTGAAACAGGGAAGTCCTCTTTTCTAGCAGACAACTATTAACCTTCATCTTGCAAAGTGTTGCAGTAAGTTGCAGTTAATAATAAATTTCCTTCTTCCAAGGTGCATAGAATTTGGTTTCTGCTTTTGCTATGTTACTAGAAAGTCAAAAATACCTACTGTTTTAAATAGCATGTCCTACTTGGGCATATCAAAGGTATGCCCCTTCTTTATGCAGACATTCTGCAGGTCAGTATTTTTCACTCAATAGTTAAGGTACAGGTCAGCAGAAAACTCAAGTATATGCTTAATTCTCATTAATTTCCACAATTAAGCACATGCTTAGAGATTTAGCTAAACCAAAGCCTCCTTCTCTTGTTCTTTGGAATATGCTTAGGCCATATTTCAGAGCCCATTAAAACTGTGTGAGGCCACTCACTGACTGCACTGCATCTGGGAATTCACTTGCAGAACACTCACCCTACCCTAAAATGTCAGTGTTTCACAGAAATGTGGTTCTATACCTACAAATAGCTGAGTGCTTCCCTAATCTGGTTGTCAAAAACAGGCAGTCCAGAAAGGAAATTGCTTTCTGCTCCAGGACAACTTTGAGTAGCTGTCTGGTCTGCAGACTACTTACTGTCTAAAGGGAGTGAAGAAATAAGCTGGGTTTATTTTTATTCCTTGCTTGGGTTTCAGACAATTCATAATAAATCCTCTAGTTGCATTGGTAGATTGGGACTCCACCAGCTATTGTTTGTGTTTCCCAGCTGCTAAGAACCCCCTTTCCATCAAAGGTAAGCAGAGAGTAGAAGTGGAGAAACCTCAACGTACCTCAATATTTTTCCCTCTCTAATCATAGAATCATTAAGGTTGAAAAAGACCTTTCAGATCATTGAGTCCATCCATTAACCTAACCTTGCTAAGTCCACCACTAAACCATGCCCCTAAGCACCACATTTACATGTTTTTCAAACACTTCTAAGGACAGCAAATCCACCACTTCCCTGGGTAGCCTGTTCCAATGCCTAACAACTCTCTCAATGAAGAAGTTTTTCCTAATATCCAATCTAAACCTTCCCTGGCACAAACTGAGGTGGTCCCTGTTTTCCTCTGACTTGTTAATTGGGAGAAGAGACTGACCTCACCTTGCTACAACGTCCTCTCAGGTAGTTGTAGAGAGGAACAAAGTCTCCCTTGAGCCTCCTCCAGACTAAATAACCTAAGTTCCTTCAGCTGCTCCTCGCAACACTTGTGCTCTTGACCCTTCACCAACTTTGTTTCCCCTCTTTGGACATGCTCTAGCAGCTCAATGTCTTTCTTGTAATGAGGAGCCCAAAACTGCACAGGGTGTTCAAAGTGTGGCTTCACCAGTCCTGAGTACCGGTGAATGATCGCTTCCCTAAACCTGTTGGCCACAGTAATTCGGATGCAAGCCAGGATGCTGTTGGCCATCTTGGCTGCCTGGGCACACTGCTGGCTCATGTTCAGCCAGCTGTCAACCAGAACCCCCATGTCCTTTTCTGCCAGACAGCTTTCCAGTCACTCTGTCCCAAGCTTGTAGTATTGCACAGGGTTGTGACCCAAGTGCACGACCAGGCCCTTGGCCTTGTTGAACCTGACACAATTGGCCACAAACCAATTCATCCAGCCTGTCCAGGTGCCTCTGCAGAGCCTTCCTTACCCTCAAGCAGATCAACTCTCCCACTCAACATGGTGTTGTCTGCAAGCTTACTGGGGGTGTACTCAATTCCCCTCACCCAGATCACTGACAAAGGTCCTAAACAGGACTGGCCCCAATACTGAGCCATGGGGAACACTACCTGTGACAGGTCACCAACTGGATTTAACTCTGTTCTCTTAACTGGCCAGCCAGCCAGTTTCTCACCCAGTGAAAGGCACACCTGTCTAAGCCATATGCTGCCAGCTTCTCCACAATAATGTGTTAGGAAATGGTGTCAACAGCTTTACTAAAGTCCAGGTAAATAGCAGCCAGAGCCTTTTCCTCACCCACTAGGTGGGTCAGCTGGTCGCAGAAGGAAATCAGGTTGGTCAAGCGGATCTTGCCTTTCACGACCCCATGCTGTCAAAGTCTGATCCCCTGGTTTTCCTGCACATGCCATGTGATGGGACTCAAGATGATCTACTCCATAACCTTCTTCAGCACCAAGGCTGACAGGCCTGTAGTTCCCCAGCTTCTCCTTCCAACCCTTCTTGTAGACGAGTATCACACTTGCTAACTTCCAGTCAACTGGGACCTCCCAGTTAACCAGGACTACTGATAAATGATGGAGTGGCTTGGTGAGTTGTTCCACCAGTTTCCTCAGTATCCTTGAATGGATTCCATCTGACCCCATAGACTTGTGAGTATCTAGGCGGAGTAACAGGTCACTAACTGTTTCCTCTAGGATTATGGGAGCTTTAGTCAGTTTCTTGTCTCTGTCACGCAGCTCAGGTCTCTGAATAGCCTGAAGACAGGTAGTCTATTAAAGACTGAGGCAAATAAGGCATTAAGTACATGAGCCTTTTCTTTATCCTTTGTGGTAGTGTTTCCCCCTGCATCCAATAAAGGATGGAGATTCTCCTCAGCCGCCAAAGATCTTGCCAAACAGAATCTTATTAAAAAATATATACTAGTCTGCCGTTATTATTTACTTACGTAGATAAAGCCAGTCATGGCACTGCAGTAAGTCATCTCTACTGCCTTTATGAAGCTCACAAGAGGGGTGTGCGGGCAAGGGGAGGCACAGAGAAAGGAAAAGACTTGCCCAAGGCCACACAGAAGATGAATGGTAGAGCCAGAAACAAAACCAGGACTGCCAAGCTGCTCACTTGGCTTCACTATTACAGCAAAATGCTGACTAAGATTAGAGTTTTATCTTTTGGGGATAACTTCAAGCAAAATATTCATGTGTAGATTTGGTGGTTGAGCCTCTTGATTGGCACACTCAAGGCTCTTGAGATGCTGCACAGCCAGAAAAAAAAAACAAACCACACAACCCCTGCCCTTACTAGAGCATGTCCTGGAGCACCACATCATAAACACCTCCAGGGATGGTGACTCAACCACCTCCCTGGGAAGGCTGTTTCATTGTCTCACCACTCTTTCTGTAAAGAATTTCTTCCTAATATCCAATCTAACCCCACCCTGTTGCAACTTCATACCATTCCCTCTGGTTCTGTCATTAGTTATTAAGGAGAAGAGGCCAACACCCTCCTCTCTACAGCCTCCTTTCAGGTAGTTATAGAGGGCAATGACGTCCCCCCTCAGCCTCCTCTTCTCCAAACTAAACATGTGCATCAGGCTCCAAAGATATTTCTGTTGTTTGGCTTAGACGTCAACATTGCTTTTTTTTGTTGTTGTTTGAGGGGAAGGAGGAAGGACTGAGTATTTATCTGTTTCACAAAAATCGAAATAGCTGCCAGCACCCCAGCAATGCAACATAGCTGTCCTCTCAGCTTTGTCCTATGTAAGACTATGTAGAAATGGAGAAAGAGCTTTTAAGGTACCATGGCATACATGAAGATGAAACCCTTTGGTGAGTGCAGGCTGCTCTGTCTTCTCATCAGAGTTAAAAAAAAAAAACAGTTTATTGTCTAACTAGCCATGGGATTTAAACTGGGGCAAATAGGAGTTTGATTTCTTCTCAGATGAAAGAGATGTTACAAATGACAATTTTGTCTTACATGGAGGCATGACAAAGTATGAGACAGAATCCTTCTTGATTACAATCTTCCATCATTTTGATTTTATTATTCCTGAATGAAATCAATCGGCTTTCAATTGTTACCTTGGCAAAATACTAAAACATCATTGCTTGTCATACATATTTCACACTTTAGCAAATTTTAATAAACTGAATGCATGAGAAATGGTCATATTATCTTTCACAGCACTGGGACGCTAATGACATTTCTGTTGATTTTAATTCACATTTGTTGGTCAAAATAACTCAGATTCAGGCAAGGCATGGACTCCCATAACCAACACTAACCAATGAGGACTGCTGAGCACTGAAATGGCTAAAATGCAATCATTGATCAGAAATATCATAAAATAATTGCCAATGAGCTTGGGGGGTCTGATCTTGCTAATAATCGTCCTTTATGGTCTATTGATCCATTTATGAGGGATATGTGTTGGTGATCTCTCCATGAGAGTGCTAGGGAGAAGTTAAAGGAGGGCACCATAAAGCAAGCGATGGAAGATGTTCAGCTGCCCATCAGGGGTGACAGCCATTTTCACTGTCCTGGTATATCTCCTTGGGGATCTGCTCTTACCTCGCTGTGGCAAAGACCTTTTCCTCACAGCATTCGTTGCCCAGGCCAGTCAGGACAAGCCCTTTGGACCTGCCAGAAATGTCCCTGCCAAACCACAGCTGGTGTCAGAATTAGCCTTTATGGCTGTGGTCTAAAATTCCGTGACACCATGTGTATGCCTAGTCCCATTCTTGCTGTGCCAGCCCAGTCCATGCAAGGTAGCAACACCTCTCTTGCATGAATAAAGTGAGAGAGATTAAGTTTGGGAGGGGTTTAGTGGGTTCTGAATATCTTTTAAATACAAAATATAGTATAGTCTGCTTCTCATACCACTGTGAGTATACTAATACTCGAAGCTATCCTACTAACCTAAATAATCGTATCTATTAAGCAGAGACACTGTTCAATATTCCTTAAAGTTTTAGAAATCTATTGCAACTACCACTTTCTTGCTGAATCACATTTTGTTGTTTGAACTTATACTGGTGCTTTCTCTTCTACTTCTAAGCATGACTTAATAGCAAGATGATGTAATTAAATCTTGAATTACTCTGACTTCATTACTATTATCAATACATTACAGAACATTTACTAATATATTCTGAAATGTTATAAATAATTAAAACCTAAATACATTTGTTGAATTAATACAGCACATTTTGTGATACATTTTTTTTCCCTCCCTCTCTTATGGTCCAATATTGGGAGGCTATTAGCCTCCAGACCTGCAAGCTTTTAAAAATCAACTCATCTCTAAGCGCTTGAGGAGTGTCATTAACACCGAAAGAGCTAGACACAGCTTTAAAATTGAGCACAAGCAGAAGTGTTTGCAAGACCAAGATTTAGCTTTCCTACCTAGTACTGATCTCCTTGAGCTCCCATGTCAGTCAGTGGAGTAAGTAGGTTTACCATCCCATAGGACAATCCAATAATACTGTCTCGAGTCTTTTTTCATATAGTGCATGCACTTACAGACATATGCAATTCACTGATTTACAGCAGAATTTCACCACTTAGTGGGCACTTTAGCAAAACTGTAACTTAGCTGACTTACTAGCTCTACAGTTACCACCAGAAACCATAATTGTTCCTCTCATCATCATCACCACTAAGCATACACAAGGGGGCTAGGAGTACTATATGTCATGGTTTTAATGTGCGCAGTGCAAAACAGTACATTTATTAGTGCCCTTAAATAGGGTGTGTTTCTTCCAGTGCTGCTCTGGGTTTCATTTCAAAACTCTCCCACACAGAACTACAGATGTAGTGTCATGTTTTTTAGTACATATTATGATTTGAGACCCAGCTTTACCAGGCATAGAGAACATATACCTACTGTGGCAACCCTTAGAAATCATGCCCCATCCTGATATAGTGTATAAGCACAGGTAATCATTCAACAGTCCCTGCCCTAAAAATTGTGTTATACTGAATGTGAAAATTGCCCGAGGTATCCATTTTCTCTCCCTTCACCCCCCTGACCGTTAATGTGTTCACTGGGAAACCTGGTGAGGGATAGCCCTTTCTATCGGCTGAGTTGTATGGTCACGTGGACAGGAGCAGGGGCCGACGAGCTGGCGGGGTGATCTCCGCCCCTGCCGGGCGGTGCCCGCCCAGCGGGGGGACGCGCGGGCTGTATCGGAGTGACAGCACCTGTGGGGCTGTCCCAAGCCGGAAGCCGGTGCACACCCCACCACGGTCCGGACAGAAACACTGACCCTGCAGTAGTGTGCCCCGAGCAGCGGCGGGCCCC
>VWZO01010949.1:241-13983 GCA_013396975.1 Bucco capensis
CCTCAGCTGCTCCTCAGCACACTTGTGCTCTAGAGCCTTCCCCAGCTTCCTTGCCCTTCTCTGGACACACTCCAGCACCTCAATGTCCTTCTGGGAGTGAGAAGCCTAAACCTGAGCCCAGGATTGGAGCTGTGGCCTCCCCAGTGCCCAGCCCAGGAGGACAATCCCTGCCCTAGTGCTGCTGCCACACTAGTGCTGATCCAAGCCAGGATGCTGTTGGCCTTCTTGGCCTCCTGGGCACTCTGCTGCCTCATCCTCAGCTGCAGTTGATCTCCTGCAGCCCAGGGCTATCTCCATGCTGCTGCTGGCCCCAGGGGGATCCTCCTGCCCTGCTCCTGCCCGCAGAGGCTGCTCACAGAGTTCAGTGCCTGTCCTACTGCCCTGGGCACTTCCCTGCCTCCCTCACCTCTGTTCCTGGGAGGAATGGTGTGGATTTAGAGCCCACGCAGACATCATCTGAAGCTAAAGCCACTGCAAATCATTTCCTCTTTCCTTTTCCTGCCAGGACATGAATTTAGGACTTGGCTTTTCCTCCACAGCAATGGCTGCAGCCTCCAAAGCAGCAGCAGGCTTGCAGGACTTTGCTCCAGGCTTCAAGTGCTACTGACCTGACCCTCGAGGTGCCCCAGCAGGGCCATCAGCTCCAAATCTATCTCCTGAAGAGCACTCCAGGGCAGGAGAGGTGACTAGGAGATTACAGCCATCTCCTGCCCTGTCAGGAGAGCTGGGTGGATTCTCCTCCTCTGCTCTGGTGCTGGATCATCACACATCCAGCCAGTATCACAGTATGTCAGGGGTTGGAAGGGCCCTAGAAAGATCATCTAGTGCAACCCCCCTGCCAGAGCAGGATCACCTAGAGCAGCTCACACAGCAATGTGTCCAGGCAGCTCTGCAATGGCTCCAGACAAGGAGACTCCACAGGCTCCTGGGCAGCCTGGGCCAGTGCTCTGGCACCTGAACTGCAAACAAGTTTCTCCTCAGCTTAATACTAAACCTGCTGTGCTCCAACTTGCTCCCATTGCCTCTTGTCCTACCATTGGATGCCATGGAGCAGAGCCTGGCTCTCTCCTCCTCACACTCACCCTTCCCATATTTCTAAGCATTGCTGAGGTCTCCTCTCAGTCTCCTCTTGTCCAGGCTGAAGAGACCCAGCTCTCTCAGCCTGTCCTCCTAGGGCACATGCTCCACTCCTTTCCTGCTCTTGCTGGCCCTGGGCTGGACTCTCTCCAGCAGCTCCCTATCCTTCTGGAGCTGAGGGGCCCACAACTGGACACAGCATTCCAGGGGAGGCCTCCCCAGGGCAGAGTAGAGGGGGAGAAGAACCTCTCTGGATCTGCTGGCCAGGTTGGGAAGATGAGCAGAACTCAGCCTACCAGCTGCTCTGGCTGATCAGAGGGAGCTCCTGGGGATGCTTGGGGCCCAGTGGTGCTGGGAAGGTCAGGATGTGTGCTGAGGAGATGGAGCAGCTTTGCTGGGGCCATTACACTGTGGTTGTTCTGAAGTGTACTTGGCCTCTGGCTCCCACTGCTTGGTCTTTGCTTTCCAAGAAGCAATTAGGAACAGGCTAACTTTTGTCTGGAAGCCAAAGAATGTGGCACAGAGTCAGCAGAAGGGAGTCTGCTGGAGCTTCATCCAGCGTGGCTTTGGGAGCTGGGATGGGAGCAGCTAGGCTAGGGGAGCACAGGTTGTCTTCAGAGGTACTGGCAGCTCTGGGGACACTCAGCTCAGAGCAGGCTGGCAGTGCCCCTGGGTCTCCAGAAGCTCCATCCCTTCTGGCAGTGACTTCTCACCTAGTCAAATGTCACCACTGAGGCACTGGATGAGCATCCTGAAGTGAAACACAAACTTGCCAGGAGCTCTGGCACAAACTCTAACCCATAAAGAGCGAGCTGGTCCCTCTGCAGGGGTGGCAGCTTCTGGCCTAGAATCACAGAGGTATTGTGCTTGGAAAAGACCTCTGAGCTCATCCAGCCAGCACTGCCATGCTCACCACAGAATGGCCCCAAGCACCACATCTAGATGTCTTTTGAACCCCTCCAGGGATGGGGACTCCTTGGGCAGCCAGAGCCAATGCCTCAGCAGCCTTTTGGTGAAGAAATTGTTGTTAATGTCCAACCTGAACCTCCCCTGGTGCAACTTGAAGCCATTTCCTCTAGTCCTTAGCAAGTCAAAGGCCTGTGGGCACAGAAATGGTGTAGCTATGCAGCTGCAAACATCTGCCAGAGCCCACTGTGACTAACCACAACCCATATCCCACCCTCCAAGGCATCTTTCCACCTGGTCTCTCTACCAGCAGCAGAGAGCATCTCAGCATGGACACACTCCTGAGTGACTAAACCCCACAGACAGTCTCTGCTGAGCATTCACAAGCTCCAGTTTCTCAATACCTTGTCAAATGGCCAAATTTGGGAGGGTTTTACTCCAGAACAATAAGAGGCAGATTTTTTTCCTCTTCTCTTCCATGCTCTATTTACAAATGTAAAAGCCCTGCTGTGAAGAAGAGAGCTCAAGAGCTTTCCAAAGAGCAGGCCATCAGAAATCCTTAACAGGACTGGAAGCAAAACCAGAAAGCCAGGAGAGAAATGTGCTGCTTTGCCATCTAGAGCAAGGTGGCTTGGTCTCCTGGGAGCTTCCCAGCCTGCCCTAGGCTGGGTTGAGGGTGGGTTGGTGGGTAGAGATACCTAGCACTCCACAGGCTGCATCCATGTGTGGGTACTGCAGAGAAGATCTCTTGTAGATGACGTGGGGGCTGCCCTTGCCCTCGCTGCCTGTGCTCAGGTTGGCTCCAGGGCTCAGGGGTTCAATGAAGTATTCCTCCTCATCTGCCACGATCACCCCGTGCTGCAGGAGGGAAGAGAGGGGGAGGCAGTGAAAGAGGGAAGAGAAGGAGCTGGGTGACATGCTGCTGGGGTGTGTGAGCTTTCTGGGAGTCAAGCAGGGAATGTCTGGCAAATGCTTGTGAGGATGTGAAGAAATCACAGAATCACACAGGATCACAGCTTGTTAGGGGCTGGAAGGGACCTCTGGAGATCAGCTAGTGCAACCCCCCTGGCACAGCAGGAGATCCTAGAGCAGCTNTGAACTGTGTGAACCTACAGGCTGGAGAAACCGAAGCCAGATGGTGGTGGATGCTTTGGGCCATCTGTGTTCACTAAAGTCCTTTGGAAATCCCAGTCTTTCCCTGCAAAATGATGAATGAGTTGTTTCCTATTCCACCCACTCAGTCTGTCTGTGGGATCCTAAACACCAGACCTTCAACTAGCAGCAGGGACCTCTACCTCATAGACTTCCCAACCTCACCAAAAAGCATCTCAGCACCTTTTCTATCAGCTGGGAAACACGGACTGAGAGCTGCAGAGAAGTGTTGATGCTTAGAAGCTTTTGAGAGACACACTGAAGCTTTAAAATTGGATTTAAAGGCCAATCAGCAGTGAAGCAACCAGGAGGAACCACAACCTTGCTCTGGAGCATGAAACCTTGTAGGCATCACTGCCCTTTTCCACCTCAGCCAGGTGATTGTGTTTCTGCTCCATGATTTGCTTTTTGTTGTTGTTGTTCTTTATTTTATACTTTGACTGAATGAGCTCTCAGCTCTGAGGCCAGACTCTGCTCTCTGTGAGGAGTTCCACTGGTGAGACAGTGACAACTGGCCAGGAGCAGGATGAGGAGCCAAAGCCACCAGGGGCTTGCAGGATCTCTCCTCTGCTGCTGGTCCTGTCCTGGCACCAAGCTTTCCCTCTGCCTGAAAGGGCTGAGCAACCAAAAAAGGTCTGAGTGACCTCAAGGTTCTGAGCAACCTAAAAGGGCAGAGTAACCTAGAAGATCTGAACAACAGAAAAGATGTGAGCAATGTAAAAGGTTGAAGTAACCTAAAGGGTTTGAGTAACCTAAAGGGTTTGAGCAACCTGAAGGGCTGAGCAACCTGAAGGGCTGAGCAACCTGAAGGGCTGAGCAACTTCAGAAGGGCTCTGAGCAACCTAAAAGATGTGAGTGACCTAAAAGATATGAGCAACTTAAAAGGTCTGAGCAACCTGAAAGGTCTGAGCAACCTAAAAGGTCTGAGCAAAGTAAAAGGTCTAAGTAACCTGAAAGATCTGAGCAATCTAAAAGATTTGAGCAACCTAAAAGGTCTGAGCAACCTAAAAAATCTGAGCAAAGTAAAAGGTCTGAGTAACCTGAAAGGTCTGAGCAATCTCAAAAGATCTGAGTACCCTGAAAGATCTGAGGAACATAAAAGGGCAGAGTAACCTAAAGGGTTTGAGCAATTTGAAAGATCTGAGTGACCTAAAAGGGTTGAGTGACCTAAAAGGGTTGAGTGACCTAAAAGATCTGAGTGACCTAAAAGGGTTGAGTGACCTAAAAGATCTGAGCAACTTAAAAGGTCTGAGCAAAGTAAAAGGTCTAAGTAACCTGAAAGATCTGAGTGACCTGAAAGATCTGAGCAACCTAAAAGATTTGAGCAACCTCAAAAATCTGAGCAAAGTAAAAGGTCTGAGTAACCTGAAAGGTCTGAGCAATCTCAAAAGATCTGAGGACCCTGAAAGATCTAAGCAACATAAAAGGTTTGAGTAACCTAGAGGGTTTGAGCAACCTGAAAGAGCTGAGTGACCTAACAGATCTGAGTGACCTAGAAGGGTTGTGTGACCTAAAAGATCTGAGTGACCTAAAAGATCTGAGCAACTTAAAAGGTCTGAGCAAAGTAAAAGGTCTAAGTAACCTGAAAGATCTGAGTACCCTAAAAGATCTTAGCAACCCAAAAGATTTGAGCAACCCTAAAAGGTCTGAGCAACCTAAAAGATCTGAGCAACTTAAAAGGTCTGAGCAAAGTAAAAGGTCTGAGTAACCTGAAAGGTCTGAGCAATCTCAAAAGATCTGAGGACCCTGAAAGATCTAAGCAACATAAAAGGTTTGAGTAACCTAGAGGGTTTGAGCAACCTGAAAGAGCTGAGTGACCTAACAGATCTGAGTGACCTAGAAGGGTTGTGTGACCTAAAAGATCTGAGTGACCTAAAAGATCTGAGCAACCTAAAAGATTTGAGCAACCTCAAAAATCTGAGCAAAGTAAAAGGTCTGAGTAACCTGAAAGGTCTGAGCAATCTCAAAAGATCTGAGCACCCTGAAAGATCTTAGCAACATTAAAAAATCTGAGCTACCTAAAAGGCCTGAGCAAAGTAAAAGGTCTCTATCAGCCCAACAGGATACAAGTCGAAGCTCCATTGCTGTAGCAACTCCTGGCATGGAATCTCAGCCAGCTCCAAGGAATGTGGCTGTGCTATCAGCTGAACTTTACCAGCAAGCCACTGAGGAACAGAAACATGCCTGTCATTGCTCTAGGAGGATGAGAAGTACCCCAAAAGTCTACGAGTCATGTTCCCTGGCTGTCCTCCCCCTCCTTGTGCTCAAGGACAGCTCTGGGTGCAGAGACACCTCTGCCCTGCCATCAGCTCTGCAATGCTGTTGCCCTTTGGGTGTCACCAACCTGGGGGACAGGAGGCCTGCTCTGCCAGGATGAGGAGTGGGAAAGCAGCTCTCTATAACACATCCAGAGGTCCTTACATGGAAGTCCTCAGCTGCCTAAGAGCACTAGGTGTTGGTGGGGAGAGCAGCTCTCTGGGCTGGACCCTGCCTCCCTGACAGGTCTCTTCCCCTTCAGCCCCTCAAGCCATGAAAGCTGAATGGGGGCAGTGTCTGCAGGGCCATGTCCCCATCCCCAGAGTGCTGGGGGATTTCCTCCTGCACCAGGCTCTGTTGCTCTTGGCTCAGCTCCACCTTCTCCAGCACAAGTGAGGTACTGTGAGGTTAGCCTGGCCAGGGCTCCGGCGGAAAGCCGAGTGTCGGCCCCCGGAGCCAGCTGGCTGCCGGCACAGGGACAGGGAGAAGGAGGTCACCCCCAGCTCAGGAGGGGAGAGGATGGCCATGGACTGCTAGGAAAGAGCTGCTCTTACTCAGCCCCAGAGGCTCTGTGGAGCGTGAGGGGCAGGAGGCTCCACTACATCTCGGAGATCCTTCAGCAGCAGAGCTTGGGCTCTGAAACCCTGCCCCAGCCCTGACCCCAGAGCTGAGCTCTGAGGTCTAAGTGGACGTGGCACAAGGCTGTTGGAAGGGGGGGAAGTGAGAAGCCCTGAGAGAGATCCCTGTGGTTTGTGGGGGAGCTGAACTGGATATCCTGCCTATGATTCACCCAGGTCATCTGCAGAGCATGGATGGCTCAGGCTGTGTGTTTATAACCACCCTTCAGGAGAGCACAGACTGCAACTCAGCTCTCCCTCCTTCTCCTCCAGACACACACACGAGCAGCTCAACGTCAGCAGCAGAGCCATCTGCCTTGCTCTAAGTGTTTCATGGTCACCTTGGCTTCAGGAGAGCTTTGCAGGGGAAAGCACAATTCCAGCCCAGGCACATCGGGTTGAGAACTTGGCTTGAAACTGTCCTTTGTGGGGGATTGGACTAGATGATCTCCCTTCCAACCCCTAACGTTCTTTGGTGACACAAGGGGTGAATGACATTTCTCTCCTAAAGTTGTCTCCTTGCTCTGCATTTTCTCCTGGTAGGACACAGCTCCTTGGCATCTTGTGCTTGAGACAGGAGCTTCCAGCTCCTGGCCAGGCTGAGGCAAAGCTGTCTGAGCTGCTCCCTGCAATCACCTCCTGCTTCATACTTGGACCTGCTGGCAGCTCACAGCTCTGCATGTGCTGGAAAATGGACCATTCTGCCTTCAGCTTCTGACAGCTCCAGCCTGGGTGACTTTCATGGAATCATGGAATTGTTTTGGTTGGAAAAGACCTTAAAGATCGTGGAGTCCAACTATTAACAGCACTGCCAGGTCACCACTGCACCATGTCCCTCAGCACCACAGCTCCAGGGCTTTGCAACCCCTCCAGGGATGGTGACTCCAGCACTGCTCTGGGCAGCCTGGGCCAGGCCTGGACAACCCTGCTGGGGAAGAAATTGTTCCTCATGTCTAACCTAAACCAGCTCTGGCACAACTTGAGGCTGTTTCCTCTTGTCCTATCACTTGTTCCTTGGGAGAAGAGACCAGGCAGATATGCTCAGGTATGGGCAGTCCAGAGCTGGGGTGCCCTAAGGTGCTAGTTAGCTGGTGGCTGTTTGAAAACAAAGTGCTTTACAAAGGTTGGCAGAAATTGCCTTGGGATGTGGGAGTTTGAGGCCAGAAGGATAGTGTGGGACTTGCTCTCCACTCTCACAGCTTTGTGATGGACACCTGGGTGGACACAATTGTCCCTTTGCCTCCTTCTTGTGCACAGCTCACCCTGCTTGTGCCCATTCAGCAACACAACACACAAGAGCTTTGTCCCCATCAGTGGGTCAGGTCTGCACAAACCTGGGGCACTTCAACCTGGACATGAACCTTGAGACCTCAGCAGCTGGAGCCCTTCTGCTGTGCCTAGCTGTCCCCTTCAAAGCAGGCCAGTGCCTTCCTAGAGGAGACTGTACTGGGGCTGAGGGATGGCATGAGTGGCTCAACTGTTACTGATGTGGCAAGTCCAGTCCCAATCCTACCACCTGAAAAGATGCCAGACTCCTCTTGCCATCTTCCCTGCCCCTATCATCCTCAATAACCCAGCAGACCTCCTCCTGGCAGAGTTCAGGAGAAGGAGAGCTTTTTGGATGACCTTCCATCCCTCTCTGTCTTCTCCTCCAGACAGCTCCTGGGATCTCTCCAGAGCTTGGAGAAGCTGAACTATCCCAGTACAAGTGCTGCAGGACCACTGCTTGCCCTGGACCTGCTGCCTTCTGAAACGGGGAGGTAATCCTAAGGCCAGATCCCTCCTGAGCCAGCACCATCCTGCTCACCCATGGATGCTTTTGTGAACACCAGCAAAGCATCTTGGGCTTCAGCAGAGTTCCCATGTCCCAACAAAAGGCTAAGCAGGGAACCAGGAGTTCCTGCAGCTCTGACTTTTGGCTGTGAGGTTGAACTGTTAGAGCCCATGATATAATGAGTCAGATTCTCATTGCTGTTAATAAGCCACAGCACTGTTCTGGCAGGGTAAGTCAGCAATAAATCAAACCTGAGCTCATTCCCTTTTGGAAGCTCTTCCACCCTGCCAGGACACTGCTCTGAGGTGGGGCCACAGCAGAAATATGAACCTGGCCTGCAGACTCTTTCTCTACATGTTATCCCTCCAAGGAAGCCTTCATCTTTAGGATCTGCAAAGGGGGGGGATGTGTGCTTCATCTGGCAGGTCAGGAGATGTGCTTTGTGAGCCAGAAAGATCAGCAAAAAAAAAGTCACAGAAAAATAAGGTTGAAGGTCACAGAAGCACACAATCATGAAGGCTGGAAGAGATGTCTAAGCTCATCAAGTCCAACCATCCCTAGCACCCCCAGGACACTAACCCATGGCCCTAAGGAGAGCAGATAGATGTCTCTTCAACCCCTGCAGGGATGGTGACTCCAGCACCTCCCTGGGCAGCCTGGGACAACACTTAACAACCCTTGCAGGGAAGAAATTCCTCCTGACATCCAATCTAAACCTCCCCTGCTGCAACTTGAAGCCATTTCCTCTTGTCCTCTCACTGCTAACCCTGGAGAAGAGACCAACCCCCAGCTCACTGCAACCTCCTTGCAGGGAGCTGTAGAGAGAGCTAAGGTCTGCCCTGAGCCTCCTCTTCTCCACACTAACCAACCCCAGTTCCTCAGCTGCTCCTCAGCACACTTCTTCTCCAGAGCCCTCCCCAGCCTCCTTGCCCTTCTCTGCACACACTCCAATGCCTCTGGCTCCTTCTGGGACTGAGGAGCCCAAAGCTGACCCCAGGACTCTAGGGGTGGCCTCCCCAGTGCTGAGGACAGGAGGATGATCACTGCTCTGCTCCTACTGCTCACACTAGTTCTGCTCCAGGCCCAGATGCTGTTAGCTTTCTTGGCCACCTGGGCACTCTGCTGCCTCAGCTTCAGTCAACTCTCAACCAGCACCCCCAGCTCCTTTCAAGCTTGGATTATCCTATTCCAGCTAGAATCAATGGGAAAATATCCCCTGACTTTGGTAGAAACTCTTGCAAGCAAAACATGCAGCAGGAAGCCCTAGGGATGTCCTGAAGGGATGTGTCCTTCTGCACCCTCAGCTGACTTTGGACACCAGCATGCCACACTCTACCTTGACACCAACCCCTTGCCTTCCCCAGCACCATGAACCCACCTGCTGGGACCCGAACTAGGTTGCACTTCTCCAGCAAAGATTAAAGAAGCTGTAACCAGCTCTGCTTTACTTCTCATCAGTTCCCCTTGGCTGGGCAAAGGCCCAGAGACTCACCAGCCCATTGCAGTTGCTGATGGCCACTTTGGAGCTGAGGTACTGGTCCTGCAGATGACCAGCGTAGTGGCAGTCCTCATGGAAATGGTGCTGCCAGTCCATGCCATCTCGCTTCCAGTACTCCACAGTGAAGTGCTCAGCCAGCAGTTTGGAGTGCAGGGTCAGGTTGAGGAGGAACTGGGTTCTGTGGGCAGACACCTTGTAGAAGACCTGCTGCTCAGATGGCTTGTAGGGCAAGGAGCCCAAGCTGCGCCGAGGCCGAGCCTTCAGCTGCCTGCTGACATCAAAGGTGAGGAAGTCCCCGTTTTGGTCCACTTGGATGGGGAATGCAATCTCATAGTGATCCAGGCTGGAGAGGAACTCCTCTGGGGAGGGAAAGCAAACACACGAGGGATGACATTGTGCAAAGAGAGTCAACGTCAAGCAGCAGAGTCTCCAGCACAGAGCCAACTCTGCCTGAGCAGCGCTCAGCCACAGCCTGAGGGAAAGTCCTGACACAGAGGATCTGCTCTGGCCAGGATCCTTTCAGCCTAGAGAACCTTGGGCTAGCAACAGGCCTTGAGCCTACAGAGTGTGGTCTTGCTCCTCTGCAGGTGATGGAGAGAAACAAACTGGTCCAAGGGGCCATTCACAACACCCAAATTCTGGCTCTGGACTTGGACCATCTCTCCATCCCCACTGGGCAGAAGGACTGAGGTTGGGCAGATGCTATGTGCTTTGGAGGATGATTTTAACCTGGAGTCTTCCAGGAACAAAGCTAGCAATGAGTTGTCTTCAAAATGAGCCAGAACAAGGCTTGAGGTGACAATGTCTCAGGAGAAGAGACAGAAGAGTGTCTCACTGAGGAGTTCCACAGGTGCCACATGGACCTGCTAGGTCTGCTTTGCTAACTGACATCATAACAGCACCCTCCCAGCTGCATTAGTGCATCAGGTCCTGGGCATCAGCCCAAGAGGCACAAAGACAAAGTCCTTGTAATGTCAATCCTGCAATCAAAATAAGAAAGAAGGTAATCAAAATTCCTCAGCTCTGCTGCAAAGGTAACAAGAGAAGAAGCCAGAGAGCTCAGGTCTCTATCTAGGACACCATCCTGCCTTCCCAGCTCAGCAGCTTGGTGTTCTTCAGTCTATCAGCCTGGCTTAGCACCTTCTCCTGGGCCACTTGAGCTTTTGAGCCTGTCTCATAGCCCTGAGGAAATGTGCTCTGAGGAGGTCAGTGCCAAACCCTCTGCCTGCACTCAGGAGGTAACAACACTTGGTGCTGGCAGAGAAATCTGGCACTCTGCAACCTTGCCAAAAATTCCTCATTTTCCAAGCAAAATGCCACAGAAGCTGCCAGATTGGATGTGTCTGGAGCTCTAGCTGTCTCCTGACAGCCCTCACTCAGAACCAGAGCCTTGAGCAGAAGGTGCCAGACAGCCCTGCACCAGACAGGACAACTCCTCAGGCTGTCCTGAACCCTTCACGGATGGAGGTTTGCTGATGGAGTGGGAAAGGATTTGTTCACTTCTCTCTCTGGAAGATTCTTCCCATGCTTTCTGCATCCTACTTGGAGTTGTTTCCCAAGCAAAAGCTTGCTGTGGCGTGGCTGCCCTGCTCCTGGCTCCCCAGCACTCACCTTCAAAGCCTTTCCAGCCAGCAGAACTCTGCACTCCCAATTACAACTCCTACCACAGTGCAGCCCTGCAAAGTTTCCTTGCCCTCTGGAATGTTTGCCAGTGTGGGAGCCTGACAAGAGTGGTTTCCTTGGCCACCAGCAATGGGACAGTCCTTCCCACAGGTTGCCTTTTAGGGGTTAGATCCCATCCTTCCAAACCATAAGCACTTCTGGCATCTCTCCCTGAGCCTCAAGAAGCCAGAACTAATGATCAGGTTTTCAACTTGTTGTGCTCCAGCTTCTCCTGCATCACCCCAAGCAGTTGGGCAGACAAGAAGGACTATTTGCACTTCACCAATGGCCTCAGGCTGGGAAACATTTCCTATCAGAAGCATCTTGTTTCCTCTTTTTCCCTCTCTGCAGTCCTATGTGGGCTTAAAAAACAGTGAGCTGGGAAGAGGTTTGTGCTAGGAAAGGTCCAGGAGCCTGGGCTGCAGTCTCTGATCCTGACAGGTGTCTCAGGTATCTCCAGGAGGACAAAAAGGGTGAGAACCTGCTTTGGTTGCAGTGCTGGTCACCTCTCAGGGATGTCACTCTGGAATCTGAGGCACAAGAAGGAAGATCTAAGAGCAGTGCTCTGCATCACCTGAATGCTTTTGGAGGTGATGGAAAACATAACAAATGGGAGACCTTCAACACAAGGGAGAAGGTAATGTCCTCATCCAGTGTTACAGCTGACTCCTTCCCCTCCTCTGGGTATGTAAAAGCTTAGATCAGGCTCTAAGAGATCAGGATGTCTTCTACTCCCTAAACCTGTGCAGTCTGCCCAACATCACAGATGTTCCTTAACTCCCTCATCCCTGTCTTGGTCCTGCTCCCCATGTTACAGACCATACTAGGAGCTCCCACCTGCAAGAGTGACATGGTTTGGCCTTTCTTTCCTTCCTTCCTCCCTCCCTTCCCTCCAGAAGAGCCATCATGTGCCCTCTGACTCCTCAGCCACTTCAGGCTGTATTAATAGATCTTGGCACCCACTCTATCACCACCAGGGTTTGGAGATAAGCAGCCTGGTGTTTCCAGAGAGCTGTCAAACTGCTGCACAAGAGCTGCTATAAAAAGCTTTTCTCCAGGAAAACTCAAGGCTGCAGAGGACACTGGGGCCCCATGAAAGGACTACAAAGCTCCCAGGAGAAGGCAAGGGAGAAATCTGGAAGCAGAAGGGATGAGATGTGGGGAGAACTACTCCCTGGTCCAGTTTTGGTGGAAGGTGCTGGAGTGTGTCCAGAGAAGGACAAGGAAGCTGGGGAAGGGTCTAGTGAGGTGAGGAGCAGCTGAGGAACTGGGGTTGGTTAGTGTGGAGAAGAGAAGGCTCAGGGCAGACCTTAGCTCTCTCTACAGCTCCCTGCAAGGAGCTTGAAGCCAGGTGGGGGTTGGTCTCTTCTCCCAAGGAACAAGTGATAGGAGGAGAGGAAACAGCCTCAAGCTGCACCAGGGAAGGTTTAAGTTGGACATGAGGAACAATTTCTTCCCCCAATGGGTTGTCAAGGCTTGGCCCAGGCTGCCCAGGGCAGTGCTGGAGTCACCATCCCTGGAGGGGTTGGAAAGCTCTGGAGCTGTGGTGCTGAGAGCCATGGTTTATTGGTGCCCTGGCAGTGCTGTTAACAGTTGGACTCAATGATCTGAAAGGTCTCTTCCAGCCAAGATGACTCTCTGGCTCTCTGAAGGGAGCACTCATTGCAGGGACAGGGATGGTGGAGCAAGGGCAAGGGCCCAGGGGAGGCAGAGAACAAGAAGCAGAAGAGAGGGAAGATGAAGGAGGAGGAGGGAGGGTTTTGTTCCTTCCATGTATGCTCACCACTGCCTCGCTCATTACTGAGCTGCTTAAAGGATGAAAAGGCAGCAGATGTTTGCTTTGGTCTTGTCACCAGACCAATGATGATCTCCAGCTGCAGCCAGACACAATTCCTAAGGGATTGCTCTGGAAAACACTGTGGGAGCCCAGGGCTTCAGGCTGCCCTGGCATTGTGGCAGTCTTGCTACATCCTCCAAGGGTCTGTTGGGTTACATGGGAGCCAGGAGCAGTGAGATCAGCATCACCTCACCTTCCACAAACCAGGGAGTGTCTCATCTCATGCTGCATTGAAACCAAGGTTCTAGTAGAGAATTCCCTTTGGATTCAACCCACTCAGCAGTGGTGAGCATCTGCTGAGTCCTTGGGCTGTTCCCTGGGGGTTGGTAACTGCAGCTGAGTGTGCACATTACCTCTGAGCCTCATCACATCTCCACTGGCTTGAGGAGAACTTCAAAGCTGGGCTGCTAGTTCCCACAAAGACCATGATACTTTAATCTTCTGATGACTGCTACACTGATCTGGAGGCCTGCACATGGGCCATGTGAACCTTGCCTCTGCTAGCTGCAGCAAGGCACTTGCTCCAAATCAGTGGCTTGTTGAAAACACTGGACTTGATCCTCCCTATCACCAGCTGCTAGGAGGAGATAAGAGCTTTCCACCCTCTTGAGATGGTGTTGTGAGGATTATGCACTTACTATCTCAGCAGCGTGGTGACAAGTGTTGGGTCACTTCAATAGCCTGGCTGCAGGGAGCCTGAAAAAGCACTCTGACAGCAAGAGGAGCCCATGGGGCACCATTGGGACTGGGCAGGGGGCAGATTACAATCCCTGGCTTGGTGTTTCCACAGCATCATGATCCCTGCAACACCATGAGCTGGGAGCCAGCCCTCAGAGCTGCTCAGGGGAAGTCAGCAGCTCGGAGAGCACAGGCACAATCAGCTGTGATTTTGGTGAGCCAGCCAGTTTTGGGTTCCCCACTCCCAGAAGGACACTGAGGTGCTGGAGTGTGTCCAGAGAAGGG
>VWZO01010949.1:18902-31627 GCA_013396975.1 Bucco capensis
CCACTGCAGGGGGGTTGGACTAGATGACCTCCAGAAGTCCCTTCCAACCCAAACCATTCTAGGATTCTATGATTCTATAACAAGGAGCAGAGCCAGATCCTGTGGGAGAAGGACACATAACAAGGAGCAGAGTTGGATCCTGTAGGAACAGGAGCAGAGCTGGAGGAGCTCTGTGGCTCTTCCCTACGTACAAACTTTTCCATCACCTCGCTTCTTTTCATCTTTCACTTTCTGAAGCAGCAGTGACCTGCTGGCATGGACAAACTCAAGGATCCCAAGCCCATGTTGGTGGGGTTGTGGTGCTGTTGGAGTGATGCTGGAGATGGATGGAAGGAGCACAGAGAACCCTGGAAGGGTGGCACAGGGTGACCTCTCCAGTCTTGTGCCTCCCTCCTTGGGCTGGTTCTGATGTGCTCCTTCCCAAGTGTCCTTGGCAGGGCCTGGGACCTGCTGGCATTAGAATTACAGATTTGTCAGGGTTGGAAGGGACCTGCAAGCTCCTCTAGCCCCAAGCCCTGTGCCTGCCATGGGCAGGGACACCTGGCACTAGAGCAGCTTGCTCCCAGCCCCAGCCAGCCTGGCCTGCAACACTGCCAGGGCTGGGGCTGCCACCACCTCTCTGGGCAACCTGGCACAGTGGCTCAGCACCCTCCTGGCCAACAACTTCTTCCCAACATCTGTATCTCCCCTCCTGTAGCTTGTGTCCATTCCCCCTAGTCCTAGCACTCCCTGACATCCTAACAAGTCCTTCCCCAGCTCTCTTGTAGCTCCTGCAGATCCTGGAAGGCCACAAGAAGGTCTCCTGGGAGCCTTCTCTTCTCCAGGCTGAATAACCCCAATTCCCTGCTCCTAGAGCTAAGGTGACTTTCTCCATGTGATCCTGCCAGCCAGAAGGTGGCAAGGATGAGGAGCTGGGGATGGAGCTGGTGGTGGCTTCCAGGCCATCTCTTCCCTACCCCACAAAGAGGAGAGGGAAGAGGAGGAATGGAGAAGGGGAAAGGATTAAAAAATCCAAGGTGGACTAAAGCAAAAAGGAGAAGAGGAGGAAAAAAAAGCAGCAAAGCTGATGAGAACTGTTCCTAATTTCCCCATGGGGGCTGCAGACAGAATTCCCTGGAAGCTCAGCTTTTGGCTGGGGAGGAAGCTTATGGGAAGGTAATAGGAAGCAGATGGGCTCTGCTCGGGGCCAGGAGGAAGGTTCAAGGTGCCTCCTAGTGCAGGGGAGAGGAATTTAACTGCTTTTAAAGATGCAGGCCCTGATGGCTTCCAGGTTTCTCCTCCAGCTTTTGCAGATTATGAGCTCAGGTGTCCTTTCCCCCTTTTTTTTATTGAGAGAGAGGAATAAAGGCAAACACAGATCACAGAATGGGTTAGGTTGGAAGGGACCTTAGAGGTCATCTAGTTCCAAGCCTTCTGCCCTAGGCAGGGATGACACCCACTAGATAAGCTTGCCCAGGGCACATCCAACCTGGCCCTGAACACTTCCAGGGATGGGACATCCACAGCTTCCCCAGGTAACCTGTTCCAGGGCCTCCCCACCCTCGGAGTAAAGCATTTCTTCCTAACATCTCCTCTAAACCTGCTGTCTCTCAGCTGAAACCCTTTCCCCCCCTTGTCCTATCCCAATCTGCCTGTGAAGGTTGCTGCTTCCAGCTTTCCCCAGTGGGAGGAAACACTTGCAGTGAACCCTTCCAACCCCCAGCCCTTCCACCAACATCCTCCTGCTGAGCAGTGTCCCACAGGCACACCACTTCCCCCAAAGAGCCTTTTCTGGTCTGTGCCATCAGCAATGGCATTAATGAATGAATGACAGCCAGCAACCCTCATGGCTGCTTCTGCAAGATGAGCAACCAGCAGCTCCTAACCAGGCACTTCCCAACCACCTTGGGGTTATTGTGATGCCATGACCCACAGCTTGGCAACCTTCAGTCCCAGCTCCATCCTGACCTTGCCAGTGGGTTGGAGCAGCACTTCAGGCCTCACAGCTCTGTGGCCATGGTGTGCAGCTCCTGCAAACCCAGCAGCAGAGAGATTGCTGCTGCTCCATCCTCTCCACCTTGACATTGCCCCACCAGCTCAGAAGTTATCATGGAGGGGAAGAGCTGCAAGCAGACCACTTGCTGCTTTGGAACCCAAACTAGGTATGGTAGGGACTGCAGGGTGTTGGGATGTGTGGCTCCTGGGCCATGCCAGTGCCACAGAGAAGCACTTGGCAGCAGCAGCATTACCACATTTCTCAGGCTTGCCCACCACCTGCATGGACCTTCTGGCTCTACACAGCAGGCTCAGCCAGCTACCATGGCCCCACAGCAAATCCTCAAGTCACCATGTTCTCTTGAACACCAGCCCCTTCCTCAGCTGCTGCTGCTGCTTCAGGGAGGCCTACAAGTTCTGGCTGTCACCCCTTGGCTGAGAGCTGCTTCCCAAACACTGCCCTGAGGTAGAAGAGCATCTCATAGAATAGAATAGAACGGCCAGGTTGGAAGGGACCCTCAAGATCATCTAGTTCCAACCTCCCCACACTGAGCAGGGATGCCAATCACTAGCCCAGGTCACCCAGGGCTGCATCCAGCCTGGCCTTGAACACTGCCAGGGATGGAGCATCCACAACCTCTCTGGGCAACCTGTGCCAGTGCCTAACCACTCTCTGGGTAAAGAACTTCCTCATCATCTCCAATCTAAATTTCCCCTCCTTCAGCTTATTTCCCCTCCATGTAGTCTCCAGGAACTGTCCTGGTTTCAGCCCAGGGACCACCTTGTCACTGCCTGACCTGTAGAGCAAGCAGCACTGGGGTCAGAGCAAGGGGACACCCAGACCACCAGCCCCATCCCCACCTCCCTGTGACAGCAAGCACATGGGGAGGCTCACAAAAAGCATGAGGGCCGAGGACACCCTTTACTTGGGGACTGGAATGACATGAAAGCAAAAGGCAGCAGCAGAAGGCAGCCCTGCCTAGCTCTCCAGGGACAACCCAAGAGCTCCTCAGCCTTGCAGAGAGCTGCACATGCCCATGGCCACCTCCAGCACCAAGAGCTCCAGCACACAGCTCAGGTTGCCAGCAGAAAGCTGCTCAGGGTGACCCAGGGTCAGCCTTTTTGGCATGTGGAAGCACACAGGCAAATTGCTCCAGCCAGAGAGAAAAAAAAAACACATACCAAACCCTAAGAAAAGGAGTTGTTTTCTTGCACTTTCAACCAAGCCCAGCAAACATCAACTTGCACCCAGCCAACCTGCATACCTAACTTAGCAGGGTTCTTGGTCCAGCCCAGAGGAGCAGGCAATGTCACCCAGTCACTGCCACAGCAAGGAATCAGAGCTCAGCCCTTACAGCTGCCCAGGGACAGGGCCTGTTTGCAGCTCATGGGCAATGGAGACATCTCCTTCCTCTCCCACCACTGCACCCAATCCTTCTGTGCCACCAGCACCTCTGGCCTCTCCTTACCATCTGTGCTGTAAGGAGGGGAAGGGAAGGGTACAATCATAGAATGGGTTGGGTTGGAAGGGACCTTCAAAGGTCACCTAGTGCAAGCCCTGCACTCAGCAGGGACATCTGCAACTAGAGCAGCTTGCTCCCAGCCCCAACCAACCTGAGCTGGAATGGGTCCAGGGATGGGACATCTCCCACCTCTCTGGGCAACCTGGGCCAGGCTCTTACCACCCTCAGTGGCAAAAATGTCTTCCTTCTCTCTAGTCTCAATCTCCTCTTTCAGTTTCAAACCATCACCCCTTGTCCTGTCCCAACAGCTCCTGCTCAAAAGTCTCTCCCCATCTTTCTGCTAGTCCTTTGAAGTCCTGGAAGGCTGCAGGAAGCTCTCCCTGGAGCCTTCTCTTCTCCAGGCTCAACAAGCCCAACTCTCTCAGCCTGGCCTCACAGCAGAGAGCTTCCAGCCTCATCATTATTGTGACCTCCTTTGGCCCTGCTCCAGCAGGTCCATGTGTGTCCTGTGCTGAGGTAGCATGGGGTAAGGAAAGCCACCACTGTCACTCCTGCCTCCATTCCTTGAACACTGCTCCTAAATCACTTCTCACCACTTCTACCTCCCTCCTCCTCACCACCTCCACTCTGTTCACCCCAGGCTATGGCAACAGGCAGGTCCTTTCCTCCAAGTGCTGGGTTGCCAATGCAGCTGAGTGCTTGCTGCTGGCCCACTCCAGGAGCTGGTAGCCCACTCCAGGAGCTGGTAGCCCACTCCAGGGGCTGGTAGCCCACTGTGCTCCCCAGGGCTGTGGGTGTTCCATGTGTGTGTAGTCACCAGCCTGGCTCCTGGCAGGTTCCTGCACGTTCCTGAGGACAGAGTAAACAGTGCAGCTCTCCCTCACCACGCTGCACCTCCTGCCCTGGTGGGTGGTGAGCACATGGGTGGGTGCAAAGATCCCTGAGACCTCCCTGGCTTTCAGCAAGAGATCATCCTGATATTCCCCAACAAATATTTGGCTGGATTGCACAGTTGGAGCCACGCTGAGCTGCAGATGGCAGAAGTCTCTTTGCAGTCCTCCTGCCAGCATGCCAGGACTTCAGTGGGAGGTCACTTCTCAGCTCTAGAGCAGCATTATGGGTTAAACCCCAGCAAAATCAGCAGTGACTAAGCAGCAGCTCACTGCTAGCTGCACTGAGTGCAAAAAATGGGTTAAAATCCCTGGTCTGCAGAGCTGAAAGCAAGAACTTGAACCTTAATCTGCTTTGCTGCTCCAAGCTTGGCCTCTCCGGGGGCACGGCGAGCAAAGAATGAGAAACACGTAGTTATCACTGCTCACCAGCAGCCTCCAGCCATGGGCTGGTTCCTGCCCACACTGCTCTTACAGCAACCCTTTAGGATCTCCCTCCCCATCCCTCTGGTTGCTTCTGGAGTAAGGAGAAGGGATTCTGCCTTTCCCTTACTTGCTGGCACCCACCAGGCCGAGAGGACCCAGGAGCTGCAGGAGCTGCTGGATCTCACTCTCCCTCACACACACTCACCCCAGCACCCATGGGGGCAAACTGTGGAGTTCTCGCTGCAGGAGAGATGCTGCATTGCCAACTGCTTCAACTTGAAGCCCCAAAGGCAATGTGGGAAAGCTAGGCTGCTGCTGCCAGGCTGAACCCTGGGGAGGAGAGGACATTACCAGCTCCTTCTTTAGCCTCCGTGCCGTGCTCCAGCCGGGCACAGCCTGCAGCCCTTTGTGCTAGCAGCTCCACAGGGCTTTGGGCTCACTCCAGGGCTGTGTGGGAGTAAGGCTTTGGGGTTTTACAACAAAAAACCCAGCAGGATTGTTTCAGGCAAGTCTATTCAGTGCAATCTCAGTGAGGAAAGAGCTGAATTACCCCTCTGCTCCTCTCCACAAGCCAGCCAGATCTCCAACTCCACCAGCAAAGGGGCAGAAGAAAGCCATGCCAGCAAAAGGAGAGGGAGTGGAGAGCTGGGAGCATCGACCTCTCTCTGACACCAAGTGCTCTGCTTTGCTCTGCTTGCTGGAAATATTATCTCTCAGTTACATAAGGATCTGGCCCTATCTGGGGGTCACTGCTTTGCTCCAAGCGTGGTAAAATGCTCGGAGGTCCTCAAGAGGAAAGCAGGAGAGCAGAGCCAGGTCCTACCCTTAGCAGGGAGGAGGTGTGCAGTGTGGGGCAGCCCAAGCCCTAGGGCTGAGCCCAAGCCTAGCTGCTTGCCCAGTCAACTTCAGCCAGATGGAAGGTGTCTCCTGAGCCACCCAAAGCTCCCAGCCTTGGACTTCTTTTGCTTTAAGGAGATGATTCCACCAAGCAGGTCCATTTTCAGACGAGACTTATGCAATAGTTTGGAGCTGCTCCATGTGACCCAGACTTGCTGGAAGCCTGCCACTGCTCTCCTTGCTGGCTTCAGCCAGGCACAAACCAGCAGAGCTCAAGGGGAAACGGAGGAGGCACTGAAGGAAAGGACATCTCCTGTACTACAGGCTGTCCCTGGCAGCTGCAGGCAGCCACTGTCTAGCTGAGGGCACACAGGTCAGCCACATGCCTGCAGCTCTTTGTGTGTGGCTGTGCACCAGCACACACCTAATCTGGACCAGGAGACACACACTACCTGCAGACACTTCTGCCTTTGGTACCCACACACAGGATCATTTGGGTTGGAAAAGACCTCTAAGATCATCAAGCCCAACTGTCAATCCAACATCTCCATGCCAATAAACCATAGCCCTGAGGACAACATCTAGATGTTTCTTGAACCCCTCCAGGGATGGTGACTCCAGCACCTCCCTGGGCAGCCTGGGCCAACACTTAACAACCCTTGCAGGGAAGAAATTCCTCCTGACATCCAATCTAAACCTCCCCTGCTGCACCATGCAGGAGTGCTGATTTTATATCTGGCATCTCCACTGCTGCTTTCTGCCTTCCTAAAAGCAGCCCTTCTCTCTGTAGGGTTCAGCACAGCTAGGAGACAATCCCCATCTCCTGGGCCTCCACCCAAGCAGCTCCCTCCCCATGCTCCCCCTGCACCAGTGTGGAGCAAGCACCAAGGCTCTGCTGTGCTCCAGCTGCCAGGAAGCTGCCCCAGGCTCTGGGAAGGGCCAGGAGCTCTCACACCTTGGAGCAGGGAGGGAAGCAGATGGAGTCAGCTCCATCCCAGCAGAGCTGGCTCCTGCAGCAAAGCCCTTCAAGCAGCCTCTGTGCTTACACAACAGCAACAAAAGGCACCCAGCCCTCGGCTTGCATAAAGACAAACACCCTCCTGTGCCAACACTGAGCTCCACTCACCTGCACAACCACCACTGGCTCTCTCCAGGAGGCAGAAAGGGACATCTGAGGGGACTGGGGTTGGTTAGTGTGGAGAAGAGGAGGCTCAGGGCAGACCTTAGCTTTCTCTACAACTCCCTGCAAGGAGGTTGCAGTGAGATGGGGGTTGGTCTCTTCTCCCAAGGAACAAGTGATAGGACAAGAGGAGATGGCTTCAGGTTGTGCCAGGGGAGGTTTGGGTTGGATATTAGGACAAATTTCTTCCCCAAGATGGTTATCAGGCACTGGCCCAGGTTGCTCAGGGAGGTGGTGGAATCACCATCCCTGGAAGTGTTCAGAAAACATGAATATGTGGTGCTTGAGGACAAGGTTTGGTGGTGCCCATGGTAGAGTTAGGTAAATGGTTGGACTCAATGATCTCAGAGGTGTTTTCCAACCTGTCACAGCTCACACATCAAGTGTGGCAACCTAAATCTGACCCCCTTCCTCCTCCTGGCCTTAGGGCCATACCCCACACCCCTGTGGGGCTATACCTGTGCTAGGGCCTTCTCCCAGAGAGGTGCTTGGTCATCAGACTGGATGACAGCTCCTCTCATCAGCTCCCACACCACCTCCATCCATGCCACAACACACTCCCACATGCTGAATGAAGCTGGAGAGACAAGAGAGCTCCCCTGAGCTTGCCAAGAAGAGCATCTGAGGTGACTCCTGTTCCCCAGAAGGGCTGTGAGAAGCACCAAGAGACCTGCAGTGAGCACAGCAGCTCCTGCTACCACTGCCAGGGCACAGCAGTGTCTCACCCTGCAAGAGCACAGTCCTGGACAAGGGGACATGGCAGGACCTGCTGGGACAGGACAAGGGGTGATGGTTTGGAACTGAAAGAGGTGATTGAGACTAGAGAGAAGGAAGACATTTTTGCCACTGAGGGTCGTGAGAGCCTGTCCCAGGCTGCTCAGAGAGGTGGGAGATGTCCCATCCCTGGACCCATTCCACGTCAGGTTGGTTGGGGCTGGGAGCAAGCTGCTCTAGCTGCAGATGTCCCTGCTGAGTGCAGGGTTTTGGACTAGATGACTTCTAAAGGTCCCTTTCCACCCAAACCTTTCTCTGAGTCTCTAGTTCTAAGCGGGCCAGAGCATTGCCTGTCTCCAGCACCCATGGGTGATTTGGTCCTACCACACTGAATCAAAGAATAACTGAGGCTGGAAGGGACTTGAAGGGATCTCTGGTCCCACCCCACTTTCAGGACAGTGTTACCTTGGACATTAGGTCAGGTTTGGATCACCAAAGCCAGGCTGTCTCAGGGCTCACATACAGAAGGAGCTTGGAAGAAACACAGTGAGCTGTGGAGCAGGACCTAAAGCAGCAAAGTCCTTCTGGACCTTACTGTGCTTCCAGGAGACCAGAAGCCTGTCCTGTCAGAGAAGTGGCTCCAGCTTGGAGACACAGGGAAAGGGAGAGGAGCTCTGGCTGGCCAGAGATGTTCCTCATCCTGATCTGCTCTACCTGCCTCACTGGCTGCTCAGCACTGTGATTCCAGCACCTCAGGACGGAGACAAGCCCTCTGCAGATGTGCAGGCAGCACCCAGGCTCCTAGGGCACCAAGAACACAAAGACACAGCTCAGCTTCTGCCACATCCCTGGAGCCTCCTCACCTCTCCAAGGCTCCCTGCAAGCAGATGAATGCTCCTGCCTTCATCCCACTGCAATGCAAACCAAGGCAGAAGATGGGGACCTCCATGCTCTCACCCTGGGGCCCCTTTTGTGCAAAGCAGCAAGCACACACAGACCTCAAGACATGTTGGAAGACTTCAAGGCACCCACAGACTCCAAGACTTGTTCCTAGTGATAGGACAAAAGAAAATGGCTCCAAGATGTTCCAGGGGGGGTTTCAGACAAGATATTAGGAAGAACTTCTTCCCCAAGAGGGTTCTCAGGCTGCCCAGGGAGGTGGTGAAGTCACCATCCCTGCAGGTGTTCAGAAGACATGGAGATGTGGCACCTGGGGACATGGTTTAGTGGTGAGCATGGTAGTGCTGGACTTGATGACCTCAGAGGTCTTTTCCAACCATAATGATTCTATGATATGGAGGAACAGGAAGAACATGCCAGGGGAGCTCTGTAGCAGGCTGAAGCCTTGCAGCCCACAGCAGGCTCTGGACTCCCTCCAGCCCTTCCAGATGTGGAGGAGCTGCCGATGGTTTCCAGGCCCCAGCTCCCTTCAGTGAGCTCAGGGAGATCTGCTGTGCAGAGACTCCAGAGGCCCTTTCCCCCTCCCTACAGGTTCTCTTTTGAAGGAAACATCTGGCCCAGCTGGTTTGGATTTGCTGGGCTGTGGCAGGGTGCAGCAGAGAAGATGCCGACTCACCAGCACGTGTGGCTTCCCAAGCAGGCCACTGAGCACATTCCTCTGTGCCTGGCCATGGAGGAGCTGCCTTGGAATGCCAAGGAATGAGGAACTGCAGATCCCAATAGGACTGAACTCAGCCTGTGCCCTGTGCTTTTGACCCAAGCAACTTCAGGGTGAACTTTTGGCTCTGTTGAGGTCAGCAGCACGAGTCACAGAATCACAGAATCATTCAGGTTGGAAGAGACCTCTAAGCTCAGCAAGTCCAAGCATCCCTAGCACCCCCAGGACACTAACCCATGGCCCTAAGGAGAGCAGCTAGATGTTTCTTCAACCCCTGCAGGGATGGTGACTCCAGCACCTCCCTGGGCAGCCTGGGACAACACTTAACAACCCTTGCAGGGAACAAATTCCTCCTGATATCCAATCTAAACCTCTCCTGCTGCAACTTGAGGCCATTTCCTCTTGTCCTCTCACTGCTAACCCTGGAGAAGAGACCAACCCCCAGCTCACTGCAACCTCCTTGCAGGGAGCTGGAGAGAGAGCTAAGGTCTGCCCTGAGCCTCCTCTTCTCCACACTAACCAACCCCAGTTCCTCAGCTGCTCCTCAGCACACTTCTTCTCCAGAGCCCTCCCTAGCCTCCTTGCCCTTCTCTGCACACACTCCAATGCCTCTGGCTCCTTCTGGGACTGAGGAGCCCAAAGCTGACCCCAGGACTCTAGGGGTGGCCTCCCCAGTGCTGAGGACAGGAGGATGATCACTGCTCTGCTCCTACTGCTCACACTAGTTCTGCTCCAGGCCCAGATGCTGTTAGCTTTCTTGGCCACCTGGGCACTCTGCTGCCTCAGCTTCAGTCAACTCTCAGCCAGCACCCTCAGCTCCTTCTGTGCCAGCACCAACCCAACCACTCTGCCCCAAGCCTAGAGCATTGCATGGGTTATTGTGACCCAAGAGTAGGACCTGGCACAAGATCATTAAGTCCAACCATCAATCCACTGCTGCCAGCTTAAGTCAGATGGAGCTAAAAGATATTTGGCAGAGATTCTCAGTGGAGAATCTCTCATTGAAGGCACTCACAGTAGCCAAGATGGGAATATTTGCTTCAGTGGTGTCCCTTTAAAAATCTTCTTTGGCATAGAAAGGTCAATCTAGTCCAGGCTGGTGGTTTCCATGCTTCTCACTCCCCAATCCCTGCAGGACACCCAAGCAGCTTACAGATTCCCAGGAAATGTTCACTACTACTCACCCTGCAAACACTTCCTATGGTGAGGAAGTCAAGCAAAGACCTTTTTGACTTGCATTTTTTTCTGCAGCACCTCTGAGCTGACATCACCCCACTCACCAGTGACATGTTGCTGAAGACTCGACAGATTTGGTCCAAATTCTGTTTGTTTGAAGTTCATTTATGTTAACTCTGAGATCTAGGCAGGACAGGACGTGACAAACACATCCTGCAGTGTTGTTTCTGGTTTAGGAGGGAGCTAATTGCCTGAAACTTGGCAAGAAAAGTGGTTTTTGGAGTTGGGGGTTTCAGATAAGCTTTAGAGAAGTGCTTGAATGGAATCATCCCCTGGGTGGGCCTGATGCAACCTGTACTGAAAAGCCTTCCATGGAGCTGCTCCTCTGAACCAGGGCTTCATGGGATGATAAGCACATTCCCTCTTCCCCCCTGACATTGTCTGGGTGGCCTTGAGCCATCAGAGATAACAGAGCCTCTCATGTTACAGGTTTGCCTGCTGGCTTCTTCCATCACTAGCAGACACTGTTGATGTTGAGTAGGCAACACCTTCCCTCAGGGCTACACTTCACCCCAGCAGCTTATCAGAGTCTTGCTCTGGCAAAGGAAACAGCTCAGCCCCTGGGACAAGGCTGATTTACAGGAGATGACAGGACCTTTCCCATTCCACCCAACCAGCAGCTGCTTGGGGAATGCAACTGGAGATGCACCCAGGATCAAAGAAGGAGAAGGGAAGGAGAGGGTGCTGCTGTGGGGCCAAGCAGGAGCAAGGGGAAGCTGAGGATGGAGCAACCAGAGCACTCTGCACCTTCCATATATGGAGAAACTTTAGGACACTGGAACAACCTCCCAAGAACTGGAGGAAGCCTCACAGATGGATGCAGTTCAGACTAGTCCCAGCAAGGCTCTGGGGAGCAAAGCTGAGGGAGCATCCCTTGCCCTGGCTGGCCAACTACCTGGGCACCCAACAAAGCACTTCCTCAGGGAAATGTCTTCTGGAGAAGACCAGCAATGAACAAAGACTTCAAAACCTCATCCTGCTCTCACCCCTCATACACTGGCTCATGCTCTGCCACCACGTGAGGGATGCTAATGAGAACCTGAACAGAGCAGAGCATGAAGCAAAGCTCTGCTGTGCTTGAGCTGCCTGCAGCCACCATGGCTGATGGCATGGGCACAACCAGGACAACACAAGCCCCTGGAGGTCCACATCCTTGTGTATGCTTGACCAGAAAAGTTCCCCAAAATAAGCCTTTGTGGGAAAGTCTACATTTTGCCACAGAGCTAAGGCTGGGCCCAAAGCAGGGGCCCTGGCCCTAAAGAAGAGTCCTTGTTCCCACCACAGAGCTAAAGCTGGCCCCAAAGCAGGATCCCTGTCCCCAAAGCAGGATCTCTGTTCCCAAAGCAGTGTCCCTGTCCCCAAAGCAGTGTCCCTGTCTCCAAAGCAGGATCCCTGTTCCCAAAGCAGGGGCCCTGTCTCCAAAGCAGTGTCCCTGTCTCCAAAGCAGTGTCCCTGTCTCCAAAGCAGGATCCCTGTTCCCAAAGCAGGATCCCTGTCCCCAAAGCAGTGTCCCTGTCTCCAAAGCAGTGTCCCTGTCTCCAAAGCAGGATCCCTGTCCCCAAAGCACTGTCCCTGTCCCCAAAGCAGGATCCCTGTCCCCAAAGCAGTGTCCCTGTCTCCAAAGCAGGATCCCTGTCCCCAAGAAAAATCCACAGCTGTCCCCAACACTGTGTCCCTGTCCCCAAGCACTGCTCCCAGCAGCACATTTCCCTCTTGGCTCAATTCTTCCTCACTGGAAGAGATTTTGCCAGGGTTATTTTATGAACTCGTTTCTATTCCTAGCCCAGCTTGTCCAGCTCTAAGGAGAGAATCTTCTGGCATTCCAGCACCACTAACAGGCACTTGGATGTCCCAAAGGACACAGCCTGAGGGACTAAGCCTGCCCCAAAACCACCTTCAAAGCGACAGCCAAGGAGGGCAGTGGGGCCACACTCCTGGGGCTGGACACCAAGGGCAATGACATTGCAACTTTGGCCGGGGCAGAGAGCTGGAAAATCCTCTGAGCACATCACCCAGGAGGAGAAGAGAAAGACAGAGAGATGGAGAGAGAGGCACTGGCAGCTGCTGGAGATGGAGAGAGGCAGCACAAAGTTGTGTCTTCCTTCCTCAGGAATGAAGGCACATCTGCTTCTGCAAGAGGGATGAGAGCTGCTGCTCCTACTCTCTGCAGCTGAGAACTTCACCCAGGGCAGCACTGAGGAAGAGGAGGATGGCTCAGAGCAGCTAAGATCCCATCAGATGGCTCAGAGCAGCTAAGATCCCAGCAGATGGATCCCATCAGATGGCTCAGAGCAGCCAAGATCCCCTTGCATGGCCCAGAGCAGCCAAGATCCCATCAGATGGCTCAGAGCAGCTAAGATCCCAGCAGATGGCACAGAGCAGGCAAA
>VWZO01010949.1:48273-59757 GCA_013396975.1 Bucco capensis
TCTTGTATTGTGGAGCCCAGAGCTGCACACAATGCTCCAGGTGAGGCTGCACCAGAGCCGAGTAGAGCAGGACTAGCACTTCTCTTGCTTGGTTAGTGATGGAGTGCTTGATGTATCCCAGGATATGGTTGGCTCTCTTGGCTGCTGAGGCACACTGTTGACTTATCTTCATTTTACTATCTATTGTTACTCTCAGATCTCTCTTGGCTGTGCTGCACTCAACTAACATTTCCCAGTAGGTAGGTGGTTTTTGGGTTACCCCTCCTCAAATGTAAAACCTGGCACTTGCTCTTGTTAAATGTCATTTGATCTGTGGCTGCCCAGACCTCCAACCTATCCAAATCTCTGTGGAGAGCATCACATCCTCCAATGGAGTCCACAGCACCCCCCAACTAAGTATTGTCTGCAAACTTACTAAGAGACCAACCCCCAGCTCACTGCAAGCTCCTTGCAGGGAGCTGTAGAGAGAGCTAAGGTCTGCCCTGAGCCTCCTCTTCTCCACACTAACCAACCCCAGTTCCTCAGCTGCTCCTCAGCACACTTCTTCTCCAGAGCCCTCCCCAGCCTCCTTGCCCTTCCAGGTCCCTCTGTGGCCTTGCAATTGTTGCTGTGTGTGCAATTGAACATTTTTCCTTCCAAGAAGGAGTGTGGACTGTCCCTGGGAGCACATAGCTCCTATGTTCTGCTCCAGCATAGTGGGGAAAGAGCTGTATGAAACATTTCTGCCCCT
Source organism: Bucco capensis (assembly GCA_013396975.1). Taxonomy (NCBI): domain Eukaryota; kingdom Metazoa; phylum Chordata; class Aves; order Piciformes; family Bucconidae; genus Bucco; species Bucco capensis. The sequence goes on from VWZO01010949.1 coordinate 49,004, forward strand.
GGCCTGAGATCCACAAGCAGTAGAGGAGCAGTTTGGACTTACCTGAAGCTCTTGCTTCAAGGTCAGCAAGAGCAGATGAGGTCCTTAGTGGGGATGAGGCAGGTTTTTCCTGGGGAGTTCCTGTAAACCCAAGCATCTCAGGCAGAAGTGAGTCAGGGAGAGTCCCTGAGAAGCAGCACTGATGCCTATCTTCAGCTGCCAGCAGAAGGCATTTTTGGCTTTATGAGCAACAAGCAGCACTGGGCTCACACTTTCACAAACTCCTACTCAAACCAGCTCAAGTGTCAAGCCATGGCTGAGGAGCTGAGGCTTGCCTGTACACTCAGCAGGGAGCTTGGGATAGCAGCAATGGGAGTGCTCCTCAGGAAGCCTTGGGAAGAGCTGCCATGCAGTGGGTGAAGAAGAATGAACTTAATCAAGAGCAATTAGAAGAAGGTAACCAGGCCAATCCAAAATGGAGTTTTTCCAGGTTTTTCTCTGAACTAAGAAGCATTCCATTGAATATCCTGAGTTGGAAGGGATCAGGATGAGGATCCTCAAGTCCAGCTCCTGTCTCTGTACTGGACAACCCCCAAAATCCCACCATGGGCCTGAGGCTGTTGTCCAAATGCTTTCTGAACTCTGAATTTCAAGCTGAAGCAGAGTTCACAGAATCACCAAGGCTGGAAAAGACCCCCAGGATCATCAAGTGCAGCCTATGACCCAATACACCACAACATCTAAACCATGCCACTCAGTGCCACATCCAATCTTCTCTTAAACACCTCCAGGGACGGTGACTCCACCACCTCCCTGGGCAGCCTATTCCAGAGCCCAATCACCCTCTGCGTCAGGAAGTGCTTCCTAATGTCCAGTCTAACCCTCCCCTGCTGCAGCTTCAAGCCATGGCCTCTTGTCCTGTCACTAGCTGCCATGGAGAAGAGCCCAACCCCTACCTGACTGCAACTTCCCTTCAGGTAGTTGTAGAGGGTGATAAGGTCACCTCTGAGTCTCCTCTTCTTCAGGCTGAACAGTCCCAGCTCCCTCAGCCTTTCCTCATATGGTTTCCCCTCCAGCCCCTTCACCAGTCTCGTTGCTCTCCTCTGGTATTTATGATTTAAAACACCTCCCATGTGCCTGAGCTCCAGGAATCAGCTCTTCAGTTCATCCTCTTGCACACTGCCAGCTGCTCCTGGAAGGACTTGGGAAGGGAAGCTGTAGAGTGCTGATATTTCTGTCAGCCCTTCCCATCTTCAAGCAGCCTCTCCACTCTACATCTACTGTTCAGATCAAATCAGGAACCACAGAAGGGAATCCAGGGAAAGTGATGGAGGAGATCTGCTCCCCTTGGAAAGCCAGAAGGTCCCTGTACATGTCCATCACCTCTGAAGGTACATAGAAAGGTCAGAGTTGGAAGGGACCTCATCTAGTCCAACCCCCCTGCAGTCAGCAGGGACATCATCAGCCCCAGCTCCCTATGCCATAGCTCACACTCCACCAGTGACCCTCCCAGCCCTGGCTGGGGACACAAGTGACCCAGAGAGGAGCTCAGAGAGCTCAGGCTGACCTCGCCTTTACCTCATTAGGTACTTCCAGCTCCCTGCTCCAGTTACACACCCTTAGACACCATCCCACACTGTCCACACAAAGCCCAGCAGCAGCTCCTGCCATCACCTCCAAAGCACACAACCCAACCTCTGATCCCATTTATACCTTCCAGGCTGGTTCCCCATGGCTCCCATCCTCCAGCACTTCTAGCTGCTCCCAGGTCTCCCCTGGGGCAGGTCCAGGAATCTTAAAGGGGCAGTCCAGGGATCTGGGTTACAGGGATGGGACTGGCTGAGAGCCCTGGGGCTGCTGAGCCTGCACAAGAGCAGAGCCAGAGGGGAGCTGCTCAAGGCTCAGCAAGAGCTCAAGGGTGCAGGGGGCAAGAGGCTGGGGCCACACTCTGCTCAGTGGTGCCCAGGGCCAGCCCAAGGGGCAATGGGCACACACTGGAAGCCAGCAGGTTCCATGGGAGCAGCAGGAGCAAGTTGTTTGGTGTGAGGGTGCAGAGCCCTGGCCCAGGCTGCCCAGAGAGCTTGGGGAGTCTCCTTGTGTGGAGAGATTGCCAAGGCAGCTGGAGGTGATGCTGGAAAAGCTGCTGTGGGTGAGCCTGCTGGAGCAGGGGGATGGACTGGATGATCCCCAAAGGTCCTTGGAGATCTGAGATTATTACTGCTAGGACAATGATCCAGAAAGCATGTTCCTGACAGGATGCTGCCAGTTGGCCACTGCCTCCCCTGGGTCACCAGCACATCCCAGTGCTCTCAGGGACTGGCTCCAGATTCACCCCAAGTGGCTCTGCTATTCTGAGAAACTCTAAAAGCAGACCAGTTCCTGCTGGCTCATCTCTGATCTAAATAAAAACAAGTGGACAGCTATAAATAGATCTGACTGACATCTCCAGGGCTTCCTGCCTGCCTTTCCTGTGGGTCATGGGGCACAGATCTGACTACATTTGCGTAGGTGTTGCTTTCTTCAGTGCATCTTCAGAACACAACACCAACTTGCAGCCATGGCCATCATCACAGGACACCTCCTTTCATGGCCTCTCCTCCCCCAGAGCTATTTCTAACCTAGAGGGAGCACCCAAAGCCAACAGGAACAGCCAGCACCTGGGTCACTGCAGCCCAAGGGACAGAGATTAAGCAGATGCTGGAAAAATCAGGTCCTGTTGCTTGGAATCAGTGGTGGTGGAGAGTTTCTTGCACAGGTTCTTCCAGGCACTAGCTTGTTATCTTCATGAAAGCAACCCATGAAACTGGGTCTCATTTTTGCCTGTGTTTAACAGCTAGGAGGTTGTATGAGGTTTGTTCAGGTCTCTGCAGGTTCTTCCTTCCCTGCAAGGGTTGTTAAGTGTTGGCCCAGGCTACCCAGGGAGGTGTTGGAGTCACCATCCCTGGAGGGGTTCAACAAGCATCTAGATGTGGTCCTAGGGCCATGGTTTAGTGTCCTGGGGGTGCTAGGGATGGTTGGACTTGATGAGCTTAGAGGTGTCTGCCAGCCTTCATGGTTCTGTATCAGAGTTGCTCAGGTCCATGCTCAGGTTGTGCTAAGGAACAGAGTTGGAGCCTGGAAGAGGCCTCCCCTGGAATGCTGTGTCCAGTTGTGGGCCCCTCAGCTCCACAAGGATAGGGAGCTGCTGGAGAGTCCAGCCCAGGGCCAGCAAGAGCGGGAAAGGAGTGGAGCATGTGCCCTAGGAGGACAGGCTGAGAGAGCTGGGTCTCTTCAGCCTGGACAAGAGGAGACTGAGAGGAGACCTCAGCAATGCTTAGAAATACATGAAGGGTGAGTGTGAGGAGGAGAGAGCCAGGCTCTGCTCCATGGCATCCAATGGTAGGACAAGAGGGAATGGGAGCAAGTTGGAGCACAGCAGGTTTAGTATTAAGCTGAGGAGAAACTTGTTTGCAGTTCAGGTGCCAGAGCACTGGCCCAGGCTGCCCAGGAGCCTGTGGAGTCTCCTTGTGTGGAGCCATTGCAGAGCTGCCTGGACACATTGCTGTGTGAGCTGCTCTAGGTGCTCCTGCTCTGGCAGGGGGGTTGCACTAGATGATCTTTCTAGGTCCCTTCCAACCCCTGACATTCTGTGATACTGTGAGGAGCTTAGCTATGCCCAGAAGACCCTGGGCTGGTGTTTGGGCAATAGAGAAAGAGCCAGGAAAGGAGAAACCTTTCAAAGCAAGTGCTTTAGAGGGACTAGAAATGATCGTGGTCTAATCTGCTCCAGACTTCAGGAGGTGACTTTCCCTCATGGTAATTTCCTAAGAGGGTTCATGGGGTTGGATGGAATGGGTGACATAGCCTGAGCCAACCTCTGCTCTCTGGCTTCACTCTCATCCCTCCCTGAGGCTTTCCTGACTCACAGCCCTGTGCCTGTTTGTAGCAGAACTGCCTGTGTAGGCAGCTGGAAACTTGGTGGGAGCTCAGTGGTGATCAGTGGCTCCTGCCATCTCATTTGTATCTGTCGGAACCATTATCAACCATGAGGCATCTGCTCTGATGTTCTGGTCCTGGACTTTCCAGAAAGGGAATCAGCAGGTTTGGGTGCAGCATCTTCTTATCTCATCACTCTCTATCCCAGGCAGCTAGTGGAAATTAATAGTACATGAAGAAGGCCAAAGACCTTCCACTGCCTACTCAGGGCTTCCTCTTGCTTGCCTCGTGAAGGTGACTCATGAGCTTGGCTCTGCAGTTCAAGAGCTGCAATCCTCACTCCTCACATTCTTTAACCAACCTTCCTGACACCTGCCCTCCCCCCGGGAGCAGGCTGAGCTTGGGAAGGCCTGGCAGTGCTCTAGTCTTAGAAGCTGAACCTGGGGGATACACTTGGCCAGTGTCTGGGCTGCTTTGATGCTTGTGGGCATCAAGGCATGAGGACATTTGGTTGGTTCCAAGCTTTGACTCCAGTTAGGGTTTGAGCTACAGAGTGTTTTCATTTCACTCTGTCTCCCAGCCTGGAAGGTCAGCTATGACCTCATTTTGCTTCATCTGATGAACTTGCTGAAAGGGGCTTCACAACTCCAGTTTGTTTGTGCTGAGCCTGACTCAGTTTACCCTAGTCCAGCACCCAAGCTGCAGACACCACTGAGAGCTTCCTGTCGTGGTTTCCTGCCTCGGCTCAGACACCTCCTGAGCACAGCCTGCTCTCCCTTCCTGTTCCCATCAAGGCCATTTCTGGCCTTCATGAAGACAGCAAACAAATAGAAGCAGAGAATCACAGAATCAAAGGATTCGAGAATGGTTTGGGTGGGAGAGGACCTTCCAAGCTCATCTAGTCCAAGCCCCTGCACTCAGCAGGGACAACTGCAGCTAGAGCAGCTTGCTCCCAGCCCCAACCAACCTGACCTGGGATGGTTCCAGGGATGGGACATCTCCCACCTCTCTGGGCAACCTAGGACAAGGTCTCACCAATACTTGTTGTAGGCTGAGCAGTATCCTCCTGACCCCTACCTCATTCCTGCTGGTACAGAGCATGGATCCAGCCAAACCCTTCCCAGCTCCAGTGGTCCCAGGCCCTGGCAGGATGCAGCCCTGTTGCTGTGGTGCTGAGTGGGATGGACAGACTGGGTGAGATGGAGCAGGGCTGAGCACCAGTCCAGGCACAGCTCCAGCCATGGCCTGAGAGCAGAGGTCACTTCTAGAAGAGCACAGTGAGCCCAACCCATCAGGCAGTGACTACTCCAACCATGGGGCAGCAGAGTGCTCAGGAGGCCAAGAAGGCCNCTGCTTAGGGACATGGATTAGTGGTGACCTCTCAGTGCTAGTTAGACTTGGTGATCTTAAAGGTCATTTCTAACCCAAATGATTCTATGACTCTGTGTTGAGAAGTGAGAGTTCTGTTGGGAAACATCAGGACAAACACCCAGTGCTCTGCCCAAAGAACCAATGTCCTCTTAACTCTGAACACGAGTGACACACTTGTGGGAAATGCTGATGGAGACAAACACTCTGATCTTTTTGGGGTCAGCCTCTGCGCTATCTCAGCTCAGACTGCAGGGAACAAATGACACCCTTCCACTATGGCACTGGTTCCCTCAGTCACAGGAAAATGGCTTTTACTTGTGGGTAGGACTTGAGATGATTTGATACAAGAGCTACAGCTCTTTGGCAGGAGGGGCTCTGTGGTGACTCAGTCAACAAGTGCCACTTCTCAGAGGGTTCCCAGCACAGCTGGTGCTGCAGCAGCACACTGGGAGCTTTGGTTCTGGCCTTAGGCTGTTCTGAACAGGAGGCTCCAGTTCCACTTGCAGACTGGAGCTCGCAGGGCCAGGGGTGTTAAGCTCACCTTGCAGTGGGGCCTGGCCACAGCCAAACTCAGCCTTTCTTCTGGAGCAGGTGCAGGAACTGCCAAACAGGATCAGAGGATCAGCCAAAGCAGCAACCAGCCAGGGTCAGGTATTGTGGGAATGAATCCATACATATTTCAAGAGATAATAGATCAATTTGCTGTGAGGGTGAAGAGCCCTGGCCCAGGCTGCCCAGAGAACTTCAGGAGTCTCCTTCCCTGCAGAGATTCCAAAGCTACCTGGAGGTGATCCTGAGTAATGTGCTCTAGGTGATCCTGCTAGAGCAGGAGGTTGGATTAGATGGCCTCTGGTGGTGCCTTCAGCCTTAACCATTCCATGATTCTGTGATCATCCAGCAGGATGAGCAGAGGCTGGAGCACCTCTCCTGTGAGCACAGGCTGACAGAGTTGGGATTAGTCAGGCTGGAGAAGAGAAGGCTCCCAGGAGACTTTCTGGTGGCCTTCCAGGATCTGCAGGGGCTACAAGAGAGCTGGGGAAGGACTTGTTAGGATGTCAGGTAGTGCTAGGACTAGGGGAATGGATCCAAGCTAGAGGAGGGGAGATTTAGGTTGGCTGTTAGGCAGAAGTTGTTGGCCAGGAGGGTGCTGAGCCACTGTGCCAGGTTGCCCAGAGAGGTGGTGGCAGCCCCAGCCCTGGCAGTGTTGCAGGCCAGGCTGGCTGGGGCTGGGAGCAAGCTGCTCTAGTGCCAGGTGTCCCTGCCCATGGCAGGCACAGGGCTTGGGGCTACAGGAGCTTGCAGGTCCCTTCCAACCCTGACAGTTCTGTGACTGTGTGAAGGTTTCTTGTTGTTCCAGATGGATAATATCTGCCCACAAACACTTAGATTTGTCTCTATCTCCATTTGCTCTGAGTGGTGCAGTTGTGTATCTAAGTGTTATTGAGATATTGAATATCTGTCTTGTTACTAAATCTTCCTGCATTTAAGATTTTGGCCTTATAGACCCCCACGGAAAAACTCATTTGTTCAGAGAGGGGAAAAAGAATTTCCTTTTATTGTGAAGAGGGCTGGAGAGCAAATGGCAGGAAGTCCAAGGTAAACACTTGAGGATGGAGGTAAGCAGCACTTTGAAAAAGGAGAAGGTAAAAACCTTCATCATAATGGTGAAGGTAATGAACCCTTGAAACATTCCCCTGCAGGGTTTGGTGCATTCTCTACTGCATAAAATCTTTAAACCAAGATCAGGTGGGTTTTTACTTATACTTTATAGATCCTTTTAGGGTAGGGTAGAGGAATCACTGTAGGATTCCTCTGGATATGAAGGCATCCACTGCTCCTCTCCATCACACAACCACGGCATGTTAGAGTTGGCAGGGATCTCTGGAGATCATCTAGTCCAACCTGCCTGCCAGAGCAGGAGATCCTAGAGCAGCTTGCACTGGATGGGGTGGCCAGGTGGGGTTGGAATCTCTCCAGAGATGGAGGCTCCAGCACCAACCTGGGCAACCTGGGCCAGGGCTCCACCACCGTCCATGCAAGGTTTGAAATGACCTTCCAGATAGCTGAGGGCTGAAGAACCTCTGAGCAGATGACTCTGAATTCCAACGAAACTTTTGTGTGAGTCTCAGTGAAGAACTTTGCTTCTCTCTTCCAGCTCGAGCACCATCCCCACCTAAGCCAAGCCAAACTCTCCAGAGATGCCAGATGCTGCTGCTCACCTCCCTTTTTACTACGGCAACATCTCCAGGTCAGAAGCTGAGGAGCACCTGAAGCTGGCAGGGATGTCCGATGGCCTGTTCCTGCTGCGGCAGTGCCTGCGCAGCCTCGGGGGCTATGTCCTCTCCATGGTCTACAACCTGCAGTTCTACCACTACTCCATCGAGCGCCAGATGAACGGCACCTATGCCATCGCGGGGGGCAAAGCTCACTGCGGGCCAGAGGAGCTCTGTGAGTTCTACTCCAAGGATGCTGATGGGCTCTGCTGCCCGCTCCGTAAGCCCTGCAACCGCCCCAGCGGGGTGGAGGCCCAGCCCGGGGTCTTTGACAGCATGAGGGACAACATGGTGCGCGAGTACGTCCGGCAGACCTGGAAACTGGAGGTACTGGCCCTTGGCAGAGGTGGGGTTGCGGTTGTGCAAGGAGAGTTCACAGAATCCTAGAATGGTTTGGGCTGTAAGGGACATCGGGAGCTCATCTAGTCCAACCCCCCTGCAGTGGCCAGGGACATCCCCAGCTAGAGCAGCTTGCCCAGAGCCCTGGCAAGCCTCACCTGCAATGCCTCCAGGGATGGGAACTCAACCACCTCCCTGGACAACCTGGGCCAGTGTTCCACCACGCTCGTGGGGAGCAACTTCTTTTTAATGTCCAGTTTAAATCTACTCCTCTCCAATTTAAAACCATTGCCCCTTGTCCTTTCCCTCCAGGCCTTTGCAAACAGGCCCTCTGCAGCCTGCTTGGAAGTTTCCTTTAGGTCCTGCAAGGTCACTAGTAGTTCCCCTGAAGCCTTCTCTTCTCCAGGCTGAACAATCCCAGCTCCCTCAGCCTGTCCTCAGAGCAGAGGTGTTGCAGCCCCTGAGCATTCTCATGGCCTCCTCTGCACCTGCAATGCTTGGGGTTGGAAGGGACCTCTGGAGATCAGCTAGTCTGACCCCCCTGCCAGAGCAGGAGATCCTAGAGCTTGCACAGGATGGGGTCTAGTTGGTTTTTGACTCCATTACCTCCCTGGGCAGCCTGAGCAAGGGCTCCACCATCCTCAAAGTGAAAAAGTTCCTTGTCCCTCAAGGGCTTCCTGCTGCTTGTCACCTGGACCTCCTCACTCACTGATGTCCCACTCTTAGGTGTGGTAAAGCAATGCTTTTCTCCTTAGAGGATGCTGGCACTAAGAGTTGTCTTAAAACTCCTATCTCTTCCACTTTCTTCTTCAGAAACAGGTCTGAGAGTCTTCCTGAGCCTTCAGACTCTTCCTCTGAACAGATGGAGATGTAGTGTTGGGTCTGTTCTGGAGGGGCCCTGGGGAGACCTCACTTGCTGTGCTGGGGCCAGCTCTCGAGTCCTCAGTATAGGAAAGACACTGGTGGAGCAGGCACAGAGGAGGACACAACAATGATGTGAGGGCTGGAAGCTCTCTGCTGTGAGGCCAGGCTGAGAGAGCTGGGCTTGTTGAGCCTGGAGAAGAGAAGGCTTCAGGGAGAGCTTCCTGCAGCCTTCCAGGACTTCAAGGGCCTAGCAGAAAGATACCTTGACAGTTGCTACTCAGACTTTTCCAAGTCCTTGCAGAAGGATGGCTCAGGCATTCTCCTGGTGGTACCTTTCTAGGCAAGAGCTCCAGATTTGGCTTATTTTACACCAGAGGTGCTCGACAGCATGAGGTGTCCTCTAGGGTCTCACCTGGAAGCTGACACTGGTGGATAACCCAAGGGACATTGCCACCTACTGGCAAGGGAGAAGCTACCACTGCTTGTAGAGTGTGAGGGCCAGTACAACCAAGGTAGGGTCTTCCCCATCATTTCCAGGCTGGTCCTGACAAGTTGTAGGTGTCTGGGAACAATGAGCAGCCAAGGAGGCAGAAAGACCAGGAAGAGCTCTGCTCTCCCAGGAATGTGAGGCTGAAAGACACCCCATGAGCCTGAGGTCAAGATCCTCCATGCAAGTATGATGACTTCTCCCCTCAATGGACTTCAGCTGGATTCTTGGGATGGGACCAACTGGGATAAGCAAGGGATTCTGCTCCATAGCAGAACAGAACTGAACCCACTCTTGCTATAGGTGTCCTTAAGGCCCCAGACACTGGAAGTACAAGACCTTCCAAGTTCCTTCTGTCACTTGCCCCAAGGACTGCAAAATGAGCTGTGCTGAAGCCATGCAGCCATGCAGCAGGTCTCATGTCTCACTCTTTTCCAGGGGGATGCACTGGAACAGGCCATCATAAGCCAGGCCCCACAGGTGGAGAAGCTCATTGCCACCACAGCCCATGAGAGGATGCCCTGGTACCACGGCAGCATCGCCCGGGATGAAGCTGAGCGCAGACTCTACTCTGGGGCACAGCCTGATGGGAAATTCCTGTGAGTATCCCAAATCCTGCAAGGACTTTTTCCCCATCTCCCCTCAAGCTAGGTGTTTCACAGGATGGTTCCTGGGAGGAGGATGGGTTGATTATGTTCAGACTGTGGTTACAGAGCATTCAAAGACAAGGTCTGACACTCCAAAGCTATTAGTGCTTGGCCTCCATGAAGAGCTCACCTCCAGCTTCACTTTTCTCTCATATTTAGGTAACTCTTTGAGTTAAGGTTGCTGATGCACCAGATGATGTGAGATCCTAGAGAGTCCAGTGAGTGAAGACATTCAGCACTGACACATAGACAATGTGTGGCCAATAAAACCCAGGAGGAAGCATTTGCTCTGTGTCTCTGCCAAGGGGAGACAACTCTTAATTGAATTATCACCTAAATGAGTTAGGGAAAGAAAGAAATATAAGGGATCTTATAGCAACCTAAAGGGGAATAACAGGATAGAAGGGGAGAGACATTTCACAGAATCACAGAATGGTTTGGGTTGGAAGGGAGCTCTGGAGCTCTTCTAGTCCAACACCCCTGCAGTGGGCAGGGACATCCCCAACTAGAGCAGCTTGCCCAGAGCCCTGACAAGCCTCACCTGCAATGCCTCCAGGGATGGGAACTCAACCACCTCCCTGGGCAACCTGGGCCAGTGTTCCACCACCCTCGTGGGGAGCAACTTCTTTCTAATATTCAGTCTAAATCTACTCCTCTCCAATTTAAAACCATTGCGCCTTGTCCTTTCCCTCCAGGCCTTTGCAAACAGGCCCTGTGCAGCCTGCTTGGAAGTTCCCTTTAGGTCCTGCAAGGTCACTAGTATGTCCCCTGAAGCCTTCTCTTCTCCAGGCTGAACAATCCCAGCTCCCTCAGCCTGTCCTCAGAGCAGAGGTGTTGCAGCCCCTGAGCATTCTCGTGGCCTCCTCTGCACCTGCTCCA
>VWZO01010949.1:63492-76406 GCA_013396975.1 Bucco capensis
TCCTGCCTCCCTACAACCTCCCCTCAGGTAGTTATAGAGAGCAATGAGGTCTCCCCTCAGTCTCCTTTTTTCCAGACTAAACAGGCCCAGATCCCTCAGTCTTTCCTCATAAGGCTTATGCTCTAAGCCCTTTACCAGCTTGGTAGCCTCTGTACTCTCTCCAGCACCTCAATGTCCCTCTTGTAGTGAGGGGCCCAAAACTGGATGCAGTACTCAAGGTGAGGCCCTCTCCTTCCACATGGAAGATCAGTAGTGGATAGTAGTCTGAGGATTGCACCAGGCCTGGGGAGTTTCCTAGTAACATCCCTAACCCTGGCTCCAGGGAGACAGCAAACTTCCCTGTGAGAAGGCTCTGGCCAACATATTGGCCCCTCTGTTCCTCTCAGAAGGGAGTCACCTATGACCATAACCTTTCTTTTCTTCTTTGTGGCTGATGTTGAGATAGGAGCAGTGAGCTTATTTGAGTGTGAAGGTTTCTCTATTGTACACTGTTCATCATCCATGTCTTTATTAGACAGATCTATCTCAACCAGAGCCTCAAATCTGTTCTTTAGTAGCACCTGGGGGGATGAGGTGGGCAAGGAAGGAGGTTGTTTGTTGGCTTGACCTTGGACTATCTTCTATTTGCTCCCCATATCTGTATTGCTGCCTCTAGTCTGACAGGGGTGGGATACAGGGGCTCTGTGAACCTGAATACTATCAGATAGGTGCCCCCATTTCTTTTTCAAGGAGGGTAAAGCCTGGCTTTGCCAATCAATCTTCTGTTTGGCCTCCCTGATACTCCTCAATCTTTCTATAACCTCTTGCAGCTCTGTGACCTGTCAGAGGAGGTCATCGACCTGCTCACAGCGCACACAGGAGATCCCAGAAATGCCACCTGCTGCTTGGGAAAGGCTCTGGTATTCCCTGCAGCATGTGACCTGGACAGCTGTATGCTTCTGTTGGCACTCAATCTGGGTTCCCATGTCCACTCTGGTAACAGCATGTTGTTAAACCTTCTGCTGTGTGGAAACCAGAGTTGCTTTCCTTCAATTAAAAAAAAAAACCCATCAAAAAAACCCCCTGCCCGCTGTGAAAGGAATAGGACAAGGGGGAATGGATACAAGCTGAGGAGGGGCAATTTAGACTGAAGATTAGAAGGAAGTTCTTTACCCACAGAGTGGTTAGGCACTGGCACAGGTTGCCCAGAGAGGTTGTGGATGCCCCATCCCTGGCAGTGTTCAAGGCCAGGCTGGATGTGGCCCTGGGCAACCTGGTCTAGTGTGTGGTGTCCGTGCCCATGGCAGGGGGGTTGGAACTAGATGATTTTCATGTCCCTTGCAACCTGGGCCATTCTAGGATTCTATGGAATAGAGAGGGTGGAGGAGAGGGGCAAGAGGCTGAAGGTGAGGAGGTCCCTCCTTCTGTTGGGAAGGTGGCAATTCCAACAGTAGGATGCAGGAACACCTTACCACTTGCTGACCCAGTGAGCCACAACCACTGTAGCTCTGATAAGGTAAAACCTAGAGGGGGTTTTAACCATTCTCCTTCCTCCTAGGCTGAGAGAAAAGAAGGAGCAAGGTGCCTATGCCCTCTCCCTTGTCTATGGCAAGACTGTGTACCACTACCGGATAGAGCAGGACAAGTCTGGCAAGTATGCCATCCCTGAGGGCACCAAGTTCGACACGCTCTGGCAGGTACTGTGCTCTGGCATGCTGACCACTGGGGTCATAAGAGAGGGAAAGCACTTCTCCCTTGGTACAACGAGGGACAGGAAAGGCCAGGTGGAGTTTTGAAGGCTTTAAGCTTGTCCGTGGGTAGTTGTAGCCCTTCCAGAACCATTAGCACAACACTGCTATGCCACTAAACCATGTTGTGAGGTGCCATGTCTACAGGGTTCTTGAATCCTCTCCAGGGATGGTGACTCCAGCACTGCCCTGGGCAGCCTGGGCCAGGCCTTGACAACCCTGCTGGGGAAGAAATTGTTTCCATGTCCAATCCAAATTTCCCCTGGTGCAACTTGAGGCTGTTTGCTCTTGTCCTGTCACTTGTTCCTTGGGAGAAGAGACCAACCCTCTTTCAGGGAGATGGAGAGAGTGAGAAGGTCTGCCCTGAGCCTCCTCTTCTCCACACTAAGCAAGCCCAGTGCCCTCAGCTGCTCCTCACCACACTTGTGCTCTAGACCCTTCACAGGATGGGGCAGGGAACTGAGGGAATGTGACCATGGCTCAGCAACACTTGGCACTGCTGGGGAATGCCATGCCCCTGGAGCCTTCCTGTGCCCTGTGCTACACACCTTGGCCCTGCTCCAGGGAGCAGACAGCAGAGCTTCCTCCTGGCCAGGGCTCTCTGGGGACACAAACTCCATTTTGCTCAATTTTCCCCATTCCCAGGACTATTTTCACTCTGAATATGATTGAAAAAAAAAAGACTTTGGGGCATTTTTCTGGCAAGAGAACCATGCCAGGCTGCCAGCTGCAGATGAGCTCTGAGGCAGGCAGGAGGGGAAGAGAAGGCCTTGCCTCCCTTGCAGTCTGGTGGCCAGAGGCTGGGCTGCTTGTCTCCAGCCAGAGTCAAGTGCTTAGTGTGCTTGAAGCAGCAGTTGCTGCAGTGAAAACCTGTCCAGGATCCTCAGAGCTAACCCTGAGGCTCCTCTGGGGTAGTAGAAGGTTTCTCTCAGGCTTTGTCAAACACAACACAACCTGAAAACCTTTCTGGCTGGAGCAAGGCTAACATTACACTGAAAATGCTTTTCCCAGATCTTCCTTTTGTCTTTCTTTGGTCCTTATCTAACTTCTCAAGTTCTTCCTAGCTCTGGCAGATGTCCAGGTGTGGAAGTGCTTAGATAGGAGAGGAGAGAAAGAAACAGGCTAGGCCCTGTCTGCCATTCCCATGAGTCACACAAGTGGCCTGCAGAACAAAGAAAGAGATGATTTCCTCCTCACAATAATCTCTTTTTCCTCCAATTCCTTTCCCAGTTGGTGGAGTACCTAAAACTCAAACCAGATGGGCTGATCTTCTACCTGAGGGAAACCTGCCCCAACCCCAACCTGCCAGGTGAGCTGACATCTCTCCTTGCCATCCCTGGCCTTGCTTTACCCCCAGGTTGGGGCCAGGTTTGGGCAGTGCCCATCCCACCTTTCCTTTACCATGTCCAGCCTTGAGGTTGAGGGAATATTGAGGTCTCTGCTCCTCTGGCAAACTGTGGTCTGCTGGAAGTGGACACTCTCCAGACCTGACCTAGGGTGGCCCAAAGAGAGGAACAGATGAGGGAATCAGAGCTCCAAATGGGTCAGGGCCTTAGGTAGCTTCTGGAAGATGACTGCTTTTTAGGCAGCAGGGATCTACATGTCCTGCAAGTCTAGCTCCTGGTAGATCTCTTGAGCTGAATGCTCAAACCCATGGGACACTTTGTCCTGGTCCAAGTGCCACAAACATCACATCAGAGCCTGCCCATGGGACACTTGTTCTCCTGGGGTACAGCTCAGCCAGTCCCTGCTCTGGGACCTCTGGAGAGTGGTGGGTGCTCCAGTGCTCCTGCACCTCCTCTGAGGGCTGCTCTGGGAACAACACCCACATCCAGGCCTGTCTCCACACCTCTTTTTGGCTAAAGCTGTGGAAACTGTCCTTTTTGGGGGGTAAAAAGACACAGATGTCCACATAGTCCTTCAAGGACTGATGCTCTGATCCTTCTGAGGCACAGGCAAGCTCCTAATAACTTCTCTTTCCTGATCCACAGCCTCTGCAGCACCAGTGCCACCAACCCACCCCTCTGTCAGTGTAAGTTTTGGGGAGAGTCTGGGCCATTTTGGGGTAGCTGAGTAGTTTAATATTATTGCATGTCAAGCTTGCTGCTCAAACTCTGCTCTTCTCTGAACCTCAGCCACTCCAGTGGAATCTCTTAAGCCCAGCTGCAACCTTGTCCCCGTTCCAGCTTGGATGGGGACAAGGAATAGCTGGGCACAAGCTAGCATTAGAGCTGAAAATGCTTCCCATTCATACTGCACTCCTTGCAACACGTCCTTGGGGAGCCCTTCCTCCCCCCTCCCTGCCCTCCTTGCCAGGCAGGAGTGTGGTTGGATGCTGGGAACACTCAGCCTTGCTGCTGGCCACTGGCCCCTGGCCAGGGCTTTGTGCTGCCTCTGCCTCCCTGGCCTCGGGGCACCTCTGTGCTCACTCCCTGCTGCCAGTGCTGAGCAGTGCCCAAAGCAGCTGGGTTGGGCTAGAGCAGCAGCTCAGCCCAGCACAGGCTGGGCATTCAGACATCTCCTCCAAGAGCTTTCACAATCTGTGCAGGCTCCCACGTCTCATTAACTCTGCTGCAAGCAGCCCTGGCCTTCAAAGCTGAGCCAGGGCCCCTCTGGCACTCTCTGCTTTGGGGACAGTGGCTGTCCCCAGTGTCCTGGAGGGCTCCCAGGGGCCACTTTTTGGGCAGGCAGAGTGCTAGCTGCAAGCTGAGCTACCTCTGGGCTTCCTTTTGCTCCCTATCTCCAAGCAAGCTGCAGAGCCCTGGCTGGGATGACTCCTGATGACTCCTTGTCTCTTTGGGATGGGGACAGGAGAGGGTACAGAGAGCAAACTGCAGCCCTCTGTACACTCACAGAGTCCCCAAATCCCAGCGTGGTGGGGGTTGGAGGGGACCTCTGGAGATTATCCAGTCCAACAGGGTCACCCAGAGCAGGTTGCCCAGGAGCATGTCCAGGAGGGTTTGGAATCTCCTCCTCACAGCTAAGTGAACACAGAGCCCTCAGCACCTCATCCTGCACAGCCCCAGGCTGGGTGACTGAGGGTGATGCTGTGTTAGGCTCTGTGGCACCAACAGCCCTCCCAAGAACTGATCCCTGCTGGATAGTGGAGGAACATTCCAGCTGGGTCTGGAAGGGATAAGGCAGCTTGATATCACTCCAATCTCCTGTGCCCACCTCAAGGCCTTTCAGAGGGAATCACCACTTGGGCTGCAGAGGCTCCCTGGCCCTCTCCTCTCCTATTTCAAACTGAAGAAGTTTTCCTTGGTTCCTTTATGCTCATTATTCTCATTGCATTTCCAGAAGCACCTTGGACCTCTGAATGCAGATGGATATACTCCAGAGCCTGTAGGTGAGCACCTTTGAAAACCTTCTCCTCCTAACAGGAGACAGGAACCACAGAGGTTACCTGACACATCTACATCACTTTCTGGTCAAAGAGTTGTGCTACAAAGCCCCTTTCTTACAATTCATAGAATCATAGTTTGGGTGGGAAGGAACCTTTCAAAGTCATCTAGTCCAACCCCTGCACTCAGCAGGGACATCTGCAGCTAGAGCAGCTTGCTCCCAGCCCCAAACAACCTGACCTGGAATGGTCCAGGGATGGGACATCTCCCACCTCTCTGGGCAATCTGGGACAGGCTCTCACCACCCTCATGGTGAAGAACTTCTTCCTTCTATTCAGTCTCAATCTCCTTTTTCAGTTTCAAACCATCAGCCCTTGTCCTGTCCCAACAGCTCCTGCTCAAAAGTCTCTCCCCATCTTGCTGCTAGGCCCTTGAAGTCCTGGAAGGCTGCAGGAAGCTCTCCCTGGAGCCTTCTCTTCTCCAGGCTCAACAAGCCCAACTCTCTCAGCCTGTCCTAACAGCAGAGAGCTTCCAGCCTCACATCATTTCTGTTGCCTCCTCTGGAGCTGCTCCAGCAGGTCCATGTGTGCCCTATGCTGAGCACTCCAGGCACCCAGGATCACCTCAGTCATTTCAGGGTCCTTAGGCAAGAACATTGCCAACCTGTTTGCCCACACCTGGTTCCCAGTGAGCCAAGCCCTGTCCTGCTCCCCATCTTCCATCCTGCCCACTGAACACTCAGTCTCTTCAGTTACACTTCAGTGGGGTGAAGCCATGGGCAAGCCCAGGCCCTGCAGGAGTGGGAATGCTCAGACACCTCTCCCCATCCTGGCTCCTTCAGCAGCTCCAACTAGGAGAGACCATGGGTTGTGAAAGGAAGGGGATGCCCAGGAGGGAAGCTGGAATGCTGGAGCCTGTAGGAGAACTGGCCAAGAGACTAGAGAAACCATTCCCAGGGAATGAGGGGGAGAGGGATGGGGAAGGGCATGGCATTCACACTTCCAAACAGCTGTGTGTCTTGGGAAGGGGCAGGGAAGTCTCGTCTGCTGCCCATGGACACCAGTGTCTACGAGAGCCCATACAGTGACCCTGAGGAACTGAAGGAGAAGAAACTTTTCCTGAAGAGGGACCACCTGATGATGGATGAAGTGGAACTGGGGGCAGGAAACTTTGGCTGCGTCAGGAAAGGAGTCTACAAAATGAGAAAGTGAGTGCTACCCTGAGGGATGCTGAGGAAAGCTGAGCAGGGTGCTCCAGCCTGAGCTCTGAGGAGGCCCCAGCTAGCCTTCTTCTAGCTACCCTACAATGATGATGGTGTGGAGGTATAAAAGGTCCTGTGGAAGGTCAGTGATGACTTGCCATGGCCTTTCAGTGACAGCCTCCTTGCCCTGAGAGTGTAATTTAGTCTGCACACTCCTAGGCATAAGTCTGCCGCTTCTGAAGGTGTTTGCTGGGCTCAGAGGAGCAAGTCTATGCTTCTGAGATCAGCTTGGTCCATGTCAGGGCAAAGGAGTGAGACTGAGGAGATGTACTAGCCTTGGCTCTGTCACTGGTTGTTTAGGAGTCCCCAAAGATGGCCTTTGCCCACTTTGTGCCTCAGTTTCCCCCTTGACAAATGGCACTGAGGATGCAGATCCTAGTGTGTGAGGTCATGCTCCTTCAGATCTCCAGATGCTGGCCTACACTTGTAAGGGTGAGGTATGTATGGCTCAGCTTCATGAATGAAGCTCCAGGGAGGGCTCCATCCATGCTCCTCATCCGCGCCTTTTCCAAGCACTGATAAAAAGAGGATAGCAGATAGCACCCTCGAGCCTGCACTATGGATTTTTTTTATGTGACACACAGCATGCACAGAGCTGGACCCACCCTTTAGTCCTAAGGTTCATCTGCCAGGGCCTAGCAAGCTTGGACGCTGGCAGCCAAGTCCTTAGGACGGAGGTTTAACCTCTTAGCTGGAAGGCCTTCCAGGGCTAAACAAGCTCCATCTGCCCGGCTTTGGAATCAGAGTTGTCCTTCTCCTAGGATGACTGCCAGGAGGCTAATGAGCTCATCCTACCCATGCAAGGATTCTAGGAACATGAGTATCACTCCCCACACTTTCCCGTGGGCAATGAGTTTAATGCTCCCTCTGCTGTGGGCACAGTTATGGCACCAGGGGCCACAGGAGAACACAAGGGATTTTCAGACTATGCCTGAAGGGTGAGGTGATCTTTGACCTTTTAGGAGGCCTGGGCTAGCAGCAAAGCTCAGCCAAAGCAGTTGAGAGACCAAAGAGCACCAGCTGAGAAGTGATTTGCATTCCTACCTGAGTGCAGCTGCTGCTTAGCTGTTCCCACAGGGTTGTTCCTCTTGTGCCCTGAGCAGGAAGCAGATCGATGTGGCCATAAAGGTGCTGAAGAGCAGCAATGAGAAGACAGTGAAGGATGAGCTGATGAAGGAAGCTCAGATCATGCACCAGCTGGACAATCCCTACATTGTGCGCATGATCGGTGTCTGCGAGGCAGAGTCCCTCATGCTGGTGATGGAGATGGCTTCTGCTGGACCACTCAACAAGTTCCTGGCTTCCAAGAAGTGAGTACTGGATAACAGCTACCTGGCTGATTCTTCTGCATCTCTCATCAAACTTCGCTGCTGCCAGGGTGGGTGGAGAGTTAGATTGTGCCCAGGGCTGGGCTCCCTTGGTTAAGAGAGACAGGGAACTTCTGGAGAGGATCCAGAGCAGGGACACTGAAATGCTGAGGGGACTTGAGCAGCTCTGTGCTGGGGAGAGGCTGAGAGAGCTGGGGCTGCTTAGGCTGGAGCAGAGCAGCCTGAGGGGAGAGCTGAGCAATGCTGAGCAATCCTTCAAGGGTGGGGGTCAGGAGGCTGGGGCCAGGCTTTGTTCTGGGGTGCCCAGGGACAGGACTAGAGGCAATGGGCACAAACTAGCACCCAGCAAGTTGCAGCTGAACAGCAGGAGGAACTGTTTTGCTGTGAGGGTTGTGGAGCCCTGGCCCAGGCTGCCCAGGGAGCTGCTGGAGTCTCCATCTCTGGAGAGATTCCAACCCCACCTGGCCACCCCATCCTGTGCAAGCTGCTCTAGGATCTCCTGCTCTGCCAGGGGGGTTGCACTAGCTGATCTCCAGAGGTCCCTGCCAACCCCTAGCATGCTGTGATCCTGTGAGGGAAGCTGCTAACAGAAAGAGATGTCTTCTCATGGGAAGTAACAGGGAGTGATGCTTCTGGAGCACAGATATTCTCATTCATTCTCTCTTGCAGTTAGAAAAATTGGAAAGGACTATGCTCTGCAGAGAAATGGCAGGTCCTTTATTGTCCTTTCATCTTTCCCAGAGATGAGATCACAGTCAGCAACATTGTGGAGCTGATGCACCAAGTATCCATGGGGATGAAGTACTTGGAGGAAAAAAACTTTGTTCACAGGGACCTGGCAGCCAGAAATGTCCTGCTGGTCAACCAGCACTATGCCAAGATCAGTGACTTTGGGCTCTCCAAGGCTCTTGGGGTTGATGACAGTTACTACAAGGTAAGTGTAAGCCCTGCAGAGGATCTGGACACAGCAGGAGTCCTCCTGGTTGGGCTGGACTATAGACTCCCAGAGGCAGAGGTCTGGGGTCTTCCCAGGAGTCCTCCAGCACCAGCACATCACATTCTGGCTGACCTCACTGCTGTGGCATTCAAAGAGCCTTTCAGAAGGCTCTGGGTGGCAAGGAGGAGGTTCAGGTGGCTGAAGATGCAGTACAGTGGGATGGCAGGAGAGAGGAGCCAGAGCTGAAAGCAAAGTTGAGAAGGTGATGAAGAGTGACCCAGGGCTGATATTCCCAGAATCATGCCCCAGTGGTGTCCACACTGAGCCCCAGGGCTGGGGAGGTGGAGGAGGATGGACAACATCCTGCAGCCAGGGATGGCTGAGCAGGGCCCAGCAGGGACTGAGGCAGGGTTTGGGGCTTGGGGTCTTGAGCTGCCAGCCCAGGGCAAGGAGATGCTTTCAGCAGGATGGGCTTGCTTTGGGACAAACACTCAGCAAAGCAGAGTTCAGGTCCAGCTTCAGTCTGTGTCTCAGGGTGCAAATGTTCCTTTCTCTGCTTTGCTCCAGGCCAGGACAGCAGGAAAGTGGCCCTTGAAATGGTATGCCCCAGAGTGCATCCTGTACCACAAGTTCTCCAGCAAGAGTGATGTGTGGAGCTATGGTGTGACCATGTGGGAGGCCTTCAGCTACGGGCAGAAACCATACAAGGTGAGGCAGAAGATGGAACCATTGTGGAGAGATGCCAGAGGCTAGGCTCCCACTCTCTAGAGGCTGGCACATACTGGAACTCCAATTTCCCTGTCCTTGAGGGGATGTTCTCCCCACTGCTGAGGAGAGGGGAAGGGAGGCAGGCTCATTCCAGTTTAGGGAAGACATAATTCAGATCATGTGGACCCTGGATCTTTGTGCTCACTTCAGGCAGAAGAAACAGAATCAGAGAATGGCCTGAGTTAGAAGGACCCACAAGGATCATGGAGTCCAACTCCTGTCTCTGCACAGGGCAAGCCCAAAGTTACCCCATGTCTCTGAGAGCATTGTCCAGATGCTTCTGTGACTGCAGCCCTGGGGAGCTTGGTCCAGTGCTCCACCAGCCTCTGGTGAAGAACCTTCTCCTAATATCCAACCTAACCCTCCCCTGGCACAGCTTCAGGCCATTCCCTTGGTCCTGTTGCTGATCACCAGAGAGAAGAGCTCAGCTCCTGCCTCTCCTCCATCCCTGCTGAGGAAGTGATGAGCTATGATGAGGTCTCTCCTCAGCCTCCTCTTCTCCAGNGCAAGCCCAAAGTTACCCCATGTCTCTGAGAGCATTGTCCAGATGCTTCTGTGACTGCAGCCCTGGGGAGCTTGGTCCAGTGCTCCACCAGCCTCTGGTGAAGAACCTTCTCCTAATATCCAACCTAACCCTCCCCTGGCACAGCTTCAGGCCATTCCCTTGGTCCTGTTGCTGATCACCAGAGAGAAGAGCTCAGCTCCTGCCTCTCCTCCATCCCTGCTGAGGAAGTGATGAGCTATGATGAGGTCTCTCCTCAGCCTCCTCTTCTCCAGGCTGAACACCCCAAGTCACTTGAGCTGTTCCTCACATGGCAGAAAGCAAAACAAACCCATTTGGCTTTGAATCCGAGCAGATCTTCTCTTTGATCCTTCTACTTACTTGTAGAGCTGAAACAGCAGTTGCTGAGCTAATGCTCTGCCCATGTTTNTCCTGTTGCTGATCACCAGAGAGAAGAGCTCAGCTCCTGCCTCTCCTCCATCCCTGCTGAGGAAGTGATGAGCTATGATGAGGTCTCTCCTCAGCCTCCTCTTCTCCAGGCTGAACACCCCAAGTCACTTGAGCTGTTCCTCACATGGCAGAAAGCAAAACAAACCCATTTGGCTTTGAATCGGAGCAGATCTTCTCTTTGACCCTTCTACTTACTTGTAGAGCTGAAACAGCAGTTGCTGAGCTAATGCTCTGCCCATGTTTGGGTTGGGGTGTGCAGCCTGGGCTGGCCACAGTGGGAGACTGCTGCTGGGCTTGAGAACAGGCATAGTCCAGAGTGTCTGCTGCATGGATCCAAGGTGTTACCTGTCTCTCCTAACCCTGTTGCCAGCTCCAAAACTATTTAAAGCATTTCCCAATTGATTGTCTCCCAGAAAATGAAAGGCCCAGAGGTGATGAGCTTCATCGAGCAAGGGAAGCGCATGGAGTGCCCCACCAACTGCCCAGCAGAGATCTACAGCCTCATGCAGCAGTGCTGGACCTTCAGGTAAGGCTTTCACTAGCTCACCTCCTTGGTGGCAACAGAGCCATCACAACAGGATGAGAACAGGAAGAAGGAGCCAGAGGCATTGGAGTGTGTGCAGAGAAGGGCAAGGAGGCTGGGGAGGGCTCTGGAGAAGAAGTGTGCTGAGGAGCAGCTGAGGAACTGGGGTTGGTTAGTGTGGAGAAGAGGAGGCTCAGGGCAGACCTTAGCTCTCTCTACAGCTCCCTGCAAGGAGGTTGCAGTGAGCTGGGGGTTGGTCTCTTCTCCAGGGTTAGCAGTGAGAGGACAAGAGGAAATGGCCTCAAGTTGCAGCAGGGGAGGTTTAGATTGGATGTCAGGAGGAATTTCTTCCCTGCAAGGGTTGTTAAGTGTTGTCCCAGGCTGCCCAGGGAGGTGCTGGAGTCACCATCCCTGCAGGGTTTGAAGGAACATCTAGCTGCTCTCCTTAGGGCCATGGGTTAGTGTCCTGGGGGTGCTAGGGATGGTTGGACTTGATGAACTTAGAGGTCTCTTCAAACCTTCATGATTCTGTGATTGTGTGAAATGGTGTCTCCTGCCTTGTTCTCATTCCCCACTCCATGAGGAATGATGCAACTCTTTCTTTATTACCATATCATCCCTCCACTCACCTCTACCACTCCTGGAAGATGCCAGAGCCTCTGTGCCTCAGACACTGTCCAGTCCAGGAAAGTCTCATCTGCCCTCCCAAGTCTGACACATCTGGGCTGCTGTTCTCCCCCAGGTTCCTCTGTGCTTGCTGTCTTCTCATGGTGTCAGTCTCCTTTTGTCCTTTGTGCCCTTGCAGGTGGGAAGAGCGTCCAGGCTTCGTCGCGGTGGAAAACCTCATCCGCTCCTACTACTACAGCATTGCCAACAAGGCAGAGAATGGGGCAGGAACAGAGGAGCAGGCCAAAGCAACTCTTCCCTGAGTTCCCTTCTCTGCTCCTCAGCACACAGCCCTTCTGCACAGGACCTGGAAAGGCTCTTGGTGTGAATTCTTGCTTTAAGCTCTCCAATAGGGTCTTATTACTCAAGTAGTTCCAGAAGTAAGAAGCTGGGAGATGAAGCTGTCCCAGCAGACAAGGGCACTCAGCTGTGTGCCTCCTGTCTCCAAACTGCCAGCCCTGATCTCCATCTCCAGCCTGACCCAGCATGGGACAGTACACCCAGTATTAGAGATTCTTCTTACCCACTTCCAAAGAGCTCAGAGCTTAGTGCCTGCCAGGCTCACTAGGGATGAGCTCTGCCAGCACTAAGGATAAACTCTGTTGGCTCCAGCAGACCTGGATTTCTTTCCCAGATCCCTTAAAAAGCAATTCTTTAACAGGAAACCACCAAGTAGACATTTCTAGTGAGGTTTGCATGGGCTGTGACATAGGACAGGGAGTCATCATGTCTTCTTCTCCTTGGCTTAGGGCAAGAAGCAGTTGGTGTGCTGCTTGCTCCTGTGAGGGATGAGGAGGAGCAGAGCTGCATGGTGACACTTCCTTGTCCTCCATGGGCCCTGCTAGCCACAGCTCCTACACCCCATGGCAGTGCCATGTGCCTATTGAGAACAGGGCATGGTGTTTAGGGCTCCTGGAACTACACAGCATGGTGTTTAGGGCTCCTGAATCAACACAGCATGGTGTTTAGGGCTCCTGAATCAACTCACCTCCAGGACCCACTGCTCACCTCCTGGATCCCCTCTGCCCCTCTCTGTGCTAATGGAATAAGCATCTTGCTCTTCAAACCTGACAATTGCTCAGCCTGTAAATAAACTATTCTAATCTTTTTATTTTTAACATAGCTGTGGCTTGGATTATTGAATTCTTCCTAAAAGTTTGCAGCTGTTTCAAGCTGACAAGCTGTGTTTACTCAAGTTGGTGGCAGGTCAGCAGTGGTATTCCCCAGGCCTCAGTGCTGAGGCTCAGCTCTGTTCAATCTCTTTATCAATGATCTGGATGAGGAGATCAGTGTACCCTCAGGAAGTTTGCAGATGACACCAAGATAGCAGGAGGCAGAGTTGATCTGCTTGAGGCTAGGGAGGCTCTGCAGAGGGACCTGGCCAGGCTGGATCCATGCGCTGAGCTTC
>VWZO01010949.1:85509-100443 GCA_013396975.1 Bucco capensis
CATCCTAGGATGCCATTGGCCTCTTGGCCACAAGGGCACATTGCTGCCTCATGGGCATCCTCCTAGCCACCAGCACTCCGAGAGCTTTTTCCCCAGGGCTCTTCTCCAACACATCAGTTCCCAGTCTGGACTGATCCATGGGCTTGTTCTTTCCCACATGCAGTACTTTACACTTCCCCTTGTTAAATGTCATTCAGTCTCTCCCTGCCCATGTCTCTAGCCTGTCCAGGTCACTCTGGATGGCAGCACAGCTCCTGGTGTGCCAGCCACTGCTCCAAGCTTGGGATCATCCCCAAACTTGCTGAGGGAACACTCTACCCCTTCATCCAAATCATTGGTACCAGCACAGCTCTACTTTGGCTTAGGAAGAGAAACAGAGAGGGATTGTGTGTCTGGGATGTTGTCCTTACAGCAAGAAGTCTAGTGGTCCCATGACTATGTATTTAGGGCTCTTTATATATTTTGTTGTCCCAGGCAATGATTTTGACAACAGTAAAAGGTTTTGGCTTTATTGAGAAGTTTTTCTTTGCAACCTTTGGAAGCTACAGGTCTGAAAAGGAAAAAGCCAATTTGGGGCTCTTTTGGCTGCAAGGTTTTGATTGTCCAAGCTGAAAACCACTAGGGAGAGGGAGAAGAACTAAGAGAGGTTTCCAAACTGCTCTTATGAAAGCTCAAATTGTAACTGGAAATTGCTCTTTGCTGTGGGAAACATCTATGTGATGGAAACACAATGTGTGTGGAGAAGATGCTGTGCACACAACATTTCTCAGCAGCTCTTTTCATGCACAGCAGACTGGGACAGGGGAGGAAATCACCTGGTGTAGGAAAATCAGCTAGAGAAATGAGGTTACAGCCTGATGAGTTAGGCTCATCCCTCTTCACTTTCCACATCCCTAAAGTCCTTTTTATTCCTATGCCTTTCCAGAACACAGCATTCTGACTCTTAACTTCTAGAGCTAGTAAGCATCTTAATGTCAGAATTTCATTTCCTCAGGGTTAAATCACAATTCTTGTGAAATCAGCCTTTCCTGAGGGGAAAGATAGAAAGATAGAAATTATCTATCTTGCCAGACAGGAAAAAAACGCAGACAACCCCAAACTCAACTCCATGGTATGAATTCCCAGTGGAAAAAAAATGCAGCAAAATATCTTATTCTCAGCATGGTTAAAATGAAAATGTTTTGAGCTCTCAAGCCTGACTGAAGGATTCATTCATGGAGGTGCTGGAAGGTGTCCAGAGCAGGGCCATGAGGATGAGCAGAGGCTGGAGCACCTCTCCTATGAGCACAGGCTGACAGAGTTGGGATTAGTCAGGCTGGAGAAGAGAAGGCTCCCAGGAGACTTTCTGGTGGCCTTCCAGGATCTGCAGGGGCTACAAGAGAGCTGGGGAAGGACTTGTTAGGATGTCAGGGAGTGCTAGGACTAGGGGAATGGATCCAAGCTAGAGGAGGGGAGCTTTAGGTTGGCTGTTAGGCAGAAGTTGTTGCCCAGGAGGGTGCTGAGCCACTGTGCCAGGTTGCCCAGAGAGGTGGTGGCAGCCCCAGCCCTGGCAGTGTTGCAGGCCAGGCTGGCTGGGGCTGGGAGCAAGCTGCTCTAGTGCCAGGTGTCCCTGCCCATGGCAGGCACAGGGCTTGGGGCTACAGGAGCTTTCAGGTCCCTTCCAAGCCTGACAAGTCTGTGATTCTCTGATTTTCAACTCCACTCTGCTTTGAAGTGCACACAGTGGCCATTGCTCATTGACAACTCCTCGTTCAGACACATCAAGCTCTCACTCCTCTGCTAGAGCTCCCCAGTGGCTCACAGTCCTGTCCCAGTGGTGTTTTCTGGCTGGATCACCCCAACACAGCACGTTGCACAATGAAGAAGGAAGCTTGCTGGGGGATCCCCAGAGGGAAACAGGGATGTGAGGGCTCCAGATTCCCATGGTAGAAGCTATTTCAGGAAAATCTCCTTGTGAATCATAGAATCATAGAATGGTTTGGGTTGGAAGGGAGCTCTGGAGCTCATCTAGTCCAACCCCCCTGCAGTGGCCAGGGACATCCCCAACTAGAGCAGCTTGCCCAGAGCCCTGGCAAGCCTCACCTGGAATGCCTCCAAGGATGGGAACTCAACCACCTCCCTGGGCAACCTGGGCCAGTGTTCCACCACCCTTGTGGTGAGGAACTTCTTCCTAATGTCCAGTTTAAATCTACTCTTCTCCAATTTAAAACCATTGCCCCTTGTCCTTTCATTCCAGGCCTTTGCAAACAGGCCCTCTGCAGCCTGCTTGGAAGTTCCCTTTAAGTACTGGAAAGTCACTATTAGGTCCCCTGAAGCCTTCTCTTCTCCAGGCTGAACAACCCCAGCTCCTTCAGCCTGTCCTCAGAGCAGAGGTGTTCCAGCCCCTGATCATGTTGCCTTGGGAACTGGACAGGAAAATTCATCTGCAAGAGTTATATTGAAATGAAAGTGACATGATAGAGGTTACATATCCCCTACATGTTACATATCTCCTACATATGTTCCATTTCTCCTGCATAACTGTAGGAGCACTCAGCACCTACACTGGTTCATGCTTGGGTTGAATCATAGAATTCCCAAATCCCAGTATGGGTTGGAAGGGACCTCTGGGGATCATCCAGTCCATCCCCCTGCTCCAGCAGGCTCACCCACAGCTCCTTGCCCAGCATCACCTCCAGCTGCCTTGGGAATCTCTCCACACAAGGAGACTCCCCAAGCTCTCTGGGCAGCCTGGGCCAGGGCTCTGCACCCTCACACCAAACAACTTGCTCCTGCTGCTCCCATGGAACCTGCTGGCTTCCAGTGTGTGCCCATTGCCCCTTGGGCTGGCCCTGGGCACCACTGAGCAGAGTGTGGCCCCAGCCTCTTGGCCCCTGCACCCTTGAGCTCTTGCTGAGCCTTGAGCAGCTCCCCTCTGGCTCTGCTCTGCTCCAGCCCCAGCAGTGTGTGCAGCTGATGCTCCACTGTCAGGAGAGGAGGCACTGCTGGTGTCTCCTTGCAGTAAATATAAAGAACTGGAGGTGGTCACTGATTCTCTGAGATCAGATTCATGGCTTTCTCACAAGACACATGCTTGCAGGGTGTGCTGTGCTAGTGTTGAAGGTTGATCTTGATTTAGAAGGTCTGAGTAAAAGGATTTTGTGACTGCTAACAAAATAGTGATGGCTAGAGCCTGCCAATCCAGACCTGACAAATGACTTCCTCACAAACACTCAGAGTCCTGGGTTTATTTTCTCATTCTGGGGCAGTCTGAGAGGCTTTGTCTCCACAACAGTTTGCTCAGAAAAGGTTTTGTGCTCTTTCTGTCTGGCACTGCTTAGAGCAGGAACACAGACTGGTCTGGCAACACTCCAGATCTCATCCAGAGCACTCACCTTACATTACCAGAGAAAGATGCTATGATGAACTCTTTTTTTTCTCCTCAAGATAATAGCCTAAAATAGATAACTCACACCCTGAAATTCTGCTTTTCTCCACTCCCTGTGAGGGGAATCCTGAAGGAGCAACCCTGCTTTTGCAGAGGGGATTAAGAAGCATTTAGCTGCTCTCCTTAGGGCCATGGGTTAGTGTCCTGGNATATATAATAATATGATATATAATATCATATTATGATATATAATCATATATATCATATATAATATTATATATAATATATTATATATTATAATATAATATAATAATATATATTATAATATATGCATATTATAATATGTGTATATATATTATATATATTATAATACATGTATATATATATATATATATTTCAGCCAGCTTTATGAAAATAGCTCAGATATAAAACTGTCTGCATCTCTCCAGCTGAGGTTTTACAGCTGAAGGCTGAAAGAAATCAAGTTTAAGAACAGACTATGGCTAAACAGCCAGAGAGGCTTTAAAACATGTTACCCAGCAGACTAAGAGCTAGGTTCTTGGGTTCTTTCAATGCCTTTGCAAATATTAATTAGCATTTAGATTGGATGTCAGCAGGAATTTCTTCCCTGCAAGGATTGTTAGGTATTGGCCCAGGCTACTCAGGGAGGTGCTGGAGTCACCATCCCTGCAGGGGCTGAAGAAACATCTAGATGCTCTGCTTAGGGCATGAGGGTGCTAGGTATGGTTGGACTGGATGATATTAGAGATCTCTTCCAATCTCAATGTTTCTGTGGTTCTGGGTGACCCAGGGCAGTGTCTGTGCTCTCAGCAGCCACTCCTTTCCCTCCCTGTGTGTCCTCTTTGGNGGGTTAGTGTCCTGGATGTCCTACGGATGGTTGGACTTGCTGAGCTTAGAGGTCTTTTCCAACCTTCATGGTTCTGTGATTCTGTGCTATTTGAAGTTAAATGAAGGCAGCAGGATCCTGATTGCCACTTTTTGGAGCAGTAAGGGAGAAGAGTGACCTCTACAGCTCAGCTCCTTCCCAGACTTGTTATCCTGGGGAGAAGGATTTGCTTTCTCCCTTGCTCACACTAACCCTGTCAGAAGCAGTAAAAAATAATACATGTATATATATATATAAAAATATATATATTTTATATATATATAAATTATTATATACATGTATTNAAAATAGCTCAGATATAAAACTGTCTGCATCTCTCCAGCTGAGGTTTTACAGCTGAAGGCTGAAAGAAATCAAGTTTAAGAACAGACTATGGCTAAACAGCCAGAGAGGCTTTAAAACATGTTACCCAGCAGACTAAGAGCTAGGTTCTTGGGTTCTTTCAATGCCTTTGCAAATATTAATTAGCATTTAGATTGGATGTCAGCAGGAATTTCTTCCCTGCAAGGATTGTTAGGTATTGGCCCAGGCTACTCAGGGAGGTGCTGGAGTCACCATCCCTGCAGGGGCTGAAGAAACATCTAGATGCTCTGCTTAGGGCATGAGGGTGCTAGGTATGGTTGGACTGGATGATATTAGAGATCTCTTCCAATCTCAATGTTTCTGTGGTTCTGGGTGACCCAGGGCAGTGTCTGTGCTCTCAGCAGCCACTCCTTTCCCTCCCTGTGTGTCCTCTTTGGTCTCCACCAGATGGCACAGGCTCCTGGCATGGTTACACAGAGCTAATGGGCCAGCAGACCACAAAGAGGATTTCTGCTCTTCTGCACTGCACCAGCAGAGCTTGTTCCTTGTTTTTTCTGTCCTCAGGGTATGCACAACAAGTTTTACTCCTCTATCAACAGAGTTTCATCACTGTCTTACAACAGACCACAAAAGCAGAGGTGAGATCCCAGCCAAGGCACCTGCAGCAGGTACCATAGGTGCACCACAAGATCTGTCTTCTAAACAAGGATTATCCTCACTTAATTGCTCTGGAATGCCAATCTACAGAGAGATTCCACTGATTTACCTGGAGTCTCAGAGCTCACCACCCCTCATCTGTGTCACCCTGGGGATAAGCTTTGCAGGGTGAGTGCTAATCCAAAGCAAACTATCACTTGCTTCCTACCTGGAATTCATCACCCAGGGATTAGCTGATTCATGCCAAACCACCACCCAGAAGCAAATCTCCTGTGAGCTGTGGAGCAGAGGGTAGAGCACCTGCTGAAATCAGCAGCAGAAGCATCAGTGAAGGATGCTGGCATCCTCTATGTGGTAGAATTCAGATTGCTTGGAATCAGTTAACTGTGAGTGTCTCTAGCACAGCAATTTGCTATGTGCTAATACTGATCAATAAGGGAAGACACTGAAGACCAACGGTGTAGAGGAGAGCCATGGAAGGAGATAAGGACTCACAGAATAATTAAGGTTGGAAGAGACCTCTAAGATCATCAAGTCCAACCCTACCTGTCACCACCATGCCACTAAACCATGGCCCTAAGGAGAATCCCTGCCTGGGAAAGGATCATAGTATCATTATGGTTGGAGAAGACCTCTGGGGTCATTGAGTCCAAAGAGCAAGGCTCCAGCTCTGCCTGCAATCCCACATCCATCACACCAACTGCTGCCCCCAGAGAACTAACTCTTCCTTCCTGTGTTCACCTGGTAGGGTAACAATTTCTAGGTCCTATATATAAAAATCCATGGAGGATTCAGGATGTGACATCACCCATGTCACAGACGAAGCACAAGAGGCATCAGCGTGATTCCACCTTCTCCTCAGGATGGAAGGATGTCCCCATGCCTGCCACCCCTGTGCCTGCCCAGACAGGGAGCAAGGTCACCTCAGCCTGCTGCCAGCCCAGCACAGGGGGCAAGGTGTAAGCTTGTAGTCCCAGCAAGGGGAGCTCTGGAGGCCTAAGGCAGGGGTTGAGCAGCATCCTGGTCCCTGTGGGCAGGCAGGGCCTGAGCTGAGGAGAGTCCTTTCTCTGGGGTCCTTGTTACCTCAGGGTGGGTGGGCAAACCTTGGCAGTGGGAGAGGGTGAAGGAAGGGACACCTTAGTGTGACATTTCAGGACTTCAAGGGCCTGTAAGGAAGACAGGGAGAGACTTTTGAGCAGGACCTGTTGGGACAGGACAAGGAGTGATGGTTTGAAACTAAAAAAGGGAGATGAAGACTAAATAGAAGAAATTTTTCACACTGAGGGTGGTGAAACACTGTCCCACGTTGCCCAGAGAGTTGGGAGATGTCCCATCCCTGGAACCATTCCAGGCCAGGTTGATTGGGGCTGGGAGCAAGCTGCTCTAGCTGCAGATGTTGGACTAGGTGACCTTGAAGGTCCCTTCCCAGCCAAACAATTCCATGGCTCTATGATTGTAAAGGGCAAGGCAGTGAGTATGGGTCTGGAGGCCTGGCAGGAAGGAAGGATCACAGAATCACAGATTGTTAGGGGTTGGAAGGGACCTCTGGAAATCATCTAGCCCAATCCCCCTGCAAGAGGAGGAGAACCTAGAGCAGGTAGATCTAGGGATGCCTTGAAGCAGGGGGGACATAGCCCTGAACTTCCCTATTTATTTCTGCTGTACTGGCTTGCCCTGCTTCTCATTTCATCTGGCCATATCCACAAACCCTCCTCCTCCTCCTCTTCCCTGTGTCCCACCAGTGCCCATCTCCCCATGAGGCTACCCTGTGCCACCTCAGGCCACTGTCCCCACCTCCCTCAGCTCACAGCACTTGTCTCCTGCCTTTCTGAGTGACTCAACACCTACAACAGCTTCTTCAACCTCAGGCTCAGCAGGGAGACCTCCCCCACCCCCTTACCTCCCCACCCCCCCTGCTGCTGCTGGCAAAGCTAACGGGAAGCTCGAAAGCAGCTGTGGTGCTGGTGGGAGCCACTCTGACCCCTCTGCTGATGCTGCCTGCTCTGCCACCGTCTGTCACCGCCTCTTACCTAATCATGACATGACTCCAGCTTTCCTGGGACCTGCTTATGCAAAAAAACACACCAAAAAAACCCCTAGCCAAACCCCAAAAGACCTGAGGCACTGGCATGTGTCTCAGCGCAGGGCAGTGAGGCAGTGCTGGGCACAAGAGCACTGCACTGTCCCCTCTTGCCCTTGCCTGGTGCTCTTGGGTGAGGAGCTGCTGCTGGATGAATCCTAGAGTCGTATCCAACTTGAAGGTAAGTCCTGGCCAGGTTGGTGAGGAGGAGTTCATGGTATTGAGGCTTTTTCAGGTGTTGTGGGGCAAAGAAGGAGGTGATCCTCTCCCAGAAAACCATTTCTGTGCTTGGCCCAAGAGCCCTGCTAGCTCTCCTGGAAACTGGAGGATTTTGGTGTGAAAATACTAGCTTTTCTCTTTATATTTTTTTTCTCTTTCCTTTCCTTTAATCTTTTTCCCCCTTTTTATTTTTTCCCCCTTTTTAGATCATTTTTCCTTTCACATATTCTTTCTTCTCTTTATTTTCAGGGGAGACCTCATCTCTCTCTACAACTCTCTACAAAAAAGTTGGAGTGAGATGGGGGTTGGTGTCTTCTCCAGGGTTAGCAGTGAGAGGACAAGAGGAAATGGCTTCAAGTTGCAGCAGGAGAGGTTTAGATTGGATGTCAGGAGGAATTTCTTCCTCACCATCCCTGCAGGGGCTGAAGAAACTTAGAGATGCTCTCCTTAGGGCCATGGGTTAGTGGTATGTTGTTGATAGGTGAGGTTGCACTTGGTGATCTTAGAGGTCTCTTCCAGCCTTGATGATTCTGTGATTTTCCTTCTCCTTGTTTCTCTTCTCCATTTCACATTGTCCTTTTCTCTCCTTTTCTCCCTCTCTCCCTCCCCTGTATGTTACCTCTATGCTTCTCCCTCTCCTGTCCCTGACATTCCCTTTGTCTCTAACCTTCTGAGCCTGAGCACTCCTCTCTGCCAGCAGCCCTGGATGCACACATCCTCACCACACTGCAGTGCCTGACACCTCCCTCCCAAACTTCCCTTCCCAGGGCGAGTGCTGGAGATGGTTAGATTTCCAGAGTTTGTTGTAAGTTTCTACTATGCTTACCCTAGTTGTTGCAGTTGGACATTTTGGTTGCCTATTCTTTCCTCTGTGCTTCTTGTGGTTCAGTCTCCCCTGCCCCTCAGAAACACTCAGGGTCATGTCCTTGCCCATGGCTGGCTGTGAGGCTAGGGAGCACTTTATTTCCTTCACTGGGCACATTTCTGTTGTTTCTGGTGTCTCTATGGCAGCCAGCTCAGCAGTAGAGCTTGCTAACAGAGGAAATGGCAAGTGCTGGACTTGCAGCCCTGAGGAGAGGAGTTGGCACCATCTCCATGGAGAAGTCACAGTAGAAAGCTGCCTTCCTTGGAGAAGACCTTCTGCCTGCAGCCCCCACCCTGGACTCACCTCTCAGGGGATCACAGAATCATGAAGGTTGGAAGAGACCTCTAGGATCATCAAATCAACCATCCCTATCATCCCAGGACACTAACCCATGGCCCTAAGCAGAGCAGCTAGATGTTTCTTAACCCCTGCAGGGATGGTGACTCCAGCACCTCCCTGGGCAGCCTGGGCCAACACTTAACAACCCTTGCAGGGAAGAAATTCCTCCTGACATCCAATCTAAACATCCCCTGGTGCAACTTGAACCCATTTCCTTTTGTCCTCTCACTGCTAACCCTGGAGAAGAGACCAACCCCCATCTCACTGTAACCTCCTTGCAGGGAGTGTAGAGGATGAGAAGGTCTCCCTTGAACCTCCTCTTCTCCAGTCTAACCAAACCAAGATGATTGTTTTTAAATCCCTTCCATGTCAAACACTGAAAATAATGAGTAGCCAGTACTGCTTTGGATTTGAAGAGAGTGTGGCAGTAAATATCTGTATTCTTGATTAATAAAAGCAGTGGGAAAGATGTTTCTCATGTCCTCCTGGACCATGAAACAAGCACCAAGAACCCACCCAACGACTGGAACCTCTTCTTTCTACACAGACAAATGCCTCTGCTGTATCATACAGAATACAACCCTTATATTTATCTTTAATATCTAAGTATGGTAGATTTTTACTGCTCTAAATTTGAATTTTGAGGCTTATAGCAGACTCAGTCTCTTGGGGACACTCAAAGATTTGTTGGGTGGAGGAAAATGCAGTTCTTAAGTGCGCTACATTGCCTGTTAGCCCTTAGCTAGTATCTCTGCTTGTTGGAAGTTATTAGTGCAATCCTTTACTCCAGGATGACTTCCATGAGTGGAATCATCTGCAGCTATCAGGCAGCATTTCAGGAAAGCCTAATGACTCCAGGCTGTGACATTTCTGATTGCCAAAGGAAACCAGTTTCATTTTGAAAGAGCAGTTTTGATATTCAGCCATCACAACTGCACTCCTCTACTCAGGAGACTCTAAACCATGACCAATTCGAGGAGAACATTCCAGCTCCAGCATGGAAAGAGCTCTCTATTCTTTGCAACATGCTTTGAAAAGCTAAATTCAAGTGATGTTGGAGTGGTAAAATCAAAATGTGAAGAGCTTTTGGGTGGGTTTGGGTTTGTTTGTGAGATGGTGTTGAAGGTATTGTATGGTTGCACCTGATGATCTTGAAGGTCTCTCCCAACCTTCATGATTCTGTGATTATTTTTGAGGCTCCTCAGCATCACATTTTTATTCCTCTTCATCCACCAGAGCTAAACACATTTTTCTCTAATGGAAAGCTGCAGGTCCTACCTAAGGAGGTAACTTGAGCCAGCAGAGGTTTCAGGAGAGCAGCAGATGTTAGAAAACTCTTATTCACCTACAAGATTTTTTGCCTTAGTGACTCTAAAAGGTCTGTCCACCTGCAAGCAGCCACCCAAGGATCCAACCTCCTCTTTTCCTCCGTGCCCTGATGTTTCCACTGGAACACAAACCTGTGGAGCACAGTCCAGTCTCTGCTGTTACTCTGCTTGTCATTTGTCACACAGCTTCTCCTGGCTGCAGTGCTGCTCTCTGAGTCCTGGTGAGGTGATGGTGCTGTATTGGTTTGGTGTGTGCTCCTGGTGTCAGCATCTGGGGGAGGGAAGTGTCTGTCCCCTGAGTTATCATCTGCAGGGAGCTGAGGACTGGTCCTGTGCTCCTTGGGATCTCTCAGACCTAAGAGCTCTGGCAGGTGAGAATCTTTTGGAGAGTAATCTGCTGTGTGCCTAGCTGGAATCCGTGCCAAGGTCACAGGTCTCTCCTTTGTCAAAGCTCTGCAATAAGTCAGCTCACAGTATCCCAGTNNCCACAACTGGACACAGCATTCCAGGGGAGGCCTCCCCAGGGCACAGGAGAGGGGAGAAGAACCTCTCTGGCTCTGCTGGCCACGCTCCTCTTCATGCATCCTAGGATGCCATTGGCCTCTTGGCCACAAGGGCAGTTAATAGCAGAAAGTCAGATAAGATGCAATTAACAGCAGAATTTGGCTCAGTGTTTTGAGAAGGAAAAGTATCTTTATTTTGCTGTGGAGTCAAGTAGCTGAGACAGAAATTCCCACTGCTTCCAGCCAGTGACAGTGCACTGTGAATATTACCATTGCAAGGACTAACCCAAGGGATGAAAGAGCTAATTCATTGTCCTTTGCTGGGATCTCTAAGGAGTGTTATAGCCTGGCTGCTGATTGCCTAGAATCCTACAAGCAGAAACCTGGAAGGAGTTGCAGTGCCTGAGCTGAGGCACTCCAGATTTGACTCCAGTGTAGTTTCAGGCAAAACCCAAGTCTCAATTTAGAGCTTTATCATCTTTTCTGATGATTTAAAATGGAAACTGCAGCAATTATCTTGAAGGTGGAAAAATGGTTTCTAGGCCTGGCCCATGAGAATTTACACCAGAATTTCAATTTAGTTAAGCAGAAATAAAACACAAGTAAGGATCCTGTTACTTTGGGCACAAAAGTCAGTGATTTGAGACTGAAATGGAGAGTTTCATCTTTAGTATAAGTGAGTTGTCACCAGCTCTGTGTGTGTTACAGAAGCTCAGGCAAGAAGTGGCTGAGGCATGACTCTGCCTTGCAAAAACCTTCAAAAGCTTCATTTATTTTCTGTGATGGGAGAGTGAAAGGGAAATCTCTGACAGAAAATCTTGATATTAGCAATTAATGAATGAGAGCTGTGGTCAGGCTCTGCAGTCAGTGCCCTGGGCATGTATCTGAGTGAAGGAGACCTGGGAGCCTTCAGGAGAAGCCAGCAGCCATGGCTTTCCAAAGGAAAAAGGAAGGCGTCAAGAAAGCATCAGATCCTGTGACAAAATTTAGCGCAAAGAGCACACACTGGAAGCCAGCAGCTTCCATGGGAGCAGGAGGAGAAAGCTGTTTGGTGTGAGGGTGCAGAGCCCTGGCCCAGGCTGCCCAGAGAGCTTGGGGAGTCTCCTTGTGTGCAGAGATTCCCAAGGCAGCTGGAGGTGATGCTGGGCAAGCTGCTGGGGGTGAGCTGCTGGAGCAGGGGGATGGACTGGATCATCTCCACAGGTCCCTTCCAATCCTCACCATGCTGGATTCTGGGGGTGCTGGTTGAGAGTTGACAGAAGCTGAGGCAGCAGAGTGCCCAGGTGACCAAGAAAGCTAACAGCATCTGGGCCTGGAGCAGAACTAGTGTGAGCAGTAGGAGCAGAGCAGTGAGCATCCTCCTGTCCTCAGCACTGGGGAGGCCACCCCTAGAGTCCTGGGGTCAGCTTTGGGCTCCTCAGTCCCAGAAGGAGCCAGAGGCATTGGAGTGTGTGCAGAGAAGGGCAAGGAGGCTGGGGAGNTCTGGTCGTGCTTCAGAAAAAAACTCTGCTGATTTTAAACACTTGCTTAGCTCTCATTGATTTCATAGCCTGCAATGACAGAGAGGAAAGGACTTACCTGTGGCTCTAGACAACCTCTTACCTCTTCCTCAGGATGAGGCATCACATTAACCCCTGGGGTCCCTTCAGATAATGATAAGCCTTATCTTTGTGAATCAATCTCCACTTTTAAGAAGAAAAACCTGCTGTGACAGCAGTTTTGGTCAGATTCAATCTGAAACATGGAATTTTCCATCCCTCTGGGTAGGCAGAGAGAGGTGGAGAGTGAATGCAGGGCTGCACGTACAGCCAGCGGCATGCTGTGCACCAGCAGCCATCTGCTCCTTCAACCAGAGCTACATGTGTGAGTTCCTGGGCTAGTTCTCCTCCCATCAGTCCTGTGAGTGAAGATCTAGTGCCTGGAGTCACAGCATCACAGAGTGTCAGGGGTTGGCAGGGACCTCTGGAGATCAGCTAGTGCAACCCCCTTGGCAGAGCAGGAGATCCTAGAGCAGCTTGCACAGGATGGGGTGGCCAGGTGGGGTTGGAATCTCTCCAGAGATGGAGACTCCAGCAGCTCCCTGGGCAGCCTGGGCCGATGCCTGAGAACCCTCTGGGGGAAGAAGTTCTTCCTCATATCTGGTCTGAACCTCCCCTGGTGAAACTTGAAGCTGTTTTTTCCAATCCTATCACTTATTACCTGGGAGAAGAGACCAACCCACACGTCAATCCAAGCTCCTCTCTGGGAGCTGGACTGAGAAGGTCTGCCCTGAGCCTCCTCTTCTCCACACTAACCAACCCCAGTTCCCTCAGNCCCCTTGGCCCCAGCCCAACAATCTAACTTGTCCAGATCCCTCTGTGGAGCCACCTCTCTATCTTCAAGCAGATCCACATCAAATCACAGATTTATCATTATTTTTGCTATTACTAAGGTGAAGAAACAGCAGCAAGGATGGAAACTTGTTTACTGAGGTGCTAGCAGTGCAGGGTTTGTCCAGCACAGTGATCCTGGTAGAAGCTGTCAGAGGTTTCTGTACATCATGCCATGCTCACTGGGGCCTCTTGATTATCTCCTTTTATCAGTGTAAGTTCTGAATAACACCTGTGGGTTAGATACTGATGTACAGGAGTGGCTTGAGATTAACAGCTGAGATCTGGTTTAGTTTAGGATGATATAACTGAAGAGTCAACAATAGGCAGCTAACAATCTCTTTCGTATTAGTGTGAAGCAAGGAAAGCTTGGCTCAAACTTTCTGCTGGTTTAAATGTCTTAAGTCTAAGTTTTGATCCAGTTTAGTTGAAAGATGTAAATTCTACTGATCACACAATCCCCAAATCCCAGCATGGAGGAGGTTGGAAGGGACCTCTGAGGATCATCCAGTCCATCCCCCTGCTCCAGCAGGCTCACCCACAGCAGCTTGCCCAGCATCACCTCCAGCTGCCTTGGGAATCTCTCCACACAAGGAGACTCCCCAAGCTCTCTGGGCAGCCTGGGCCAGGGCTCTGCACCCTCACACCAAAGAAGGTTTTCCTTATGTTTAGCCCTCACTGGCTACCAAAACCTTACCACACAGCAGGAAATCGATGTAATACTCAAATCCACACAATTTTTTAGCACATAAGAATAGTCAGATTGAGTGAGCTTAAAGGTCTGACCTTCAGACTAATATTTTTTGTGATTCCCTTTTTATTTTGGGTGACTCCATTATCCTGAGGCAACAAACTCCAAATACCAGTTTTACCTTGTGTGAAGATGTGCTTTGTTTTTGTTTCTTCCAAACACACAGCCTGATAGTTCCAGTGCATGGAGTTTATTCGTGAGGAATAATCACAGAAGCACAGAATCATTCAGGTTGGAAGAGACCTCTAGGATCAGCAAGTCCAACCATCCCTATCACCCCCAGGACACTAACCCATGGCCCTAAGGAGAGCAGCTAAATGTCTCTTCAACCCCTCCAGGGATGGTGACTCCAGCACCTCCCTGGGCAGCCTGGGACAACACTTAACAACCCTTGCAGGGAAGAAATTCCCCCTGACATCCAATCTAAACCTCCCCTGGGGCAACTTGAGGCCATTTCCTCTTGTCCTCTCACTGCTAACCCTGGAGAAGAGACCAACCCCCAGCTCACTGCAACCTCCTTGCAGGGAGCTGGAGAGAGAGCTAAGCTCTGCCCTGAGCCTCCTCTTCTCCACACTAACCAACCCCAGTTCCTCAGCTGCTCCTCAGCACACTTCTTCTCCAGAGCCCAGGTTCCCCAGCTGTTTGGTGAGACAGTGTGTTGTGATTAAACACCATTGGGTATCATCTCATAGATCTGCAGTGAATCAGTTCCTGTCAGATATAAGTTTTTCTTGGAGGACTCTGCTGGAAAGTACAATTCATCAGAATCTGATCTGCTGCTCAGGGTGGAGATAAGAGAAAGAAGGGGAGATAGGTCTGAAGCCTGAGGCCTAACATGGTCTTCTCTTTAGTGGGAGGAAAGCAGTTTGACCAGAAAATAGCATCTTTAGACCAGGTAGATAGAGTGCATCTATAAAAACCTCAACAGAGCATATTTTGACAGAGGTGTAAGTGGTTTAGCATTAGCATTCAACTAGGACATTACACATTTAACCCCTCACAGCCTTGAATTGTTGTGTATGTGCATGTATTAATCAGCCTTTACATGGGAATGTGTCTTGCTTTCTGCCTCCTCAGAAAGGAAAGAGACTGGCAGAGTTGAAAGGCTGCTCTGTCTGGAGAAGCAGAGCTTCAGAAGGATGCTCTGTCTGAACAGAGCTGGCAGGTCTAGTGCAAATCAGAGGGAACTAGTGTGAGCAGCAGGAGCAGAGCAGTGATCATCCTCCTGTCCTCAGCACTGGGGAGG
>VWZO01010949.1:100464-132374 GCA_013396975.1 Bucco capensis
TGTCCTGGGGCTGATAGGGATGGTTGGACTTGCTGAGCTTAGAGGTCTCTTCCAACCTTCATGATTCTGTGATTCTATAAAGAAAATGAAGGAAAGGCATCATTTTGCAATGGTTTTGATGCTTTCTGTTCTGTTCAGGGAGTAGATAATGCAGGACTTGGCTGATGATGACATTAGCATTTGTGTTCTGCATCTATGGCCACAGACACCACACACCTTAGCAAGTACTGGTTGCATACTGCACTTGGCCAAAATGGTTCTACTCTCCCTAGTCCTCCTCCTCATGTTCCCACTCATCCTTGTGGGTCCTTGTGTGTCACCTTGTGTGCTTCATTGCTGCAGTCTGCACTCATGAAAAGTCCCAAGACAAATGTGTGAGTCTATGTGTGGCTTTGTGGGATGCAGATAATAAAGAACAGGTAGAGTTTAGACTCTGTGGACTAAAACTTCATGCTTTCAGGTATTAAATCATCTGAATCTTCATGCCTTGATCTTCAAAGGCCAGATCCTGCCTTTGAAAAGACTTTCCCCTGCCTCCCACTTCACACTCCACCTCTTTCCAAAGCTTCCTCACCTCAAGCTCGGTGTAACTCCTCCTGGTGTGACTCTGACCTCTTCTCTGGCCTCAGTCCTCATTTCTCACCATCTCACTTCCATCAGCTTCAATTCAAGCAGCATTAAATTGGGGTCTGAAGGAAATTCCCACCTTGGCACAATGGATTGGAGTGTGAGGGATGGAATAAATGTGGGAAAGCCTCAATGTGCTGAGATGAGTTTGCTGGAAGGAAGAGTTTGAGTTCTTTGCTACTTCTTCTGCCTCACAGATACCTCTTTTGGCTCCCTTTTTATAGCTTCCCAGCAGTATTGGACAGTGAATGTTGGTCACAGTGATCTTGAAACTCCTTATGACAGGCACCAGGAGCAAGAGGAGGAGAGGGAGAAAACAAAGCCCTTGGCCTGAGGCTGGTGAGGAGGTTCACACCGTGCAGAAGCCACCTGTTGGCTTCTGACTCATTCAACAAAGAAATCAACTCAAAAAGTAACCTGAGAAATTCCTGGTAAGTGATTAAGCCCTGAAACAATAGCAGAGTTCTGCCTCTTGACGCTGTCAGAAACCACAGCTCCCCTCCCTGAGCTTCTCCCTTTCATCTTTTGAGTTCAGAAGCAATTTGGATCAAAAGCTGGAGGAATTACCCGAAATATATTCACCTTAAAGGACATTCTTTGTTTTGGTCTTTAGTGGATTTCAGAACCTTTGTGTACTGGTTGAGATCTCAGAGACCTATGGCTAAATTAAATCTGTTTAATTACAAAATCACACTGATTTGGGCCAAGAATACTTTTGTGGGACTTGTCCTGATTGAAACCAGAACAAAACTCTGGTCACACAGGGCAAACTCAGGCAGCAGCTAGGTGTGGGTTGGCCTATTCTGCAGGTCCCAGCTGATGCCAACCTGCCAGCACTCAAGGTCTCTAAGCCTGTAAAAATAACTAGCTACTATTTTATCTGCAGGCAGCAGGATATTTAATCAATTTGCTTCTGCAGAAGATTAAGGTTTTTAGGCTCAGTGTCATATTTCTACTGTTCCATGTACATGTAACTCTTGATGCTTCTTTCCTTTGAGGCTTGTGGAGCCCTGGCCCAGGCTGCCCAGGGAGCTGCTGGAGTCTCCATGTCTGGAGAGATTCCAACCCCACCTGGCCACCCCATCCTGTGCAAGCTGCTCTAGGATCTCCTGCTCTGCCAGGGGGGTTGCACTAGATCATCTCCAGAGGTTCCTGCCAACCCCTAACATGCTGTGAAATTCTATCTGATGGAACTCCTTTACACACATTCTCACATCGTTTGATTCCCAAAAACCTCTGGTGATCTTTTGTGCCTTCTTACTTGAGTGCTGGCTTGAGGTCCCTTAAAAAGGGATCTGACTGAAAGGAGGTTGCAGTGAGGTGGGGGTTGGTCTCTTCTTCAGGGTTAACAACAAGAGGATGAGAGGAAATGGCCTCAAGTTGCAGCAGGGGAGGTTTAGATTGGATGTCAGGAGGAATTTCTTCCCTGCAAGGGTTGTTAAGTGTTGGCCCAGGCTGCCCAGGGAGGTGCTGGAGTCACCATCCCTTCAGGGGTTGAAGAAACATCTAGCTGCTCTCCTTAGGGCCATGGGTTAGTGTTCTGGGGGTGCTAGGGATGGTTGCACTTGATGATCCTAGAGGTCTCCTCCAAGCTTCATGAGTCTGTGATTTGCAGAAAGCTATGCAGGAAAACAAAGACATTGCTTTGCTTCCCAAATGGTGTCCTCTTAACATTTAAGAGTTGGATTCTTAAGAGATCATTAGTTACTCTTGGGAAGCTAAACCATTCTAATGTGGGCTTGCACATGAGATTTGGAAAGTGAAGAACACTGGAAACTTTCCAAACCTTTAG
This sequence comes from Bucco capensis, assembly GCA_013396975.1. Lineage (NCBI taxonomy): Eukaryota > Metazoa > Chordata > Aves > Piciformes > Bucconidae > Bucco > Bucco capensis. The sequence continues at coordinate 102,884 of VWZO01010949.1, forward strand.
GCACAAATTACAACCAATCATGTTTAGGAATTGGGGTCTGTGAGCTCTTTTGGTAAGTGCTGATGTGAATGCTCCTGTAGAGCAAGTGGAGCACCCAAATGTGTTCATCATTTCTGTTTCTCTATGTCCTTCACTGAACTTGCATCCTCCTGTGTTCACAGGGTCTGCAGACCCTGCCCAAAGGGATGTCCTGAGGGATTTTGACTCATCCTCTTTTTGCTTGCAGATGATCATCAGTCATCAAAGAAAGAGTAATTCATGTCCCTCATGCAATAGATTGATTTAGCCAGAATGTTGGCTCTTAGTCATGCTGATGATTAGCTGTGGTGATCTCCAGAAAGGTCACAGGCCAGCTTTTCACAAGTTTACAGCATCTGACTGCATGAAAACAGACAGCCCAGGCTTTCCAAAGGAGTTTGACTCCTCACTTCACCTGCAGCTCTGAATATGTCACTTCAATTTGCTTCTTAAATGGCTGTTAGAAACCCCAAAATGCTTAAACTGAATGTTTCTGGCTAAAAACTGAACTGTGCTTGTTTTTTTGAATGTGATGTTGATTTGATTGCCTCTGAGTTAGGACAATTTTCATCCAGAAACATTTTGTTCTTGGGGCAGAGGGGAGAAGAGGTTTTCAGGTGATCATGTCAGTCACCCTTCTTCCCCCCAACACTCTGCTCAGCCCTGCCAGGAACCTTGCTGCTGGTGTCCCCATGACTCAGAAAAGCACTTTGCAGTGGTAAGTCTAGCAATGTGGTGACCCATGGGTGCAGCACAGTGCTAGTGAGGTGTGCTGCAAGCAGCCACACAGGGTGGAGGACACCTCAACCACTCCTGCATTGAGCTTTGTGGGTGCCAACAGCCATGTAGTCAGGAAGGGCCTTGTGCAAGGGCTGTGGGGATTGAAAGGTGGCAAACACCAAAGCTTTAGTGCACTAGCTGCTAATTGAAGAGAAAGAATAATGTCCTCCTTTCCCAGTTTTGGGTAATCCTCTAGAGGTGATGGCCCAGCTTTCTGCTAGATGTCACTTAGGTGCCCAGCAGCCTGGCAGTGAGGCATTTCTGGGCATTTCCTTTCTTTGCTCCTTCCTTATCCATGCTGTAGGGCTGTCCTACCAAGCTCTCTCCTCTTGACCCTGCAGAGTAGCTTCCCAAAGCTAACATCAGGCTCACAAGATGTTGCTCTCCTCACCAGACCTGCAATGTCTATATCACAATTGGTGATTGTGGGCTCGCTACAGTCAACAGACAACAGCCCAGGGAGCTCAGCTGGTCAAATGTCACTACTTCAGGGTAAGATATATCAATGTAGGCCTTGCTAAGCTCCTTCACTAGGTCTCTGAGCAGTACAGAGGCTGTCTGAGGTGACCACGTGCAGGTGCTTGCTTCTAGAAGCTCAAATGAGCTCAGCACAAACCCTCCCAGATTGTCCAGAGGCAAAAGGGCTGGTGTTGTTTTCAAGATCACCATCGTACAGGAAGCTTGTAGCTTAGATGAGGATCTCTGGAATGTGATCTCTGATTAACTTAATACACAACTTACACTCTATCATTGGTCTTCTCTGCTAGCATCCTCCCTTAGGAATGTACTATGGTCATTGTCTTGGACAATTCTGTGCCGAGATTTGGTACCATACTGCTGCTCAGCACAGAATCACAGCATGTTAGGGGTTGGCANGGCACCCACCTGCCCTTTTAGGCTTCTAGATGGCACTTTCCTAGTTCACATCCACATCTGCTTGGAAACCTAGGAAAATCTTAGATTTCCTCAACCCAGCTTTCCAGGGTGGCACCAGAGGAAAAAGAGGGACTGAGTATACACAGCAGCTTTGTAATCCAGCTGCAGCTGCTAGCTAAGCTATGTGGTTGGCTGAGGTAAATCAGTTCCTCTCCCTGTGCCTTCCTTATCTGTAGAAGAAAGGCAATGAGTCTTTGTTTCCTTTGTGAGACAGTTGGAGATCAGTGGGAGATAAGCACTGTGGGAGAGCAAATTTTGATTGTCCTGGTTGAAGTTAGTTAGGCAAAGTGTTTGTGATTGTTCACTCAGTGGGCAAAACGTGACCTTTTTGACTCTGCTTAGGTAGATATGTTTATGGGGTAGCCTGTGATGGATTTTGCAGTGAGATGTGAGAGTTCTGATGTGCTGAGAGGGTTCTGAAAAGGTGGCTCCAAACATGGCAGAAGCTGTCCTCAGGTTATTGGTGTGGATGCTGCTCCTGGTACAGAACCTCAGATTCATTCAGGTTGGAGGACACATCTAAGCTCAGCAAGTCCAACCATCCNAGGACAGAGCTACACCAGAGATGAAGCAACTCCATGCCTAAATGAATTCATCCATGGCTATTCATGAATCACGCTTTTAGTGGTAACAGCTTTATCCTCTAACCCTGGCAGAACGCAGCTGTCTTCCTTCAGCATGGAGAAGTTCCTGGCACCGTTGAGCACTTTCAGCGAGCTCGTCCTTCAGCAGAGGGAGGCCAAGCTGCTGGGTGCCCGGGGGCTCGGTCCGTCGCGGCGCAAGCGCGAGTTCATGCCTGACGAGAAGAAGGACACCATGTACTGGGAGAAGCGGCGCAAGAACAACGAGGCAGCCAAGCGCTCGCGAGAGAAGCGACGCCTCAACGACTTCGCCATGGAGAGCCAGCTGGCTGCCCTCAGCAGGGAGAATGCCATCCTCAGGAGAGAGCTGCTCTCCCTGAAGCTGCGCTTTGGGCTCATCAGCCCTGACTCCAACATCTGTCAGGGCCAATCCCTCCAGCATTTCCTAGGTGTTTATTTGGGAGAGCACAGAGTGGCCTCCCCACTCCTGGAGGCAGAGCCCTTGGGAGAGGAGTCTTGCTGCTTCACCGCAAAGAGCTTTGTGCCAACAGTGCTGGAACCACCTGGTTTCTCCTGCAAAGCATTTGGCCCATCTAGAAACATCTTTGGCTGTGACACGGAGCCAGCTGCCATGGACATGTCTGGCCTTCAGCAGCCACAGAGGCTGGATGCATCCTTCAGGCCCACAGTTTGCTCTCCATTCCTCAGTTATCCCTGCCCAGATCAATATGCTTTCCATTTGTCTCTGTCAGACAGTGCCTGCTTCTTGTGCCCTTCTCCTTGCCCAGCTGAGGGGAGCAAAGAAAGCTGCACAACCATCTCAGATGAAGATGATGAGCAACAAGTGCCCAAAGCTTCTCCTCTACCCCCACGCAGCCTGCCCTGCCCTTCAGAAGTTCACCTGAAGAGCAGAAGCTATGTTGCTCTTCCTCACAAGCTCCGGATTAAGACCAAAGCTCTCAGCAGCTTGGAGGAGAGTGGCCTGGACTCCCACTGAGGAACAGCCTCCTGTGAAAGACCTTCCAAAGTCATGAAGGGTTTGGAAGGAGGGGATGGGAGGGAAATGTCTCATGCTTCAAAGAGGGAGGATGGATTAGAGGAGTTTATGGGGCTGGGCTGCAACACTACAGCACAACTGCAGCCACCCACGCTGTTCATCTTGCTGGGGGAGACCTGCCAGACCTTGTGCTCACGGTGGAACTAAACCTGAGTTTCACCTGACTGCCCTGCTTTCAAACCAAAGCTGGAATGTGCACTTTGAAGGGAGCAGAAGAGGCTCACACCGCACCATGGAACACAACTCCAGCTGCTTGGGGAGGCACAACCATGTTAATTATCTTTACTTCATCATCACCTTCATCCTCCCCAATGTGCCTGAAGTCTTATTTTCTTGACATGGGAAACTAGTGATAGAAGCAGCTTCAGAGCCCTCAGCTCTCTGGAGCAAGAAAAAGGAATAGTGATTAAAAGGTTTACCCTGGCATGAAATGAGAGCAGAAACCACTCCATTTTCTTCCCAATTTATCATCATTTATCTTCAGAGAGAATGAACTCTTTTTCTCTTTGGTCAGACCCAGAAGATAGGTTCATTTATCTTTGCAACCATCATTTTTAGAGGACTAAATATTCGAGGTTTTTGACTGAAATGCAAACCATAGTTGAGTTTCACTTCCTTCTTTTTCACTGAGGCAGTTTCAAATAGTGATATTTCTGTGTTTGGAAAGTGCCTTTATGAAACATTCTTCTCATCTTCAGCTGAGTTGATTGAGCTCTTTCCTCTTTTTTTTAATGAGTTACTTATAAAGGAGGAAGACAATTTATATAAAAAGTATTAACTGGGTAGAAAACATTTCCATTAGATCTTTTTAATGATATTTAAATTATTTTGCCAGCTTTAAAAACAAGTGAGCAAAATCAGTTGACATCTGGCTGCTTCTAGTCCTCCATATACATCTCAGCTGGCTCCATGCTGGATGTACTCATGGAATTATTCGTGTGTAGCTCCCTCTGCAAGCTGGAAAGGCTGAACTGGAGACCTGGCACTGGGAGTTCCTCTGGAGTCTCAGTGCCTGCTGCATTTGCAGCACTCACAAATGACAGAAGAAGAGTTATAACTGTGGCTTTTGGGGTCCCTGCTGCCCCAGAGTGCCCAGGGCATCATATAGTGAAAGTAGTGAAAGGACAAGGGGCAATGGTTTTAAATTGGAGAAGAGTAGATTTAAACTGGATATTAGAAAGAAGTTGCTCCCCACGAGGGTGGTGGAACACTGGCCCAGGTTGCCCAGGGAGGTGGTTGAGTTCCCATCCCTGGAGGCATTGCAGGTGAGGCTTGCCAGGGCTCTGGGCAAGCTGCTCTAGTTGGGGATGTCCCTGGCCACTGCAGGGGGGTTGGACTAGATGAGCTCCAGAAGTCCCTTCCAGCCCAAACCAGTCTAGGATTCTAGGATTTTATGATACACAACATGTTCTGGAGATGTGTCTCCTTTACAGATATAACACTGCCAGCTCCCTCCCTTCCTGAGGCTTCCCCCACATCAGCTGGGCTGCAGGAAATGCTCCCTCCCAACTGGATTTGTACAAGGAGATATGTTGGGAAGCTTCAGCAAAGCATCATTGTTGGAGACCTGCTCTTAGACTCTTAGGTTGGATCTCACCTGGGGCTTCTGCTCCATCCCCAATCATTCAAGGAGTATCTGTGTTAAGCCAAGATATTCCTGGCACCCTCTCCCCATCAGTTTTAGCTCTTCCTGATGGCAAAGGTTTCCATCCTGTGTCTCAGGAGACTGCTTTTTGCCAGTGTTTGGTTGTATCTAATGCATTTGGGTTCAGCTCCTTTCCCTCTTTAAAGCATTTTGCTCCCCTTTACCTATGCCCATGCTGCACATAGCTAGTGTATTTATCCCTTGGGCTATCTGCTGGGACATTTCCCTCTCCATCCTAGTGTATTTATTCCTTGGGCTATCTGCTGGGACATTTCCTTATCCATCCTAATGTGTTTATTCCTTGGGCTATCTGCTGGGACATTTCTCTCTCCATCCTAGTGTATTTATTCCTTGGGCTATCTGCTGGGACATTTCTCTCTCCATCCTATTGTATTTATCCCTTGGGCTATCTGCTGGGACATTTCCCTCTCCATCCTAGTGTATTTATTCCTTGGGCTATCTGCTGGGACATTTCTCTCTCCATCCTAATGTATTTATTCCTTGGGCTATCTGCTGGGACATTTCTCTCTCCATCCTAGTGTATTTATTCCTTGGGCTATCTGCTGGGACATTTCTCTCTCCATCCTGCCTTCTAACTGCCTAGTTTTTGGGCAAGGCTGCAGAGCAATCATAGCAGTGAGTGTGGAGTAGGTGCAATAGAGGAGGAGAACTTTAAGCCAGCTAACCATCTAGCTCAGGACTTAGTGGAAGGCAGGAGGCAGCTTGAGTTACAGCCTCAGTGAGCAGCAGCCTCACAGAGGTCTCTAAAGGCTGTTTGCTGTTCCTCAGTCAGTTTATCAAGCCCAAGATAGTTCTCAGAGATGGATCCCAGGTCAAGCTCTAACTTCTTGTCCTCAGTTCTCCTGTCATGTTCTCTTTGCCTGCAGCAGGCTAAGGCAACTCTGATCTTTCTCTGTCTGTCAGTCCTAAACCTTTTTTGACATGCTGGACAAACACAGCCCAATCTGACAGAAGAAGACAGATCTCAAAGGGAATAAGCAACTCCAAATTCGTCTCCTGTGCTCCAACCACACACTTCCATGCACTCTCCCATGTCCCTGCTGAGAGACAAACTGCTTTGCCTGCTCAGCCCTGCTGGAAACCAGAGATGAGACTGGGAGCCCAAGCTCCAAGCTCAGAGCCCTGGGGGTTTCCACTTGACCACTTCTGCTGCTCACAGGACCATGCAATTCATTCTTGTGTAACACTGGGGTCAACAAACTTTCAGACTCTGGAGAAATCAGTTTATAGCTAAAGAAAGAAAGAATAAGACCATGCAGGAGGACAAACCACCCTGGGATGGAATGAGCCCTCCAACTGGTCTGGGAAAGAGAGCTCTTGAGGTGAGCTGCACACAGGCTCACCTGAGCTGAGGAGGTGTTACCAGCATGTGGGGCCTAATAAAACTCTGTTTCCAGGAGCTGTGGAAGATGTGTTGGCCTTGTCTGTTGAGACTGTGTCTACACCAAGCTTTCCTCCTCAGGAAGAACCAGTGTGATGAATACAAGCCATGGAGACAAGTCCTGCTTAGCAGGAGCACAGGGAGCTGCCATGAAGGGCACAGAGGAAGCAGGCTGTGGGGCACATATCTTCCTGAGCCCTCTTGTGCATAAAGGTGTTTCTCCCCTAGCTGTGTCTATGTTCTCACAGCAGGGCCCTCAGATCTCCACCAAAGAGTCCTCCTGCAGATAGACACTGGCAGAAAGGCTGCTGTGGTGGTGAGGCTCAGGCACAGCTCATTCACAGCTCAATCACAGAGTGTTAGGGGTTGTCAGGGACCTCTGGAGATCAGCTAGTGCAACCCCCCTGGCAGAGCAGGAGATCCTAGAGCAGCTTGCACAGGATGGGGTGGCCAGGTGGGGTTGGAATCTCTCCAGACATGGAGACTCCAGCAGCTCCCTGGGCAGCCTGGGCCAGGGCTCCACCAGCCTCACAGCAAAACAGTTCCTCCTGCTGTTCAGCTGCAACTTGCTGGGTGCTAGTTTGTGCCCATTGCCTCTAGTCCTGTCCCTGGGCACCCCAGAACAAAGCCTGGCCCCAGCCTCCTGACCCCCAGCCTGGAAGGATTGCTCAGCATTGCTCAGATGTCCCCTCAGGCTGCTCTGCTCCAGCCTAAGCAGCCCCAACTCTCTCAGCCTCTCCCCAGCACAGACATGCTCAAGTCCCCTCAGCATTTTAGTGATGCCCTGCAAGCACCAACCCCACTGCCTGTCCATCTGTTGCACCTTTGTGCTGAGATCCCTGCAGAGAAAAGGGCAGATCTTCCCACTCAGAGCTCCTGAGGCTGGAGCCCCTGGGCTGCAGGGTGCCAGCTCTACTGTACTCAGTGGCACAAAGAGAAACCAAAGTGCTGCAACCACTCCTCAGGTGTGAAACTTGATGCAATGATGCTTTCAGAATCAAAGAAACCACAAGTAGGTTCATTTCCTGTCCTGCTCTCTCTGTCCTCTCTTCAGAGAAGCATTATGGTTAGAAAGAGCTCTGAGATCATTGAGTCCAACTCCCCAGCCAGCACTGCCATGCTCACCACTAAACCATGGCCCCAAGCACCACATCTACATGCATTTTGAACCCCTCCAGGGCTGGGGATTCCACCAGCTCCCTGGGCAGCCTGGGCCAGTGCCTGAGAACCCTCTGGGGGCAGAAGTTCTTCCTAACATCCAACCTAAACCTCCCCTCCTGCAACTCGAAGCCATTTCCTCTCATCCTATCACTTGTCACCTGGGAGAAGAGACCAACCCCTACCTCACCCCAATCTCCTTGCAGGGAGTTGCAGAGAGTGAGAAGGTCTCCCCTGAGCCTCCTCTTCTCCAGCCTAACCAAGCCCAGTGCCCTCAGCTGCTCCTCAGCACACTTGTGCTCTAGACCCTTCAGAACAGGCAGGGACAGCAGGAGGTCAGCATAGACATTAATTCACTACAAGAAACTGCCTCTCCCTCTGCTCCTGCCATTCCCCATCGCTGCTGGACCAGCTTTCCCACCAGTGGGCAGAGTACTTCTCCTGCTCCATGTGCCTGCAGCCATTCCAGGATGCAGCAAGTGTTTGTTGAGTGAGCAATGTGGGGTGCAGGCAGCAGCCTGAGGGAGGTAGGATGGGTTTGGTGCTCCCAGAAAGGGGAAGGTAACCCCCAGGACCTGCCTCCCTTCCCAGCCCTGCAGCCTGGGGCCCAGGGTGAGATGACACTGGGAGGTCCCCACAGGAGACTCTTTGTGGGGAGCAGGCACTGTTCATCTCAAGACCATGAAGAAATGAGTAACATTTCCTGTTTATTGTGTCCATGCTGGCACACAAAGCAAAGGCCAAGCCTGGGGCTGGGCTAAGCTCCCTGGGGAGGGCTGTGACAGCAGCAGGAGGAGCAGCAGGAGAGCAGGAAGGGATGTAAGGTGAGGCAGCCCTGGCCCCACACTTGGCTCACCTCACACTTTTGCCACTCTTTCTCTTACTCTAGGTTTTCCTTTCCCACCCTTCCAGGACTGGTCACCTGGATGAGATCCAGACTGGGAGGAGGTTTCCCCTCCCTCCACACCTCCATATCTCCTTTGCTGCCCTGGCCTAAAGAGTTCCCTGCTGGTACCCAGGGGAGATCCAGACATCACTGTCCATTATCCCATCCCATCCTTGTCCTAGAGAATTCCCTGCTGGTACCCAGGGGAGATCCAGACATCACTGTCCATTATCCCATCCCATCCTTGTCCTAGAGAGTTTCCTGCTGGCACCCAGGGGAGATCCAGACATCACTGTCTATTATCCCATCCCATCCTTGTCCTAGAGAGTTTCCTGCTGGCACCCAGGGGAGATCCAGACATCACTGTCTATTATCCCATCCCATCCTTGACCTAGAGAGTTCCCTGCTGGTACCCAGGGGAGATCCAGACATCACTGTCCATTATCCCATCCCATCCTTGTCCTAGAGAGTTCCCTGCTGGTACCCAGGGGAGATCCAGACATCACTGTCCATTATCCCATCCCATCCTTGTCCTAGAGAGTTCCCTGCTGGCACCCAGGGGAGATCCAACCACTGCTGTCCATCATCCCATCCCCAAGCTGCACATTTAATAGCATATTTAAATCAAAGCCATTATTGTACTAATTTCTTCAGATGATTATAGCTCCAAGGCTTACCTGGAAGGGAGTGCTGACCTATTTTCACTTCTGCTTAGGCTTAGAAATGAATTCATTAACTCGACTTTGGTCCAAAGTGATCTCAGTTTGTTTTCAAGCTGGTTAATTAGTGAGATGAGGGTAATATAATAAAACCTCCACTGTGCATGTGTCCCAGGAGGGAGAGGCAGTGAAAGTATTTCTTTGAAAGCCTATTTGAGGGAGGAGATTCTCCCCTCTGCTCCTCTCTGGGGAAACCTCACCTGGAGTACTACATCCAGGTCTGGAGCAACCAGGACAAGAAAGAGCTGGAGGTGCTGGAAGGTGTCCAGAGCAGGGCCAGGAGGACAGGCTGAGAGGGTTGGGATTGTTCAGTCTGGAGAAGAGAAGGCTCCCAGGAGACTTTCTGGTGGCCTTCCAGGATCTGCAGGGGCTACAAGAGAGCTGGGGAAGGACTTGTTAGGATGTCAGGGAGTGCCAGGACTAGGGGAATGGATCCAAGCTAGAGGAGGGGAGATTTAGGTTGCTGTTAGGTAGAAGTTGTTCCCCAGGAGGGTGCTGAGCCACTGTGCCAGGTTGGCCAGAGAGGTGGTGGCAGCCCCAGCCCTGGCAGTGTTGCAGGCCAGGCTGGCTGGGGCTGGGAGCAAGCTGCTCTAGTGCCAGGTGTCCCTGCCCATGGCAGGCACAGGGCTTGGGGCTAGAGGAGCTTTGAGATCCCTTCCAAGCCTGACAGTTCTGTGATTCTATGATACTACTCTGCTGGTTTTTTAACTGGAAAGGGCAAACCCAACATCTTCATTCAGTAGCAGCTGCAATTTAAGGTGATTTTGTTGATTTCTGTACAGCAATGCCACAGCTTTCACCAGTGTTTACAGTGGCACAGCCAAGTCTGTGTTTATCAGCACAACCTGGGGATGTTTATTCTCAGAGCAGAGGTGAGGTTTAGGAGCTCCATGGGGCAGGACATTGGGAGGCAGAAGCTGTTGAAGTCAGGACTCATGTCCTGGGAGCTGAGCCTAGCTGCAGCTCTTCCCTGCTGCTTTGCTGAGGTCAGGAGCATGGCCATGCTCCTGATGGACCCTCCTGGTGCAAGTGGCCAGCCCAGGCTCCTGTGCAGCACAGCCACCACCACCACTTTCATTCGAAAGCACAACCAGAGCAGGGAGAAAGTGTTTCTAAAGATCAGCCTTTTGCTCTGCACAAAGAGCTGGTGGTTTCAACACTTCCCCAGCAAACCAGAGGCTGGGCTTCCCTTCCCTCCTCTGGCTGCAGGCATCCCAAAGAGCTTCCCAAGAGCAAGGAAACTGCCTGTGGGCAAGCAGATGAAGGAGAGCAGAGCATCCTCTTCACCCTAAATGGGATCAGGGTTCCCTCCAGAGCTGGGAACTTGGGAAGGGGAGCAGATCAAGGGGAGCAGAGGCTTGCCAGGGCTCTGGGCAAGCTGCTCTAGTTGGGGATGTCCCTGGCCACTGCAGGGGGGTTGGACTAGATGAGCTCCAGAGGTCCCTTCCAACCCAAACCATTCTAGGATTCTATCTTCTTCACCCCAAATGGGGTCAGTGCTCCCTCCAGAGCTGGGAACTTGGACAGGGAATGATAAACAACTCAAGGAGAGCAGAACATCCTCTTCACCCTAAATGGGATCAGGGTTCCCTCCAGAGCTGGGAACTTGGAAAGGGGATGATAAACAACTCAAGGAGAGCAGAACATCATCTTCACCCAAAATGGGATCAGTGCTCCTCCATAACTAGGAATGTGGAAAGGTGAGCAGATCGAGGAGAGCAGAGCATCCTCTTCACCCTAAATGGGATCAGTGCTTCCTCTATAGCTGGGAAATTGGAAAGGGAAAGGTGATGGAGCTAGGGATCATGGTGTTCCCTCCTTGCATGTTGCAGCCTTTAAACAGCTCATGGACACTTCCTTTGAGTTCCATGCTCGTCAGTCACAGGTGACTCTGACTTCTGACTCCTGCTGCTGTTTGAAGCTGTATTTCTTTGAGCAGCCTTTCCCCCTCTGCACACCTCTAGCCATCTTCATCACTACATTTGATTGTGATCGTGGCTAGGGTTGGCGAACGAAGCTCCAGGGAGGGCTCCATCCACGCTCCTCCTCAGCGCCTTTTCCAAGCATGCTGATAAAAAGAGGATAGCAGATAGCACCCTTGAGCCTGCACTAGGGATTTTTTTTAGGTGAGACACAGCATGTGCAGAGCTGGACCCACCCTTTAGTCCTAAGGTTCATCTGCCAGGGCCTAGCAAGCTTGGACGCTGGCAGCCAAGTCCTTAGGATGGAGGTTTAACCTCTTAGATGGAAGGCCTTACAGGATCACTACATTTAGCTCAAATTAAAAGACAGACATTTTCTAGCACAGCTTTCAGGTGGCAGTGCTGCTGATGGTGATGGAAAGTACTCAAAAGCCTCAAATAGATTGCAGGAAATACAGTTTAGGTGTGAATTTGAGAGTCACCATGGCGGCATCTGCTTTCTGGTCAACACATGCAGTCAGTGGCTGAGAAAAAGCAGGAAATAGTGAAATGAGAAAGGTTAGGCATGATGAAGTTATTCAGGCTGCCAAAAGCTGGAAACAACTGGGACAAGTTGGGGAAGATCTCAACGTGCTAAAAGACTGCAGAATCCCAGAATCCCAACATGGTTAGGGTTGGAAGGGACCTCTGGGGCTCATCCAGTCCAATCCTCCTGCTCCAGCAGGCTCACCCACAGCAGCTTGCCCAGCATCACCTCCAGCTGCCTTGGCAATCTCTCCACACAAGGAGACTCCCCAAGCTCTCTGGGCAGCCTGGGCCAGGGCTCTGCACCCTCACACCAAACAACTTGCTCCTCCTGCTCACATGGACCCTGCTGGCTTGCAGTGTGTGCCCATTGCCCCTTGGGCTGGCCCTGGGCACCACTGAGCAGAGTGTGGCCCCAGCCTCTTGCCCCCTGCACCCTTGAGCTCTTGCTGAGCCTTGAGCAGCTCCCCTCTGGCTCTGCTCTTGTGCAGGCTCAGCAGCCCCAGGGCTCTCAGCCTTTCCTCCTGCCACAGCTGCTCCAGTGCCCTCAGATGATTTTGAGATACCTACTGGCTATCATCTGGGGCAACCTTCAGCCTCCTGTGCCACCTTAACCTGAGCTACATCCTGTGGCTTTCAAAAGGATCAAGCAAGTTATCACAGAATCATGAAGGTTGGAAGAGACCTCTAAGCTCAGCAAGTCCAACCATCCCTAGCACCCCCAGGACACTAACCCATGGCCCTAAGGAGAGCAGCTAGATGTTTCTGAAACCCCTGCAGGGATGGTGACTCCAGCACCTCCCTGGGCAGCCTGGGCCAACACTTAACCACCCTTGCAGGGAAGAAATTCCTCCTGACATCCAATCTAAACCTGTCCTGCTGCAACTTGAGGCCATTTCCTCTTGTCCAGTCTAACTCCCTTTAATGCAAAACTGTGGGAGCTGCTGCCTGAATTGCCAATGGCACCAAGGATCCCTGTCTGTGTGCAGGAATGCCCAGCAGTGTGCTCAGAGGCAGTGATCACTAGAGGTACCTTGGGTGCATGGGTAGCTGTCTTACAGCTTCTATCTTTCTCTTATCAGACACTCAAGTCTTTTACACTTGTGCTCAGCTACACATGGGGAAAAATGATGAGAAAAAGAAGCTACAACCTGTAGCCTGTAAATATGCTGTAGTAAATAGTGAAGAAATGTGGCTACACTGAAGCATTCTTCTTGACTGATATCAGTTCCTCTGAAGACCACAGCCTTTCATTTCTTGCACATAGCCTTACTCATCCCTGATAAGTGCGCTACAACATCAGAGGCAACCGAGAGGCTTGAAGACTCCTTGACCTCAAACAAACTACTAGAATAGCAACACTCTAGGTGAATAAACATTTCCTGAGTGAGGGCTCTGGAGAAGAAGTGTGCTGAGGAGCAGCTGAGGAACTGGGGTTGGTTAGTGTGGAGAAGAGGAGGCTCAGGGCAGACCTTAGCTCTCTCTACAGCTCCCTGCAAGGAGGTTGCAGTGAGATGGGGGTTGGTCTTTTCTCCAGGGATGGTGACTCCACCACCTCCCTGGGCAGCCTAGGCCAACATTTAACAACCCTAAAGTCAACCTCCCAAACATCAAAAGCTCAAGACCTGAAGGGACAAAGCAACCCCACATGCTCAGTGCTGGAGCTCAGCTCTCCTTAGCTGCACCAACATGCCAGGACTCCTTGGTGGGATGCAACCCCCCCTCCTCCTCCACAGGTCTCAGGGAAGAATGGAGCCAGGAGGAAGGGGATGGTATGATCTTGAGGTTAGCCAATGTGGGGGTGGGCCTGCAGTATCAGGAATGGAAAAGATCTTGTAAGAAATGGGCTTTTGAAGAACCTAGCTCAAAGGCCTTAAAAACAGAAGCTTTTACTGTTGTGTAAATATATGTTACAAAATGGAGATTCTTTTGTGCTTTTTCCCCTTAGTCATCTTCTCTTTCCCAAAATCCCCTGAGAAAACCGTTATCTCATCACCTAGGACTGCTTTAAGTTGACCCTGAAAAAGTTTTGTATAAGTTTTCTTGTTGGTCTTTATTTTTCTTCTCCTATTGGTTGTTATCCCTGTTTCTTTATTGGTTGTTAACTGAATCCCACCAAAACCTATAAATACCCCCTCCCATGTTAATAAACTCTTGCTCCTCTCCTGGGGTCTCTGTGTGGCTCTTTTGGGCATCTCAGGGACCATGGTGGGGGGAGGACTAAGGGGGAGCACACCCTCAACTGCCACAAGCCAATGCTCTGTGGAAAGCATTTTCCTGCTGTCATCTCCCTCTCATGCTGTGCCAGGGTTTTCTTGCTCTATGAAAGAAATGCCAGTGAGTGTGGGAGGTGTGAACCAATGCTGCTGTGCTGCTGAGGTGGTGGTGACGAGCAGAGATCTCTCAGTGATGCTCATCAGGCTCCCTCCTCAACAGAGGTGAGAAAAGTACAGTGGAAAAACAAAAAGGGACATCACTGAAGAAAAAAACAAACCCAAACCCAAGAGCTGTGAGACAACCTCCTCAGCAAATGCTATTGCAGAGCACAGGCATTTGCCTTCTCTCTCCTGGGGTGAGTGTTAACCTTTAAACCCAGCCTGGCCACCCCCTTCCCTTTCACTGGTGCCTTCTCCTCCACCTGCTCCCCACTTGCCACAATCTCTTGTGTTTCCCCATCAAGAGCTCAAGATACACCAAACCACAGACTGCTATGGGTGGAAGGGACCTCTAAAGGTCACCTAGTCCAAGGCCTGCAGTCAGCAGGGACACCTGCAGCTAGAGCAGCTTGCTCCAAACCCCAACCAACCTGACCTGGAATGGTTCCAGGGATGGGACATCTCCCACCTCTCTGGGCAACCTGGGGCAGGCTCTTGCCACCCTCAGAGGCAAAAATGTCTTCCTTCTCTCTAGTCTAAATCTTCTTTCAAACTGTCACTCCTTGTCCTGTCCCCACAGCTCCTGCTCAAAAGTCTCTCCCCATGTTTCTGCTAGCCCCTTGAAGTCCTGGAAGGCTGCAGGAAGGTCTCCCTGAAGCCTTCTCTTCTCCAGGCTGAACAACCCAACTCTCTCAGCCTGTGAGATGCCCTGTGGCATCTTCCTTGCATCACTGCATCATCCTCCCTGCATCCCTGTGGTCAACCTTGCTTTACAAGCTGGTAGTGCTGAGTGTGGTGGTTGCTGGATACTGTTCTGGAGGTGACCAAGAGGCCACATCAGGATTGCTGCATTGGCAGCAGGTGGCTGCATCCCACAGGAAATCAGGGTGGGAGCAACACAACCCTGACTTTTTTCTTCTGATTCCTTCCATAGGAGGGTCTCCTGTGCCCCTGGTGCCATAACTGTGCCCACAGCAGAGGGAGCATTAAACTCATTGCCCANGCTTGGAAAAGGCGCGGATGAGGAGCATGGATGGAGCCCTCCCTGGAGCTTCGTTCACGAAGCCTGGCCATGACCGACCTTCCATAGGAGTAACCTCTGGCAGCCAAGGCAAGAGCTTTGTGTCTCACCACCCACTAGTCAGGTCACAGCTGTGGGAAGCAAAGAGGTGTGAGACTTGAGGAAGGCTCAGGGCAATCCTCACAGCAGAAGGAGCTGCTCCCTTGCCCACATCCTGGTGGCAGCTTCACCCCAACATCCAGGCAGGAAACAAGCACTGGAAAGGCTAAACCTGAAGATCACAGAATCAGGAAGTTGCAGCAGGGGAGGTTTATATTGGATGTCAGGAGGAATTTCTTCCCTGCAAGGGTTGTTAAGTGTTGGCCCAGGCTGCCCAGGGAGGTGCTGGAGTCACCATCCCTACAGGGGTTGAAGAAACATCTAGCTGCTCTCCTTAGGGCCATGGGTTAGTGTCCTGGGGTTGCTGGGGATGGTTGGACTTGCTAAGCTTAGAGATCTCTTCCAACCTTCCTGATTCTGTGATTCTGTGACTTGTTCATAGTGTATTTGCATTGTGTCACCAGAAAGGACTCAGCAGGTAGCTTGGAAGCTCTCATCAGCTCTGAGCTGCTCTGGTCCCTTTGGCACCAAGCAGCTGTGTCCATCACCACCTGGATGAGGCTGTCCTGGACTGCAAGCAGCCAGTAGCCAGAGCTGAGCACCACTCCTTGGTGCACAGGTAACTTTGCACCTCTGCAGAGTGGTGACCATTGATGTGTCACCAGGTTTGGGCTGGAAGTGATCTTTAAAGGTCACCTAGTCCAAGGCCAGCCCTGCAGTGAGCAGGGACATCTTCAAGCAACTCAGGGTGCTCACAGAGCCTCTGCAGCAGGGTGTGAGAGGCTGATGTCAGCAGAGGGGCAGAATGGTTCTGACACTGCTTTAACTCACACCCTCACCAAAAGCCCCTGGGCAAGTGCTGTGGCCTTGAAGCCTCTTCTCAAGGACCCAAGCAGAGGAAAGGAGCCATCCTCCTCCATGGGAAGAAGCTGATGGGTGGCAGGAAGTACCTCTGGGAAGAGAAAAGGATGATGGATCTGTGTGATGAAGCACTGAGCAGTTTCTCCTCCCCGAGGTGGCTGTGCTCTCTGCCAGCAGCAGGGAGGCAATGGGCAGTGGTGGCAGTGCCCATCTCGGGGCACAGCATGGAGCAGGGGAAGGAGCTGCTTCCAAGAGTGCTGCCAGGATGTCACCCTGCAGGCAGGGGCAGGGGACAGGAGCTGATCTCCCCTCCATGGAAGCTCTCTGCTGTGAGGCCAGGCTGAGAGAGTTGGGGTTGCTCAGCCTGGAGAAGAGAAGGCTCCAGGGAGAGCTTCCTGCAGCCTTCCAGGACTTCAAGGGCCTAGCAGAAAGATGGGGAGAGACTTTGGAGCAGGAGCTGTGGGGCCAGGACAAGGGGGGATGGTTTGAAACTGAAAGAGGGAGATTGAGACTAGAGAGAAGGAAGACATTTGTGATGCTGAGGATGGTGAGAGCCTGTCCTGGGTTACCCAGAGAGGTGGGAGATGTCCCATCCCTGGAACCATCCCAGGTCAGGTTGTTTGGGGCTGGGAGCAAGCTGCTCTAACTGCAGATGTCCCTGCTGAGTGCAGGGGTTGGACTAGATGAGCTTGAAATGTCCCTTCCCACCCAAACCATTCCATGATCTCTGTCCTTCTGCTCTCCTTCACCTCAAGCTGCACTGCTGGTGAAGCAGGAGGGAGAAGTTCTGCCTCTTTGGCTTTCTGCTGAGCAGAAAGAGGAGGAAGAAGGGGAATTTATTGGGATAACCCCCCTGCAGCTGTGCCAGCTGTTTTGTGGGCTGCAGCAGCATCCACTCCGAGGGCTGTGCTCACCACAAAGTTAACCAAAGTCAGAACTGGAGCCCTGACCCCTCTGTTAAGCCTTTCACAGGAAAAGGTACAGGCTGGAAGCCAAGGGTTTGGTGGTTCAGCTGATAGCAGAGGTGCAGGGTAACACCCTTGGGCTGCTCCTGGGCCCTCTGTGCTTCCCCTGTCAGCTCACAGGAACCAAACCTGCAGCTCTTTGCTCCACAGGACACAGGAGCATGCTTTGCAGCTGCACTGGCCACATGGTGCCAGCAGCTCAGCCCCACAGCTGCAGCTCTGTCCTGCAGCACAGGCAGCAGCCAGTGGTTGCCCAGGCTTGGGAGTTGCTTTTTCCTGCCAGCATCTGCAGCCTGGGTTGCTTCTAGTGAGATAAGAACTTGTTTTCTCCAGAAACTTTCAGGGGAAGTGAAGTGGCTGGTTTGAGTCAATATGAGAGCCAAACACCCTCTGCTTGTCAGAGAGCCGTGGGAAAGTGTCCTCCAAGATGCCTCCTGCATCCCTGCAACATCCTCCCTGCATCCCTCTGGCATCCTCCCTGCATCCCTCTGGCATCCTCCCTGCATCCCTGTGACATCCTACCTGCATTCCTGTGACATCCTTTCTGCATCCCTGCATCATCCTCCCAGCATCCCTGCGCCATCGTCCCAGCATCCCTGCAACATCCTCCCTGCATCCCTTTGGCATCCTACCTGCACCCCTGAGACATCCTTCCTGCATCCCTTTGGCATCCTCCCTGCATCCCTGAGGCATCCTACCTGCATCCCTGAGACATCCTTCCTGCATCCCTGCAACATCCTCCCTGCATCCCTCTGGCATCCTCCCTGCATCCCTCCTCCACCTCTGCAACATCTCTCCTGCATCCCTCCCACATTCCTGCACCATCCCTGCAGCATCTGCTCTGCATCCTTGCAGTTTCTGACTCAGGATGTGGCTGATGCTTTGGAGTGGCTGACTCCACCCTGGGAGAGCTGGACAGGCTGAGAGCTGGGGAGAGGAACCTCATGAAGTTCAGCAAGGGCAAGTGGAGAGTCCTGCAGCTGGGGAGGAATAACCCCATGGAGCAGGACATCGAATCCTAGAATGGTTTGGGTTGGAAGGGACCTCTGGAGCTCATCCAGTCCAAATCCCCTGCACCTGGGCAGGAACATCCCCAACCAGGTGATGGGAACTCAACCACCTCCCTGGGCAACCTGCTCCAGTGTTCCACTACCCTCATGGGGAGCAACTTCTTTCTAATATTCAGTTTAAATCTACTCCTCTCCAATTTAAAACCATTGCCCCTTGTCCTTTCNTTAGGGGTTGAGCTGCTGGAAAGCAGCTCCACAGAGAAGGAGCTGGGAGTGCTGGGGGATAACAAGTTCTCCATGAGCCAGCAATGTGCCCTCATGACCAAGAAGGACAATGGCTTCCTGGGATGCCTGAAGGAGAGTGTGACCAGCAGCAGGACAAGAGGTTCTCCACCTCCTCTCCTCTGCCCTAGTCAGGCCACAGCTGTGTCCTGGCTCCAGTTCTGGGCTCCCCAGTTCAAGAGAGACAAGGAACTGCTGCAGAGAGTCCAGCAGAGGCTCCCAAGATGCTGAGGGCACTGGAGCAGCTGTGGCAGGAGGAAAGGCTGAGAGCCCTGGGGCTGCTGAGCCTGCAGAAGAACAGAGCCAGAGGGGAGCTGCTGAATGCTGAGCTTGCTGTGAGGAATTCAGCCTCTCCCACCTGTGAGCTAACTCCATGCCCTGCTGGGGATGCTCCCAGTTCCCTATTGGGGTTCACTGCTGAGAGCAATCAAGTCCTAAGGAGTGGTGTCTGGGCCTTTTACCTGAAGTCCTCAGCTGGAGAGATTTCAGGGCTGGACCTGGTACCGGATGACACCTGATAGCACAAAAAATTCATTTATTACTGCTTTCTGCTGTCTGGTCTGTAGCCGTAAGAAGTGTGTAAATGCTCTGGGGGCCAGGCATGGGTGTCCTCTCAGTAGCACCTCTGGTGGACAATGCGTGGTCCTTCCTCACAGTACTCATCCCTTTGGATCCAGCACTTCTGGAAGTTGTCGAGTGAGGCGAGGATGGAGCCTCCTGTCCATGCTGAGTATAACCTCCATGGCATGGCAGCCACCCCCACCTTGGTGTCAGGGGGCAGGCTTTGGAGGAGCTCATTGAAAAACCTCCTCTCTAAGCCTTCAAAGAGAGTGGAGCCTCCACACAGGAAGATGTTCTTGTACAGAGTTGACCTGATTTCTTCTGGAACCTGCTCAAGGCTTCTCTGGGCCATCTCATGGATGCCCCCATAAGAAACAGCCCAGTCTGGGGGAGGGTTGAAGAGCACTTCTGGGCATTGGAACCTCTCCTTGTTGAGTGTGATGGTCTTGCCATCAGGCAGGGCAAAAGCCAGGCTCTTTCTGCCTGGTGGGACCTTGCACTCGCTCTTGAAGTTGGAAGCAACATAGCAGCACTCATGCTTCATGTCTTCCACCACATAGACTATCTCCTTGCTGAGCATGCTCTTCCTGCCCCCTAGAAGTGTCATCAGGTACCAGGAGAGGTGTGAGCCTGCCAGCTCCATCCTCGTGGTGGCATGTGCCAAGCTGTAGCCCTCATGGACTGGCACGGCCCAGCTGGCAGCATAGCCCACGTTCACCACCAGGCCACTGGTTCTGCCGTGGGCATAGGTGGCAAGGACAGGCTGGTGGGCAACAAAGAACCCAGGGGAGCCCAGGGACTCAAAGGCCACCTCCATCATCTTCTCTCGGTGGCTGCTGGGGCTAAGTGGGGGCTCAGAGATGAGCAGTGCATACTCCTCAGGGGGGACCTGAAGCTTCTGCTCAAAGAGCTGCTGCAACAGTGACTCAGCTGCTTGCCAGTTGACAATGATGCCATTCTGCATTGGCTCAGTCATCTCAGTGGCAGAGGAAAGGAAGGCTTCCCCTCCAATGAAAGCCTGGGACTTGTCTTCTTCCAACCCTGAGGGCCTGGTCATGGGGCAGCCCTGCAGAGTGCTGATTTCAGCTGAAGGTGTCAGCTGTCCAGAGAACCCTGCTTTAGAGCACCTTGTGCCTATATCTATCACAACTGCTCCTCTTATCCCCAGTTCCTTACTTGAGATGGAGTTGGAGGTTTTAGAGGAGATGGTGCTTACCCCAGGCTTGTGTGGTCTCTGTGACTGTTGAACACTGTGGGGTGAGCCTCTGCTCCTAGATGGTCCTGGTCTACACTTTGGGGAGCTCATGGTCCCAGCAGAACTGGGCAGCAGTACACACACACACACCAGGGAAAAGCAAGCCCTGGGGAGCTGGAGCAGAATGGATGGCAAATGGAACTGTGACCTCATCTGGGTCTGAGGTGGTGGTGGTGGCATCAGGTCTCCCTGGATACTGTGTCCAGAGACGTCACCAGTCCACCCTGCCTGGGTCTGTCATAAAAAGGACAGAGATCTGCCTTGCTGTGGGAGGTCCAGAGCAAATATCTCACCTCTCCATCCTGTCTAAAGAGGATTGAGCAGCAGGAGCAGAGCAGTGATCATCCTCCTGACCTCAGCACTGGGTAGGTCACCCCTAGAGTCCTGGGGTCAGTTCTGGGCCCCTCAGTTCCAGAAGGACCCAGAGGCATTGGAGTGTGTCCAGAGAAGGGCAAGGAGGCTGGGGAGGGCTGGGGAGGTTGGTTAGAAAAGAGCTCTAAGCTCATCAAGTCCAACCATCCCTATCACTCCCAGGACACTAACCCATGGCCCTAAGGAGAGCAGCTAGATGTCTCTTCAACCCCTGCAGGGATGGTGACTCCAGCACCTCCCTGGGCAGCCTGGGACAACAATTAACAACCCTTGCAGGGAAGAAATTCCTCCTGACATCCAATCTAAACCTCCCCTGCTGCAACTTGAGGCCATTTCCTCTTGGACTCTCACTGCTAACCCTGGAGAAGAGACCAACCCCCACCTCACTGCAACCTCCTTGCAGGAAACAGGTCCAGGCAGGTCCTTGAGGTCACACTTGAGCTTCTGTGCTGCTTGCTCTGTCATTCCCCAGCCCAAGCCCTGCCTGTGGTCAGGTCACCAGCCCAGAGGCTGAGCCACCTGCGTCACTAGGGCTCCTGGCAATGGGAAGCAGCAGCTCCATAGCAAATGTGGGCCAGTGTCCAACCATAGCATGCCAGGCATTGCAACATGGTGTAGGAGATGCTGGGAGGCACTGTGGAATGCAAGGGTTCCTTCCTCTTGGAGAGCAGCCCTGCAGGGGAGGTGCCCACCAGCCAGCCCCATAGTGTGCTTGAGCTTGGCCCTTTCTGCCTGCAAGCTGCTGCTGCTGCTTTCTCAGCTCCTTAGCCTCTTTGCCCCTCTCAGTTGTCTTGGTGGCCCTCACTCAGTGTGTTTCATCTCTAATGGGGACCTCAGGAATGTTTAGAAATCTGTGAAGGGTGAGTGTGAGGAGGAGAGAGCCAGGCTCTGCTCCATGGCATCCAATGGTAGGACAAGAGGCAATGGGAGCAAGTTGGAACACAGCAGGTTTAGTATTAACATGAGGAGAAACTTGTTTGCAGTGAGAGTGCCAGAGCACTGGCCCAGGCTGCCCAGGAGCCTGTGGAGTCTCCTTGTCTGGAGCCATTGCAGAGCTGCCTGGACACATTGCTGTGTGAGCTGCTCTAGGTGATCCTGCTCTGGCAGGGGAGTTGCACTAGATGATCTTTCTAGGGCCCTTCCAACCCCTGACATGCTGTGATTCCATGATTCTATGTGAGAGACCCTCAGGCATGTCTGGGGTTTGCCTCCCCTGCCCATGGTGGGAAAGGTGTCCGTGGGGTCAGGATGTACATGGCACATCCTGCTCTGCCAGGGAATGCAGCACCCCTGGCTGCAGCTGTGCCTGCTGGAAGGTAACAACCTCTCAGGGAAATGGAGTCCCAGCATCAGAAATGGTGTGACCTGGAGGACCAGAGAAGGGATTGTCCTCCTGCACTGGGCACTGCAGAGGCCGCAGCTCCAATCCTGGGCTCAGGTTTGGGCTCCTCACTCCCAGAAGGACATTGAGGTGCTGGAGTGTGTCCAGAGAAGGGCAAGGAAGCTGGGGAAGGATCTAGAGCACAAGTGTGCTGAGGAGCAGCTGAGGAACTGGGGTTGGTTAGTGTGGAGAAGAGGAGGCTCAGGGGAGACCTCACTCTCTGCAACTCCCTGAGAGGAGATTGGGGTGAGGTGGAAGTTGGTCTCCTCTCCCAAGGAACAAGTGATAGGAGGAGAGGAAACACTCTCAAGTTGTGCCAGGAGAGGTTTAGATTGGTCATTAGGAACAATTTCTTCCCCAGCAGGGTTGNTGATTCTATGTGAGAGACCCTCAGGCATGTCTGGGGTTTGCCTCCCCTGCCCATGGTGGGAAAGGTGTCCGTGGGGTCAGGATGTACATGGCACATCCTGCTCTGCCAGGGAATGCAGCACCCCTGGCTGCAGCTGTGCCTGCTGGAAGGTAACAACCTCTCAGGGAAATGGAGTCCCAGCATCAGAAATGGTGTGACCTGGAGGACCAGAGAAGNTATCATCTTAATGGTCTCTTCCTACTAAAACAATTCCATGATTCTAATGCCTGGAGCCCAGCAGCACTGCTCTGTCCTGTAGCTTTTCTTGAGTGCTGCCCTCAAAGCCTGAGCAGAGAAGTCCTTTCCACTCATAATGCTGGGGGGTATGGAAACTTGCAGAGGTCTTTCCCAAGCAGCTGTGGAAGCTTTTAATCTGCTCTCACTGACATAATATCAGGTACTTGAAACCCTTTGATTGAGCAAAGAGGTTTCTAATCTTCTGTGTAGGAAACTTTACTCTGTGATGAAGTGGAACTTGACCCTGGGGATGAACTGACCCAACCTGCCTTTGAGGAGCTTTGCTTTGATAGCATGGACACGTTGCCTGCAAGGGAGGGATTAATGACTAATTGTGGTTTCATTAATCCTAATTCTAGTGCTTTCACTTTCAGCAGAGAGAGTTCATTTAATGATAATATCAAATAATTGCCTAGGGATCAGCAGCAGGCCTGTGAGAGTTGCTCTTGGGCAAGCCTGCCTCAGCTGCTGTGGAGGAGCACTGAAAGGTCCTGATCTCTCTGCCTTCATTCCCTGCCCTGTGGGATGCCCAAGGCAACTAAGGAGCCAAAGCTCAGAGATTTCAGCAGAGCAAAAGCAGACCTGAGGAACAATTTCTTCCCCAGCAGGGTTGTCCAGGCCTGGCCCAGGCTGCCCAGGGCAGTGCTGGAGTCACCATCCCTGGAGAGGTTTCCAGCCCTGGAGCTGTGGTGCTGAGGGACATGGTGCAGTGGTGACCTGGCAGTGCTGGGGAACAGTTGGACTTAATCTTGGGTCTCTTCCAACAAAAAGGATTCCATGATTCTTTATAACCTCTTGACATCATTGTAAATGTATGAAATACTTCAACTGATGGAAGATCTTTACATGTGAAGAAGGTAAGTTAGGAAGAAGCTAAAATCTAGGTGAAGTTAAGCTTACAACAGTCAGACCTCCAAAAATCTATAAATTAGTGCAATTTCAAGCCTTTTTTTCAGAAATCAGACATTAACACTGTTAGGACCCTGTAATCTGCAGCTCCTGGTAGTCTTTCTCTTCTGTTTGTTGTGTAACTGCAGGTGCAGGGAGGAGATTCTCCCCTCTGCTCCTCTCTGGGGAGACCTCACCTGGAGCACTGCATCCAGTTCTGGAGCCCCCAGCACAAGAAAGATCTGGAGGTGCTGGAAGGTGTCCAGAGCAGGGCCATGAGGATGAGCAGAGGCTGGAGCACCTCTCCTATGAGCACAGGCTGACAGAGTTGGGATTAGTCAGGCTGGAGAAGAGAAGGCTCCCAGGAGACCTTCTGGTGGCCTGCCAGGATCTGCAGGGGCTACAAGAGAGCTGGGGAAGGACTTGTTAGGATGTCAGGGAGTGCTAGGACTAGGGGAATGGATCCAAGCTAGAGGAGGGGAGCTTTAGGTTGGCTGTTAGGCAGAAGTTCCAACCCAGGAGGGTGCTGAGGCACTGTGCCAGGTTGCCCAGAGAGGTGGTGGCAGCCCCAGCCCTGGCAGTGTTGCAGGCCAGGCTGGCTGGGGCTGGGAGCAAGCTGCTCTAGTGCCAGGTGTCCCTGCCCATGGCAGGCACAGGGCTTGGGAAAGAGGAGCTTTGAGATCCCTTCCAAGCCTGACAGTTCTATGATTCTATGCAATACTTCATTGCTTTAATTAAACACCTTCCTCCCCATCCTCACTGCTGGCAGCTTCTCAGAGCATGCCAAGAATCATGGCAATGGGGCAAAGGTTTGCCCCAAGACAAGAGAAAATGCTAAATATAATTTATTCAAGAAACATTTGGCTAAGTACTGGTAAACATTGGCTTTTCCTTCATCAATGGACACAGAGGTCTGAGCAGCCAGACCTCCTCTCTGATGTCAATGCACTTTCCTTGTGTTCAGGTGGGGGAAGTAGACTCCATACATGCTTTGCTGAACCTGGTAGAGATGTGACTTCCTTCTGAGGCAGATGACAATCTGGTGGGGAAAGAACAGTGATAATGAGGAAAAAAACCCACCCCAACAAATCAACTCAGTCTGCACTCTGCCTTTCCTTAGGTGCTCCCAAACCACATTGCCAGGTGGGGATGGAGGAGGGACTCTGTGATAACTAAAGTTGCCCAGGGAGACACTAGCACAATCTCCAGTTCTCAACCTGAAGGTTTTCCTCTTCTAAATCTTGTTGAGTCATTTTTACTCCTGAGCCTCTAAGGAGATGTAATCCAGATTCTATGAAGATTTAGCTCTTCTCTTCTTGCTGGTGCAGAGCAAACACAGCTACTTCTGAGCAGTGCTGTTCAGATGCTGCCTTCCCATCAAATCCACCCCAGAGATCAGCTGGGGAGCTGCTCTACTCTGCTCTTTCCAAGGAGATGCAGCTGGAGGACAGCCCTGCAAGGTTGCTACAGTCTGCAAGGGTTGTTAAATGTTGGCCCAGGCTGCCCAGGGAGGTGCTGGAGTCACCATCCCTGCAGGGGTTGGAGAAACATTTAGCTGCTCTCCTTAGGGCTGTGGTTTAGTGGCATGGGGCTGAGAGGTATAGTTGGACTTGATGAGCTTAGAGGTCTCTTCTAGCCTTCATGATTCTGTGGCACGTCCTGCTCCCACTGAGCTTCTTGGGGATGTGTCTGCTTGGCCCTCTTGCAGCTCCCTGGAGGTTTGGACACTGCTGGAGTCAAGTCAGAGGTAGGACAACAAAGGAGCCACTTACCAGGAAGCATAGCAACAGGAGGAGAATGAAGCCAAGCAAGGTGAAGATGCAGATGAGGATGATTGCCCAGAACTGAAGCTCTGTGAAGGCAAAACAAGGACACATCAGTGTTTTGGGCTCCTGGAGGTGGGACACAGAGGGAGACCTCTTTAGAGCATGTAGGTGAGGCAAAATTGCTGATGGGCAGAGCAAACATATCCCAGCAGTGTCAAGAGGGGCAGGGTGCACAACAACTTTGGTGAAATGGAGTGAGAGCCCAAGGATCTCCAGCTTTAAATGGCACCTCAGTGTCAAAGCCCTTGGATGGTCTCAAAGGTGTTCAGAGAGAAGAGTTCTCTCTTAGATGTTGGCTGGACTCTTCTGGGGAAGGGGACAGGGCTAAGGGTGTCTCCAGAAGCTGCAGACACTTCTGCTAACATGGCTGTGGGACATGGCAAAACAGAAGCTCAAAGTATTTCTGGTTACTGTTAGTTCTGGAGATGTGGCTATGTTCACAACACCATAAATGGATTTTTGTTTCAAATACTGCAGCTAGCAAAATGTATTGGTACCAGAGCTCCAAACCAGCTTCTCAAATTCATAGAGTCATACAATGGTTTGGGTTGGAAAGGACCTACCAAGGTCATCTAGTCCAACCTCCCCCTGCAGTCAGCAGAGACATCTTCAACTAGATCAGGTTGCTCAGAGCCCCAAAGACCCTGACCTGTAGGGTCAATCCCTTCCTAAAAAAACACTTACTAGAACTTTCAGGCTCCTGTTCATCTGTCTTGAGTGGAGAGTAACCTGGAGATAAAGGATGGGACAGGTGAGAAACAGCACTCTAGAGGTGATTAAAACAAACCTGATGAGCCTTCCCCTCAGTGTCACTTACCTTCAACAACCAGACTCTGCTCTTCCAGCTCATAGCTGGGGCCCAGCTTGGTCAGCCCTTGTGTGAGGTGTTCCAGCTCCTCATACACCTCTTGCTTCTGTAAAGTCCTTGAGGAGTCCAGGATGAACTGGCAGATGGAGGCAACGCTGGTATAAGCTTTCCCATGGACAGGCCTGGAGGAGAAAAACCAGAGTGGTCATTATGGGAGAAGGAAAGAGAGGTAGAGCTGAGTAGAGGCAGGGAGAGGGATTCAGAAGCAGGCTGAGGGCTGCAGATGTCTCAGCTATGTTCTGTTAGCATGGCATCAGTCTCTGCAGCTCAGGAGCTCACACAGCCTTCTGAAAGCCACTCAGTGATTTAATCCCAGGCAAGACAGTTCTAAGAGGTAAATCAACTCAGCTTTGTTGTTATACAAAAAGGAGATTTTGTTCTCAGTTCTGGTTCTTTTGCTGAGGTTTCAGTGGAGTGTTAGCTTACTTAAGCTAAGTGAGAGCACGAAGGTATTTGTCTGACTCTGGAGTTGTTCATGCATGAAAAGAGCTTTGCTAGCATGGAAACCAAACCACCTCTCCTTGAGGCAGAAACCTCTTGTGGTTAAAGGCAAAACTGACTGAGGGTGAAGGAAGGTGTCTCCTGTGTGTCACCAGGGGCAGGAAGGGTGGCAGTGAGGCACAAACCCCTCAAGGTGGCTCTCAATGTCCTTTCTAACTGCTCTCTGGGGCTCAGGGAGAAGAACCTCTTCTGAAGGAGGACATACCCAAAGCTCTCAACAGTACAGCCAGCAAAGGAGTCCTTCAGGCTGCTCCTTCTGAACACATCCAGCTGATGGGAAGGAAAAAAGCAGTTGAGGAAAATGGAGTAAATGTAATACATGCTTCATTTGGACAGGGAAATCAACCTCTTGCTGTTTTACCTCTTCCTCAATTGTCTCTTTGTTGACTCGGTACATCCACGAGCTGGGCTCCTGCAGCTCTGGAGAGAAGGGCAGGTTGGAGATCCTGAAATTTAGCCTGAAGCTTTCTTTCTCAGACTTGAGAGGTGGTTTGTAAGTTGCTGCCTCAATTGCTAGCTCCAAGCCTGGAAATGGAAAGGGAAAGTCAGTATAATTTTAGGAGAGAGAAGCAGAAGCTCTGCCACATGCAGAATTTTAGCTAGGAAAACCTGGAGTCAACTTGATAACAGATTTAACTTGATTCAGCTTGAGTCAACTTGCTAACAGGTTGAGTTGCACACACATTCCCCTCTGACAGAGCAGAGCTTGGGGAGTCCTGAGTGGGCCCTGGGTGGAAAGTGGGCAGCTGTGATCTGAGCTCTACTTACTGCTCACTGAGAAGCCCTGCAGCTGGTAACTGCTTCCCAGCCACAGTCCAGTTGCAGTTGAAGTCCCATCCTGGAAAGCTTTTTCCACCACAGCCCTGTTGATGCTGGGCTCTGGCTGGAAGAAGCACTTGCAGTCAACCACTATGGATCCAGCTCTGTGGACAGAAAAACAAACAGGCTGAGGCTCATCTGACTTCTTCAGGAGGGAAAGAGCTTCCTGAAGGTCTCCTGCTAGTCTGAGTGTTGTTTTAAGCTGATGTGGCTGTGGAACAGGCTGGTTTGGGCTTTTCCTTTGGAGAGGGAATGCAAATGAAAGAGCAGCAGCTCTTCTCTCTGCAGACTGAGGTTACACTGCATGCACACAGTGAAAGATCAGCACTGGTGTTTTAAAGCTTTTCCCCTTGTCCAATCCTCTCTCCATCTGGAGTAGAACACTACAACAGCTGAAGTCCTCTTTGAAAGCCAAAGTGGAGCCTGAGTGGAGAGGAGTGCAGAGGGAGCAGGGTGACCATCAGTCCTCATCAAGAGGATGTCAGTCAGCAATTCCTGGGATGTTCAGACACCCCAGAGTGCCTTCCAGAAATCCTGACTGAGGCAGAGGGAAACCCCAGCCCACATCAAGCCAGGAGAAATTCAGACTAGTGGATTCTGGGAAGCCTAGAATGACTTCTTAGGGCTTAAATGAAACCATTCCCACCATGTGAATGGAGGGGAGGAATTCCTCAGAGGACAATGGCAGCTGGGGAAGGATGCCAAGGTGTGGCAACCTCTCAAAGAAAACCAGGTTGGATCTCAGACCTCAGCCTGGTGACAGTGCAGTTCTGGAAGCGGTCTCGCAGGTTGCTCTGAAGGTACAGCTGATTCATCTGAAATAGAAAGGTCATGCTCAATATCTCTGAGGTGTGGGCCTGATGGGATAGATGCTTTAGGGCAGCAGAAGGGCCTCTAACTTTGAGGAAACACCATACTTGTTGGATATTTTTATTAGTTGGATTTCATTCGAGTTGGTTTTCACTTCTCCACTTCAGAATAGGACTTCTGGTCCTTGCTCCTGACGTGCAGCCTGGCAAGGCTTTCTGTCCTATCTGAGCAAGCTGCCAGTGTTAAACAGCACAGTCTTCTGACTGACAGCTGTCACCTTGATTGATGTTTCACAGGCAGCACAAGCTCAGAACTCAAAGTACTGGAATCCTCTGTCTTCACCTAGAAAGCTAAACCCGACAATGAGGGTTCTATATGGTTGATTTGTGGGTGCATTGGTGCCGAGGAGAATGTGTTGGCCTCTCAGCAATGAATTGTGCATGTGCTTGACCTCTGGGCTGGCAGAGATCTCTGCACACTTCTGGAGATGGGACTGAGATGCTGAGTGCATTGAGCAGGGCTGACCAAAACCTCTCCCATTTTGCCCTGCATGCCTTTGGCTGGGGATAGTTTCTTCAGACCGCAGGTAACAGAACCAAATCAAAAGTGAGGTAAAGGCTGATCTCATCTTTTAGATTCTAGAAATGTTTGGTCCCAGAAGTTGATTTTGTTTTAATTTGTTTGATTAAGACACAAATCTATGGCAGTTGCTGCAAAAATTGGTGTTTGAGAGGCAACTCCTTACCTTGTTCCTGATGCTTTCCAATGCTGCTTTGTATTCTGGAGACTGAGGGTCTGGGTTAGTGAGGTTTTCACTGACTATTCTAAAGCTCAAGCTGTAGCCCAGTGTGGCTGGAGCCTCAGTCAGGAGAGGCTTCCTGATGACAGCTGCTTCTGTGAGGGGGAAGCCTACAAACAAAAGGGAGAGTGCATTTCTTTTTCTAGCAGATCTCTCCATACCACAAATGCAGTATCACAGACTCATTAAGGTTGGAAGAGACCTCTAAGATCAGCAAGTCTGATCATCTACCCATCACCACCATGCCACTAAACCATGTGCCTTCCATAGGGATGTCCTTCTTTGGATTAGATCATGTAACAATGAAATTCTTCAGAAATTTGTATGATTTAAGGGAGAAAAATGCTTCTAGACTGGAAACATCATACTGGATTAGTTTTGTCAGTGTCAAAACATACAGGAAATCAGAAAACCAAAGAGGCAACTCATTAGTGCTCAAGCCCCAGTGGAGTGAAAGGTAGGAGTGATCTCCAAGGTCATATCTTGGAGGTGACCAAGAAAGCTAACAGCATCTGGGCCTGGA